>JAYEPQ010000005.1:11351524-11951524 GCA_036321105.1 Dracaena cambodiana | reverse complement strand
AGTCATGTTGCGATATCTGACCCAGTTTCCAATATCCGGTATGTAATTTGGCTGACCGGTCTATCACCGGTATTTGATATTTAGAACACTGAGCTACAACCATATCAACAGCTCATTGTATGAGGTTCAGTCCCTCAAAAATTGGCTTTCAGATTCTATGGCCCTTATGAGAGTATTGCTTGCATTGGGAATGTAGCTTACCGACTCCAATTACCTCCTGAATCTCGAATACATGATGTTTTCAATATATCTCAGCTTAAAAAGTATCGAGGAGAAGTGGGTAAGAGCAACACTAATTTGATAGTATATCAAGAATTTTATGCGAAAGAACTAGAGAAAATCTTGGGGGGACCGCATGGTAAAGAGGAACAATCACACCATTAGCCAGCTCTGCTCTTAGTGAAACAGAAGAATGTAGATACCTCAAAATCTACTTTGGAAGACTCATATTTATTGACAAATTTCCAGCTTTCCATTTCGAAAACGAAGTGCAATCTCAATGGGGAAGGATTGTTGGGTACCAATTGATACGAAGATGCACAGGATAGCAGTTATTTTAGTTGAGATTTTCGGGCTTAAGTTTGGGTTGATTATTTCTGCATCTGACCAGACTCGATACTCGAAGACTTATAACTACTTTACCTGATTTATAACATAATGATAGGACAGTTAATGAGCGGCCAGAGAAGCGAAAGCACGCGAAAATGATGACACGAATTGTGGAGGAAGGAAACGGCAGTTTCTACAATTTGTACAAACCGACTTTGATGGCTATAAATAGCCACTCTGGTATAATTAGAAAAACCATGAATAATAATAACCAGCTTCCTCCATCTCAGTTCGGTCTTACTCTTCTCAAAACTATCTCAATCTACTTCTTCTCAAACCCCTTTTCATTTACTTGTGCTTTAGTTACTAACCATGTCGCAGGGTAATGGAGGTCGGCCATCTGTAAGGAAGCAAACTCCGGTGGACTCCAACAATGATATCAAAGCAAAACAAGTAACCTTGGTAGTTGTTTTTGCAACCACTACTCAACTAAATATAGTAGGCTGAACGTAAAATTACTTATTGTGCACTCTTGATACTCCTTTTCCTGCTCCAATTTTTACACATGCATGAAAATCTTAGTTACGTGAAAATAAAAGAACCAGGTGGTATACAAGAACTTCCAATGACGGGTGTATTCTATTTATGTCAAGTATCAAACCCACGCTTGTAGTGTCGTATTATTGCATGCCTACTTGTTTACCAACTAGGCTAATATATGAAGAACATAATTGCCCTATTGTTATTCTATGATTGAAATTCACATACATATAATATCGAATTTCAAGGCAAAGCAGGTGATAATAAAATGTAGAATGGGCATTTTTAAGTTTAGTTAAGTAGCTCAGGCTTGCCCCAAAAATAAGACAACCACTCATGTAAATATACAGCAATGACTCTAGCAATGACTCTAACATGATCAGAGTTATCACAAGCCCGCTTATGCACCCATGTATATGTCAAATATTCCAAATTAAACGTCAGTATTTCACAATGAGAATGTCAAAAAAGAAGCTCGGATACATCACAATCAAAAGTTGTTTTATTAAGTATTTTACAAATGAAGAAAATAATGCGATATAGAACATGTTATATTGTGTTATGATATCTAACATAAACCCAACCCAATGCCTTCTAACAATTGAAAATAACTTTGTGCACCATAACGATGCATTCTTTACGCTATGTAACATTATATTATGTTATGTTCCATTATTTGCTATTATTTTTAGTAATTTTTATATTGTCGTTAATTATTTGCTTTGATTATTAGTTGATTATTGAAATTTCTTTACTTGGTTGCTTGTTGTTTGTTTTTTTGATTGTTCAAGAAATTGCTAACTTGTTAATTTGAAATAACAAAGATAATTACAACATTGCATGCTGCTTGTTATAATTTCTCTCTGAATGCTAAAATTTCTCAATTGAACTTAATTGAACTGAAATGAGTGGTTACAAATAAGATGAATTGAAATAACAATGATAAATTACATTGACAACGTCTTAAACTGAAATAAGTAACTTAAAATCATGTTTTCTTGTTTAGTAATGATTGAAATTACTATTGCGAACTTAATATAATTTATGAAAACAAATGTGAAAATTATTATGAAACTTGTTAGAAATTTAGAATATCTTCTATGGGTTATAGAATATTTTTATATTTTTCTAAAATTTTTAAATTTATTCTAATTTATAAAAATTATTATAGATAGTTTTATATTCATTTTCTTAAAAATAAATAGAAAATTGTATAATCCTAGTTTTATATTCATTTTCTTAAAAATAAATAGAAAATTGTATAATCCGCGTTATGTGTTATGCCATAAGCAATGTAACCTAACAAAGGCAAAACGCTACTGTTACCGCTATTTTAGAAATTGCATTTTATATATGCTATAAAATAAGAATATCTAGTAACTATAACTTTAATGTTAGTAATGACATACACACACAAAGATGATTGAATAATATGCAAATTGAATGATAGGCACTATGGAATATATAAATGTTCATAGAATATATAAAACGCGAATAATCAAACATTAATCTGATTAATATGTTGCTCACAATCAAATAGTATTTTGTGATGATCATATTACCAAATCTACAACATGAACAGACCACCAGTAACATGGTGATAGAAATGGCCTCAAACTAAATGGTTCAGGCTTTACCTTGTCTGCTCAGTTTGTACAGTTTACTTCCATAGGAAGCTCGTTATCATGCAGGAAGCCTATTCAAAAACTTAGTAACTATTTCCAAGTTCAAAGAAACCTATTTCCCATTACAGAAAATAGAGATTCTATTTCAACATTGAAGCAAATAGTGTCTATTCATAAGACTATGCAGTAAGACACCTGAATTCCTAAAAACTGCAGGGTATAATTCCCAGTATTTTCAGTGAAATGTATGAAGATTAAGTATAATGAGACGGGTTATCTTTTCTTTGCCTCTGGCATACCAAATAACAGTATATTGAGTTGCTATCGCATCGGTCAGGTTTTGGCAGAGAGCGATTTATTGGTTCCAAAATGGGCATGCAGACTAGCCTATCTTGACAACAATCAACCAGCACTTTATCCCAGTTATATTTTCACGGTAATAGTTCTGCATCTACTTTCAAAATTCAAAATGTGTAATAGAAAGGATAAAATGAGTAAGCCAAAAAAAGAGACAGCCAATTGACCCCCACCACCCTCCCTTCCCCCCTCCGCTCTAAGGTCGGGGAACATTCAGAAGTACTCTGCCTATCCCCACAATACACAGGCCATTTCTCTATCTCAAACTAGTGATCTCCAAGTCACAATGAAGCAACCCCACCATTATATTGATGCTCACACTCAACAGCAAGTCATCAAATAAAAAGATTGACTGAGATTTTACATTATTGGTGTTAAACCGTAAGAGAAAGAAATCCACATACTCCAAATAGGCGTTATTTTAAATATAAATAAATAGATGAGTGTTCATTTGTCTATCTATAGTTCCAAAACACTAGATAATAAGGATCAAAATTCATATTTAAACAATATTGAAAACTTCATAGTCGGAGGAAATGGCACCAATATCCTCATCATTTACCGACTCTTATGTGATGTATGTGAGGGTGTTGACAAATTGAGTGTTCACCCACATGGAATCTATCGCTGGGGCAGACCAACATATAGCTGAGCCTAGACTCAGTTCTACAAAAGATTTAATAACCTATCCAGAGCAGCAACATCTATACATGATACTTTTGTAGTTTAAAATTCTATAGACGACAAAAACATTTCAAAGTCAAGCTCGAGTAGTGAATAGGTCAATGCTAAGTTCTAGGTACAAGTCTTGGCTATCTGTATTTTTCTCATTGTTCTTTTTAGCTTACTAATATACAATAAAAAAAACATTTTAATTGATATTCTCGACTAAGTAAATAAATCCTAATGAATATGAACAAATGAAAAATCATAATAGATAGGGTAACACTTCAATTACATTTTAATCCAAAACTTAGCCCAATTAAAACTAAGTACAATTAAGATAATTGTTTAAATAACTTATCATTGTATTAAGGTTGGCTTAAGGATCATAACATTTAATTTAAATATAACATTCATGAGTAACTCCTTTCCTTGATCAAATGCAAACAGAACTTATGACACAATTTATCTTGTTCAATGTCCCAAAAAATTAAAAAAAAAATTACTTGTATCCACCATTTTGTGTAATCAATAACCAATATGCAATAAATTCCAAAATATTTGGCACCAATAAACAATTACAAAAAAAAATAACTTTGAAACACTAGAAAAAGAAATCCTCGTTGTCTGCAATTAGAATTTGATAAACTTGGCAATAGCTGCTAAAATGAATACATGAGAACAGTGAGAAGGTAAATATCATGAGGCAAAATGTACAAGTCATGCTCCTGAGAAAGATTAAACTCTTTTCAACCCATAAAAAGTGGTTCCAAGCAACACCTTTGATTCCAGGATACAATATTGTACAAAATAATGTGCAAGGTATCGCCCATTCTCTAATAAAAAGGGTACATAAAATCTCAACTAACAGGCTACAATCAAGTGTTAATCAATGAAAGATCCAGGATGGGGTTATGAAGTCATGTGTATCACTCTCAACACAACAGAAAAATGAGGTAAATGGCAATTTATCTTGATTTGGCGAAAAAAGAAGGGAGTGACAGAGAAAAAAATGACTAACCAAAGCTACTAATTGATGGGAACATCTCGCATACCTCAAGGTACTCAATGGAAGAATCCATGTGGAACCTCAGATACCATATCCACCATCATAAGTTCCCACCTACAACGTAATTTACAACTGTGTAAGCTCGTGGGGGTTCTCCATAGCTTCTTTGAGTATCATCTCTGCCCTCCTCTTCTTGTCATCCTTTTCATCATCCCTCAAAAACCAGGAGTCGTTCTTGCCACCAAGAACATTTGAAGACAATGGCAAAGCTAAAGACTTCTTCTCGATGCCAAATTTAAAATGCACCGTGGGCCTTCGCTTTGGAAGACCCCTCCTTTCATTGCCGTCATATTCAAAAGACCCAGTCTTTGCTGCCTCGATAACAGGACCAAAAGTCTCCAGCACTGACACCCTCTTCTGGTCAAGAACATCACTGGGACTCACAAACTCAGATAAATCATTCTCGCCAGCTGGCAGTGGCGGGGCAAGAAATGGATTGCTAACAGCCACCTGCTTTCCCTTTTCATCTCTGCCGCCTTCATCTGCCTGAACAAACCCAGACATGCCATTGCTAGCAAGCCTCTTCTGCAAGCTCAACAATGACCTCTCAGCCTTCCTCCGCTGCCTGGCTTGTTCAATCTTGTCCTCACGAGGATCGGATACTCTCTCATTCCAAACTGGAGTGTGCACATAAGTATGCGGATCAGGGAACGCCGGAAGCCACTCAGGTATGTACTTCTTGGGCGGCTCCTCCCCAATCTGTGCAAAGCTGGGAACCTGGCCAGTGGATCTACGAACAACCGGAAAACTCGGAATTGATCTAGCAAACAGAATCTCCTCTTGCGAGCTAAGAAACTGAGTGATCTCCCGCACGACACCAGACCCAACCAGACAATGGTGCACATCTGAAGCGGAGGTGAACCCGTGCGACGACCCCAAGTCCTCCAACCCCTGAATGATATCAAACTCGCTGCAGCTCGTCCTACCTGACAAATTAGCGTAGAAATGAGCCGTCCTTCCCAGCTCGCAAATGAACCGGATTGCAATGTCAGCAAGCGTGTCGAGTGCCGATCGCTGCGCGCTGTGGAATCCGGTGGACTCGCAGATCTGGGACACGGCAATCTTGGAGATCTGGCGGCTGAAATTGTCCGGATTGTTGGTGATCTTAGTGATCTTGGAGTTGTCCCTTCCACTCTCGTTGCCGCCGTCGCTCATGATCAGCTAATCATACCATCTTATTTTCCAGCAGGGCTTAGGGTTTCGAATCCGGCGAGTTCAACATTGCCTTATTATCAAGAACGCCCCGCCGAAATCTAGGGCAGCAACTGAAGCCAGAAAAAAAATGAGTAGAAGTGAGAGGAAGCGCGATTGGAGACTTACTGATGGGTGGTTGAGTGTTCCGCCATGGATTTGGCCGGGGATAAGTGGGATTTGGGGATGGAAGGAAGAAATTTAGGGCTAGGGTTTTGAAATTTGGAGAGATTTCGGGTTTTGGAGGAGGTATTTGGAGAAAAGAAAACAAAAAATAAAAAAAACTCCAAAAGCAAAACCCTAGCTTTAAACGTAACAGCAAAGCGGATAGAGGGGAGAGACGAGAGAGGGGCGAGGAACGAGAGAGGGGTTGATGGCGTATTTATAGAAGAAAAGGGTTCGGGCAACCTCGAACCTCAATTATTTTTCCTATTTTCCACTTCATTTTCCTTGGAAAAATACTTTTCATATTAGCCCTTTTCATATATTTAATTATATTTCCAGTCTCATGCCCTCGGATGAGAAACTAGCTATTGAGATTTTACTTCGGTCCTTGCAGCTTACTGCGCGGTTATTATATTTTCAGGGGTTAAAGTGAAACATACCATTTGAGAAACGAGTTCAGAGGATCCGGTGTGCCCCCTTGCGCTGGAGCCCCACACGTGGACGGAGTTGATTGGATAAATAGACAACGAGAACAAGGTGAGTGGTTTTAGACTGCCGAAGTGGTTTCCCTCAAGTGTGCAAGTCTAACAAAATCCAATAGAAAAGGAGCTAACTCAGTTAAAAATAAATTATCTCCCATTTCAAGTTAGGGTACAAATTTTTTTAAATTTTTTTAATTTGAGTTGATTCTCTTTTATTTCCCTCCATAAATTAAGTATGTGTAGTTTCCACACCAAAATTGAACTCATTTCCAATAGGCTGGAGGGGGCATCTCTTGAGATGCGTGCCACGCGGACCGAAAATTCTTAATATGATAATTTATATAAGTTCTACCGTTGCAATGTTGTAACTATTTGGATTTTAGATTGGAAAACGAACCTTTAAATGGATCTAGATAGTGATTTTGAAGCTTGACTTTTTCGACCTAAACTGTTAAGTTCTAGCTTACTTCGTACTTAGCAGAAATTGTAATGTTTCTCTTCTGCTATATTCGTAAATTATCTTTTTTAAAAAATTTATTATCTTTCTTTAATTAAAAAAGACATGATTATATTAAAGATAATAACTAATTTCTATGCACGTTATCAATTGGATTTAATTTAAATATGATAATTATTGGATTGAAACGAAACTAATAAAATCTAATTAGTTTTTGAAATTCAGACCACAACAATCCTATCTTACCCAACAATCATATTGTCGCCAACAACCTATACTTCCTCTTTATTTTTCTTCATGTTGGAGAAAAGCTATTCCGTCCAAAAAATTTTCCTTTTAGAATTTGGATGTAAAGTTTCCAATTGGATGAGAGATTTCGTAACCTTGTTTTTCGAAAAGGTTACATTCCAATACAAGTAAGTACAAATCTATCTCCTTTGTAATTGGAGTTCTAATACTTCTTATTCGAATGTATTATATAAGAGAAGGTAAAACACATGAAAGATATATGTTCAGTCTACTTTTTCTCCCCTCATAAGTCATTCCATTATTCTAAATTTTCTGATGCTTCCTCCTCATGTTTGTTTATCATTATTTTTAACTTGTGTGATGTTTGATTATGTATAGGATTCATGAACAAAGTTGTTTTTTTTTTTGTAAAGGAAGCACCTTCGTTTATTAATACTTCGAAGATTGTTTTTCATTTTCTTTTTTCAACACTTGTCTGATTACCTTACTTTTACACCTAAGCCTATCTCTAGGCTACCTAATGGACCCCACAAAAGAATAAATAAATAAAATAAGCCAATACTTTCTTTCTCTTCTGCGACTAAAGAGAGAAGAGGAGAGAAAATAAAATTAAAAATAAAATAAAATAAAATAAGAAAATCTTTTCTTAATTAAGTTAATAACCATTTTATTGTGCCCCCTATATACAATCATTCATACATTAACTTTTAAGCAAGTATTGCAAATTTGTGATAGTGCTCCTTGCAGATACAACGGTCTTTTTGTTAGCAAAACTATAAGAATAATACCAATGTAACAATCAGCGGAATTAAATAGTTAATCGAAAAGAAAAATAGCAGAGACAGAGAACATGCAGATTTAACGTAGTTCGACAATGTGCCTACGTCTATGGAGACACGATCGAAAACTTCCACTATATCAAAAGAGATTATAGCACTCTAGTTTTCAATCACAAGAGAAATCACAAATAAATCACATAAGAATTTATTTCAAATTCTAATCTCTGTCACAATGATTTCCTTCTCCTTGACTTCGGCTGCAACCACAAATCTACAACAGCAGCACCCGCCTTCTTCTGCTTGCTTCAGGCCGCAACAACTGGAGAACAGTAGCTGCCATTTTCTTTTCCTTGCTTTAGGCCGAAACCCTTTGGCCGCCACCCAAAGGAGTTTTCCCCTACTGGCCAAATAATTTCAGCAACCGCAACAAGAGAAACCCTTGACTACAAAATTATTTTGCTCGGCCGCAAAATAAATTCCTTGCTTTTGCTACGCTACATTGAAACAAAGCCTACCCTCTTTATTTATAGCCGCCACAAAATAAATCTCAACTACTTGATTTAATCAGCTGCTACAAAAAACCCTTGCAAAATATAACAAGTTATTTGGGCCTGTTTTGGACCTGTTTGGGCGGATTGAATCTGCTGCGACAATAGGGCTCCATTAGCAACAATCTCACACTTGTAGACCTATTGCAAAAATTGTAATCTCTATACATGATAATCTAGCATCCAAAACTTTTACCTCGATCGTTCAAAGCCCAAATTTCAACATTCAAAACAAATACACCAAAGTTGAGCAATAGCTTAACTTTTTCCCATCAACCGGCTTTATCAACATATCTGCGGGATTCTCACTGTCCTCAATCTTCTCCAACTTCAATTGACCATCCTCCAATAAGAATCTAATGAAGTAATATCTCAAATGAATATATTTAGTCCTTAAATGATACGCCGAGTTCTTAATAAGATAAATTGCACTCTGACTGTCACTGAATAACCTGCAATCCACTCCATCAAAATCCAATTTACTCATCAATCACTGCATCCAAATAAACTCCTTATTTGCTCCTGCAGCTGCAACATACTCAGTTTCTGTTCAAGATAAAACAATAATTGATTGTAGTCTTGAAATCCAGTTTACTGTTGTCCCTCCTACAATAAAAACATAACATTTGGTGCTCCTGCCATTATCTCTATCACCTGCATGGTTCGAATCCACAATACCTTACACATTAATGTTATCACACCTAAAACACAAATAATACTTTGAAGTACCTTTCAAATACCTAAAAATCACTTCACTGCTTGCCAATATTCCTTCTCAAGATTCTTCATGAATCTACTCACTATTCCCACTGCATGTGCAATATCTAGTCTTATATTCACCATTGCATACATGAAACTCCCAACGGCCAATGAATAAGGCATATTTTCCATATGTCTCATCTGCTCATTTGTCTTAACACCTTACTCTTTTGACAGTTTAAACTGACCACAAAGAGCTGTAGTTACCAATTTTGTATTCTCGATGTTGAATCTCTCCAACACTTTCTTGATATACCCCTCCTGAGATACCACAATTTCTTACTTTTCTTATCTCGGGTAATTTGCATCCCAAGAAGTTGTTTCGCCTCACCCATATCCTTCATAAAGAATCTCCTTGTCAACTTCCTCTTCAGATCATTGATTTTCTTCATGCATGTACATGCCACAAGTATATTATCTATATACAAAGTAAATATAATAAAGTTGCCGTCCTTAAATTTTTGTAGATATACACAATAATCTGAATTGCATCTGGCAAAATCCGAATCCAATATAAACTTGTCGAACTTCAAGTACCATTGCCTCAGCGCCTGTTTCAACCCATACAAACTCCTTTTCAGTTGACATACCCAATTCTCTTTTCCTTTACCTTCACATCCCTCCAGCTGTTCCATGTATATTTCCTCCTCCAAATCACCATGAAGGAAAATAGTTTTCACATCAAGCTGTTCTAAATACAGTCCTTATAGCCATAATACTCAATATTATTCTGATAGAACTCATCTTGACAACTAGTGCAAATATCTCATTAAAGTCAATACCTTTCCTCTGACGGAATCGCTTCACCACAAGTCTAACTTTGTATCTTTGTGTCCCTCCTGCCTCATGTTTTACCCTATATACCCACTTGTTATGCAATACTTTCATCTTTACCGGTCATTTCACCAATTTTCATGTGTGATTCTCCTCCAAAAAAGACATCACATCACTCATGGCTTGCTCCTATTTAAGACAAACTTTATTCTGCATAGTCTCTTGGTAACTCTCTGGTTCACCTGCATTAGTATACAAAATATGATATAAAGGAAGATAAAATTTTTGAGTTGGCTTCCTTATCCTAATATTCCTCCTCAAAGTGGAAACACTCTCTGATGAAGAACTGAAACCATCTATTTTAGTCAGTGGCTCTCTCTCATGTTTGGTCTCATATGAAACTTGTGTATTCTCAGGTGTAGCCATTTCTTCTCCTTCAGATGTAGGTATTTCTTTATTTTTTTCATTCATGGAATCCATCCCATCATGTGGCTCATCCAGCTCTAAGTGCTCTTTCTCAACTTTTTTCTCACGTTTACTTTCCATTCGGTCTTTATACATACAGCTCTCATTGAATACTATATCTCTGCTACGAATCACCTTGTTATGTTCACAATCTCACAAGCGATAACCATATTCGTCGCCACCGTATCCAATGAATGCACACTTCTGAGATTAAGAATCAAGCTTCTTTATCATCTCATGATCCACATGCGCATATGCTATACAATCAAATATTTTAAGAATGAATAATTCACAGTCTTACTAGACCACACCTCCTCGGAAATTCCTCCATCAAAATACTAGCTGGACTCTTATTGAGCAGATAGATTGCCGTATTTACAGCAGCTCCCCAAAGTTGCAAAGGCAAACCTTCATGTAGTCTCATATTCCGAGTTCGCTCCAAAATGGTTCTATTCATCCTCTCAGCTACGCTATTTTGCTGCGGTATCCTCGGTATAGTCTTCACTCTCCTAGTTGACTGATCTTCTCAAATAGCTCCTTTTGCGAGTTTGAAATATTGTCATAAGCTTTCTGCTTAAAGAATCTAGAGCCACATTGATCTTATCAGGATGATACTGTAAATCAATAGCATAGTATGCCATCAATTCAAGCCACCTTCTTTATCTCATATTAATTTCCTTATGAGTGAAGACATTCTTTAAACTATTGTGGTCTATACAGATCTCTGCTTTACTACTAATGAGTGCCATATATTGCATATTTATAACCTCCATATTATCTATTTTGTATATAAATAATACTACTCGGGTATTTTTAGTGTGTTTTTCAGGTAATCCTAGTCCTAAAAGGAGATGGCGTGAAATCAGAGCCCGATTAGGAAATTAAGTCCGGAAAAAAAATTAAAAGAGAGAAAAGCTACAAGACAGTGATACTGCAGAAAATCAAAATCTAATACAGTCAGGAGAATCAAGAGAACAAGATAAGAGACTAATGCAAAAGAAAAACCAGGAACCAATTCCACTGTAATGCTGCAAATTGGCGGCAAAAAGGGGGGCCCACATGTTAATTTTTCTAAGGCGGCTTTGACGTAATTTTGTAGTTTTCCAGTTGTATCAAAATTAGGGTTTGATTTTCCGAAGCCTATATATTTGCCGTATCCTTGTATTCTAGGATTTAATTTGTAGATAAATCATAAAGGAAGTAGAATATAGTTTGTACTCGGATTTTATTAATAAAAAATAGGGTCTGTTGAAGAGGTGACGGCCACAATACCGACTCCAGTGATAATCTTTGTTGTTCTTCAATTTTTCTTAGCTAATTCTCTTTTAATTGTTTTCTAGTTTAGATTTATATTACTTTTTAGATTAGATTTAATTGCTTTCATGTATAAAAATAGGATTTTGCTTATTAGAATTATGTGTAACTAATTTTCTTTAGTCTTAGGATGTAGATGAAGTTAGTTTAATAGATCTAACATGGATTTATCTCGTTTTCTTCTTAAAAAGAAATAAAGTTATGATTTTTCTATAAATAAATAAAAGATAGATTTCATAAATCATAATTCTTTGATAGATTATGCTTAATTTATATTTTAATAATCTATACTTAGATGAGATTTGGAATTCAAATTCTTTGTTTATAGAATTATTAACAAGATTTTTCTATAAATAAATTGAAGAGAATAAACTTGTAAATCTAATTTTTTTGATAGGTTATACTTAAGTTCAGTCTTTTGATAGCCTATGCTTAGATTAAGGTTTGAAGTTTATTTCTTTGTTTTTGTTTATGAGATTTTCTACTAGATATAATTTGTTTTTAAGAAAGATGTTATGTTTGATGGTCTATACTTGCACATCACTTGATAGGTCATACTTATGGGCACTTAATTAAAATCAAATAAAAAAGATCATCTTTTAATGTGTTACTTGATCGTGCATAATTAAAAAGTTAGGAAGAAAGAGATAATTCATTGTTAGGTCATTATTCTAATGGATTTGAAATTCTAGGCTAATCTCTAGAACTTAGAACTAATCTTCTCTCAATTTAGAAACTCTTAGCTAATCCACTAGAACTAAAGAAATAGCAAGAATTGCAAAATACCTGAGATCTCTGTGGGACGACCTATATAGCGTTACACTGATACTATACGCTTGCAGTTAAATTATCACATCAAATTTTTGGCGTCACTACTGGAGATCTCTGTGGGACGAATAAATTATCACTTGACATGTCATACTTAGTTTTTTTAAGTATGACCTATTAAATTTTCACTTGATCTCTGTGGGACGAATAATTTAAGTATAACCTATTAAATTATCACTTGATAAGTCATACTTAGTTTTTTATAGAATTTTTATTTTATTTTTAGATTTTTTTTAGGTTTCTTTATTTTACACTTCCAAAAACTTGATATGACCTATCAAGTGATAATTTATTCGTCCCACAGAGATCCTTGGCAACGACGCCAAAAACTTGATGTGATAATTTAACTACAAGCGTACAGTATCGGTGTAGCGCTATACAGGTCGTCCCACAGAGATCTCAGGTATTTTGCAATTCTTACTATTTCTACTGTGTTTATCACTTGATAGGTCATACTTAGTCTTTTTTAAGTATGACCTATTAAATTATTAATTGATCTCGGTGGGACGAATAATTTAAGTATAACCTATTACATTATCACTTGATAGGACATACTTAGTTTTTTTTGAATTTTTATTTTATTTTTAGATTTTTTTTTTGGGTTTGCTTATTTTACACTTCCAAAAACTTGATATGACCTATTAAGTGATAATTTATTCGTCCCACAGAGATCCCTGGCGATGGCGCCAAAAACTTGATGTGATAATTTAAGTACAAACGTACAGTATTGATGTAGTGCTATACAGATCGTCCCATAGAGATCTCAGTTGTTTTGCAATTCTTACTATTTCTTTAGTTCTAGTAGATTAACTAAGAGTTTCTAAATTGAGAGAATATTAGTTCTAAGTTCTAGAGATTGGTCTAGAATTTCGAATCCATTAGAATAATGGCCTAACAATGAATTATCTCTTTCTTCCTAATTTTTTAATTATGCACGATCAAGTAACACATTAAAAAGGTGATCTTTTTTATTTGATTTTAATTAAGTACCCTTAAGTATGATCTATCAAGTGATATGCAAGTATAGACCATCAAAGATAATATTTTTCTTAAAAACAAATTATATCTAGTAGAAAATCTAATAAACAAAAGTAAAGAAATAAACTTTAAATCCGAATCTAAGTATAGGCTATCAAAAGATCGAACTTAAGTATAACCCATCAAATAAATTAGATTTACAAGTTTATTCTCTTTAATTTATTTATAGAAAAATCTTGTTAATAATTCTATAAATAAAGAATATGAATTCCAAATCTCATCTAAATATAGATTATCAAATATGAATTAAGCATAATCTATAAAAAACTTATGATTTATGAAATCTATCTTTTATTTATGTATAGAAAAATCATAACTTTATTTCTTTTTAGTAAGAAGATGAGATAAATCCATATTAGATCTATTAAACTAACTTCATCTACATCCTAGGACTAAAGAAAATCAGTGACACATAATTCTAGTAAGCAAAATCCTATTTTTATTAATGAAAGCAATTAAATCTAATCTAGAAAACAATATAAATCTAAACTAGAAAGCAATTAAAAGAGAATTAGTTAAGAAAAATTAAAGAACCATAAAGATATCTCTGGAGTCGGTATTGTGGCCGTCACCCTTTCAGCAAATCCTAATTTTATTAATAAAATCCGAGTACAAACTATATCCTACTTCCTCTATGATTTATCTACATATTAAACTCTAGAATATAAGGATACGGCCATATATAGGTTTCAGAAAATCAAACCCTAATTTTGATACAACTGTAAAACTACAAAATTACGTCGAAGTCGCCGAAGAAAAATCAACCTGTGGGCCCCTCTTTTTGCCACCAATTGGCAGTTAATGTCTCTAATTCGCGACATTACAGTGGAGTTGGTTCCTGGTTTTTCTTTTGCATTAGTCTCTTGTCTTGTTCTCTTAATTCTCCTAACTGTATTAGATTTTAACTTTCTGGAATATCACTGTCTTGTAGCTTTTCTCTCTTTTAATTCTTTTTCGGGCTTAATTTCCTAATCGGGCTCTGATTTCATGTCATCTCCTTGTAGGATTAGGATTACCTGAAAAACACACTAAAAATATCCGAGTATCATTTATTTATATGCAAAAATAGATAATATGATGGTTTTAAATATGCAATATATGGCACTCATCACACCCCCACACTTATATTTTGCTAGTTCTCAAGCAAAACCTAAACCTAAAAAGAAAAAAAAAATCCTAACTCACTTTCGCGGGAATCGCGATTATACTTCGCACGTGCAACAAGTTTTTAAACCCCTAGGTTACCCTAGTGGACAAGTGGTATCTCGTGAGGGTTTGTAATTAATATACCCACAAAATTCGTGAAGAAAATAGATTAAGAAATAAAGAAAAATAAGGATAATCGAAAATCAAGAAAAATAATTTTTTTATAAAACAAAAAGAAAAAATATATTTTTTAAAATATTTTTTCAATTAATCTCACTAATATATAAACTCAAGAACGCATTTAGATTATCAATTTTTAAATCAAGCGTCATATCAGATACACTTTATCATTTTAATCAAAAACTTAAATCCTATCGTTCAATATCCACTAACAGATAATTTATTGGTTTCTATACATTTACGTGCACGTGTGATAGTCTATTTTGGATTTGTACTCCAACTTTAACTAATGATTCATCTCCTCTCCTATAACAATTTTTTTCTCTTTTTCTTTCTTTC
This sequence comes from Dracaena cambodiana, assembly GCA_036321105.1. Lineage (NCBI taxonomy): Eukaryota > Viridiplantae > Streptophyta > Magnoliopsida > Asparagales > Asparagaceae > Dracaena > Dracaena cambodiana. Next base: position 11,936,007 of record JAYEPQ010000005.1, on the reverse strand, counting down.
TTTTCTTTTTTTAAAAAATATTTCACATTTCATGCGAATATTCACACTTGCTTAGGAGCAAAGCACCCGATTACTCGGATCATACTCTTTTTTTTCACTCTTAAGGCTATTATCTTAATACCAGGCGCACCCCATTATTTTATCACTCTCGAAGCTGTTGCCTTAATACCAGGCGCACCCATTTTTTATCACATTTTTTCCTTTTTTTTCTTTCTCTTTTTTTTCTTGTTTAGAAAGAGAAGACTTACTCAATCATTATTATTTTTGTTTTTAACCTAATAAACTATTGTAAAGTAAAAAATAGATGTATACTTACCTCAAAATTACTGTTAGCGGTATTTATTTTTTGGATTTTAATCTTTTTCATAAAATTCTGAGTGTATTATCCAATCTACTATCCTATTAAATTTCAAATCTAAATTTGTCCCTTTATCTGTAATTAGGTTAATCTATTGATGAAAATATATAAAAAAAATTTAGTTTTTTTTATATCTTTATTATTATTTTAGTTAGTTACCCTAAAAACTACTCGAAATGTAAATTAAAAAAACCCCGAAAAATAAAAATTCTAAAAATAAAATAAAAAACATAAAAATCCTAGAAAAATATGAAGAAAATATCCTAACCCACTCTCCCATACCTAAACTCGTATATGCCCTCATACACAAATAAAGTGTGGTAAAATAAATAAGAAAATTATTATATAAATATTATACACTTACTAGAAAATTCAAACCGGTTACGAACTCTTGATCGCTTCCCACTCTCATAATGTATCTTTTTATATTTTGATATGGATGAATTTAGCCTTTTGTCAATTTTGCATTTAATCTCTCCGTCGTGTTTTTAATTTTTCTCAATTTATTTGTACCCTTCTTTTTTTTATTCAATAGTAAAATTTTGAAGTTGGAAATCGTACATTTATTGTCGATATTTGACCCACGAGCATTTTTCATGGCAGTAAGTATTTTAGTCTTATCAATATATGAAATAATATATTCATTTTGGTGTTGTGAAATTATGAGCTCGATTTTGGATCGCTTTCAAATCATTAGGTATCATGACCTCTTCTCTTTGTGGTTCCTTCCATTCTTCTAGTGTTTTGATCTTATCATGCAAATTTTCTTCTGACCTGTCATCAAAATTCTCAAAAGAAAATGCTATGCTAATAGGCTTATCGTTAGTTAAATCATTGTGAAAAATAAAAATTCTTTTTCACATATTTCTTCACAATTTTCATCAAAAAAATCAATGATAATGTGTCACTAGCAAGTTCATTATGAAGCAAATCACCAAGCAAATTTTTTTCTTTATTATCAGTTTCTTCATAATTATTTTCACAATAATCTAAAATAGGTTGATCATAATATTGAAGTATAGACTCATATGCACAAAATTATTTAATTCATTTTAAATTATATCTACTTCAAAAGATGACTGAAGTGGTTGCTCATTGGAGTAAGATATAATCAAACAATTAGATGGTTGATCTCCAAAAAGTTTAGTATGAAAAATCGTTTTGAGAAGATCTTCCATATAAGATACAGTTTGAAGGGATAATTTTATTTGAGAGGATGATTTTAGCAAAGTTTTTATACCTTCCTCTATTGTACGTGCTCGCTACTCAGTCTCACGATTATAATTTTCCTTATTTTCCTCAAATGATTGCATTTCGAGATCATGAGTAAAATTTGATGGTAGATATGATAAATTTGTGTACATATTTGATGACAGATATGAAGGGATTGTAGGTAAATTCTCATGACATGCATACCTCGCTTATAATCTTTTTAATCTTTCATCTAATATGTTCAATTGAATATCTTATTCATGATTGAATGTAGAACATGAAGATGAATAGACTATAAAGAAATGATCAGATGGAGAACTCTCTTGGTACGGCTCTCGATTATATGCAAAATTAACTACCTAGTGAATAATTCTCCAAATCTTTAAGGCAAAAATTGTCACTGCAAGCTTCACATAATGAGTGGATAGTTTATCTCATGCAGTTTTAATTGCCGAGAAGTATAAACTATCACTCGATTATGCTGCATTAATATACAACATAGTCCTTTGCTAGATGCATCACTATATACAATCATTCCTTCAGTCCTATCTGGTACTATCAACACTGGTATTGTGCTACGCCTCTGTTTCAACTCTTCAAAAGTTGAATCATATTCTACTGTCCAGTCATGTTTCTCTACTTTCCTCACAAGTTTAGTTAGAGGTCCTACAATTTTAGAAAAAAATCTTGCATGAACTTCCGATAATAACTAACTAATCCTAGAAAATCTTCATTTCCAACACATTCTTCGGAACTGGATAATCTCCACTGTTAGATCTTGCTAGGATCTACTGGGATTCCATCTCCAAAAACAATATGTCCCAAAAATGAAATGCTTTTCAGCCAAAACTCATACTTGTTGAGCTTCTCATATAGTTTCTCTTTCCTTAGTGTCTCCAAAACTATCATTAAGTTCTAATGTATATAGGTAGCAAAAAATTATCAACTTTTGACTAGACCGACCAAAGAAAACCAACGCATCAATATGCTGAGTTGGCAAATATATAAGTCAGTCTAATAACCATCCTTTCTACACAAAAGATCTCATCCTTGCAACGCTAAAGGCACCCAGTTTTGCCAACTGAGAAATTCTAGTTTTGCCAAACAAAACAAGTTTCTTCGTTAATCAGGACCAGTCTAAAGGCTTTAACAACAAAGTCCATCTCCGCCAAGGAAGACATCCCTTCTCTACTGCCTGAGAAAGTTAACTTCCAAACGAAGATATCCCATACTTAATGGCAAATGATTATTCAAACTAATCAAATCGTGGTGCATTTTCACCATAATTCGCCAATTAAGTCATGGTACAACTCCACCATGATCCTCCGCAAATCAAGCAGCAGTTACAACCACTCAAGTTAGAACATCACTCCGAGTACATGGATAAAAGGGATCAAAAATCAGTTCCTGAAGAACACACACAGAGAGAGAGTTCTTTTTCAATCCAAATCCTTTGCTAGATAGTCAACGAAAGTAAAAAGGGTTGTTATGATCATATTTCTATCAACTCACTCCCTATAATTCAATTGTAATCTCTCTTGGATTAGAAAAAAAAATCTTGAGTGTTGCAATAAAAATTTCAATAATACACACACACACACACATAATTTTGTTTTCGCAATAGCTTCATTCTCCACTAATCTTGCAAACGACGGAAATAACATGATCCTCTTCAGTCTTGGCATACACCAATATATTATATATGAACACCACAACAAAATTATACAAATATGGAGCAAAAATCCAATTCATTAGGTTCATAAAAATAACAGGTGCATTTTCACTCCAAATGGTAACATTAAGAATTCATAATATTCGTACCAAGTTCGAAAAGTTGTCTTAGGAATGTCTAATTCTTTCACCTTCACTTAACAATATTTATATTAAAGGTCCAACTTGGAAAATACTCTAGCCCAACCAAATTGATCGAACATATATTAATCCTCGGTAGTGGGAAATGATTCTTGATAGTGACCCTATTTAGTCCTTTATAATCAATGCATAATCTCTTATTCCCATCATTCATTCCAGTCAAAAGTTTTACATCCTAAGGTGAAGAACTTGGTTTGCTGAAACTATTAGCTTCCAACTCATCCAACTGGTTTGTTACTTCCTCTAGCTCTGCTAGACCAATATGGGCCTTAGGGATATGCATGTTACTAGGAATGAGATCAATAACGAGCTCTACTAACCTATCTGGTGGTAATCTCGAGAAATTCTCGAGAACGTCCATGAATTCTGACACCACTAGAATCTTTGCTGGATGGCATCCAAATGAGCTATTACCTCCTCCGTAAGACGAGCTCTAAAGTTTGCCAGTTCTACAATATTGTTGCCTCTAGTAAACATAAACTTAGGGTGATCCAGTATCTTTAAGAAAACACTCCTCTTCCGATAATCAGTAATTGCAAGGTACCAAGCTAATCCATTTCTAATTTTGCATCAAACCCATGAGTGTCGATAATAAGGAGATTGGAATAAAATTCCCTCTTACAAATTATTACTGGATACAATCTATACATCCGACTAAAAATAATATCCCCATTCCCCATATTTATATTTTATTTAAAGTTTAGGCTCTCATGAGGTATGTTATGTCATGTTCCAAATGCAGATAAAATAAAGCAAAGTGATGCTCCCAAGTCAAATAAAACCGATGCAGACACATGATGGATTTGAATCGTACCTAATACCACGTCAACTGACTTTTTTGTTTGCTTTGTTGTAAAATTATATGTTTGTCCACGAGCCTAGTACATTGCCTTATTCACCACTTTCCCTATATCTTGAGCCGCATCGATAAATTCAGCATAGGTCTCTAGTTGGAAAGTCACAAAATACTTTTGGATTTGCAACCTCATTCCTACTGGAAGGGGCATGCACAATCTACCTCATTCACTATCACATAGAGTGTCTTTTCGGCCTACCTTAAGTTAATGAATTATTGTTCTATATGGCGCTCTCAAAAAGAACCTTTCATGGAAGTTCATTGAGAAAGCATTCCACATGATCGGTTGGAGTAGCCTAATCTCCCCCGATCATCAAGTCCTGGCTATGTTTGTTAATCGAACCTTGATGGCATCCATCCTGTCCTTATCCAGAACCGAGTTGCTCTTAATAAGTTCTCCATCTTCCCGAGCTACTGATATGCATCTAATGCTCTTGCTGTTCCCGAGAAGGTAGATAGCTGAAGACGTCTAAAATCAGAAATACCTCTAGGACGTTGATCCCTTGGTACTGCCATTCAATCCATGGTTGCCATGACACCTGCTCGTAAAGGTTCACCCTATTACTGTTGTGTATCGACCATCCTACCAAGCACTCCTAATATTTCATCGGCATCAACAGTGTTTGCAGTTAAATTGGAGTTAGCTCCATTCTCGTTAGCGTGACGAGCCATATTTATGAGAAAATAGTGTAAAGTGAACATCAATTATTTAATAATAACGAAAATAAACATAAAAATATATAACAAAATCATACACACACACACAGAGCTATGTTTAGCCCAAATGGTCTAACAAAATTAAACCGAATTCCAGTCTATTAACTATGATGATATCCTTGCCCCCACAAATCACTTGAAACAACTCAAGAAGTTTGAGCACTGATATCACCTGTAAAATCCCACTATCTTGTGGATTGCTGGAATGTTGGTCGACGAGTGATAACTCAACTAACTTCAATAAACTATACAATCACATTACAGATGAATATGGACAATAAATAATTATAAACAATAATGTAACCAATCAAAATAATAATATAATTTTATCTTAAATAAAATCCAATAAGTGTAGCTTTAGTAATTGTCACCAAAATAATGGAAGTACCCCAGTCAAAACCAAATAATGTGCTATATGCACTTATTTATTCTTTTATAATCCACTAATAAAAGTAAAATAAATGATCCATTAATCTTATAACTTTGTATGCTCTTGAAAGTATGTTAAGTCCTACTTTGTCTCTAATGGGTTCACTTTTAACTAAAGATCTATGCCTGGTTATACAGAACTAGGACTGTCAGTAAAGTGATCTAATGAAGTATTGTAAAAATATGTAAAAAATAATCCTATAATTTGTAAGATCATATGTAAATAAACAGTGGAAAATCTCATATTATTATCAATTTATATGTTTTAATAATAATCTTTCAGTTGATATCTTTTAGTTATGATATTTGGAAATTTAGAATAATATGAACATGGATGGCTTGAATGTATCCCGTCGACTCAGTACAATAATTTAATTGGAGCCTATCCTAATCCTCCAATATGGAAGTAATAATTTTGATTGAAGCCTTTCCTGACCTTCTCAAGAAGGGAAATAGTGTACAGTTATATTCAACCATCAAATTATATAAATCTCCAATTTTTCCCAAAACCTGATATATATCCAATTCAGTATCAATTGTTCATAAATTCAGTTCACTATGTGAATTGGTAATTATCATTAAAGTTCAGTATCAGTAACCATACAATAAGAATTAGTATAATAGCATAGTAATTAATGATCTATCATCAATCACATAATATAACAGTTTAGTATTCAGTTAGTATCTTATTATATCTCATTTGAGTGTTTATTAAGGGTTAAATCATATAACAATTGAAATAATAGTTCAACCATTGATCATAGTGACTTAATATTTTTATCATGTCATAAACATTAATTTCAATCACTTTTCACATTACATCAACTATTAAAATTATATTATAATGTTGTAGCTAGGTCACAATCGGCATAACATGCCAATCTTCGGCAACGGCCCTTAGTGGTTGTTGTCCCAATCTACTGTCACAGTTGCGTCGAAGCAAGTACTGACAATGCTCTTTTATTTGTTGTTCCAATGTATGGCTATCGAAACTGCAGTCAGAGGGATTGTCGACAATGCTCAGTGAAAACAACACTATAAGTGTGGTTATTCACCCTTTCCAAATGATTTATTCGATAAAAATTAGATCTCGATCTGTATAATTTATATTAAAATCATATAATATCACTATAATTGTGATTCTGTATATTAGAGCATATGAAAATTGACAATATCTCTTTTAACATGGTTTTTTAAATAAACATCGCACTTTTGAAGTATAAACACATGATTCGGTCATTAACTAATAAAAGAGTAAATATAAAAATAAAACATAATCATTAGCATGTTTACAGTGAGTTAGGAAATTCGTCTAGTCTAGGTTGCATGTAGTCTAGGGTTTAGTATTGAAAAGGCATCGTAATCTCTATGAATTCTTCAAGAATCCTCTAAACTGAACTCTTTTCTTCTTCCTCCCTTTTCTCCTTATTTTCTCTGCACTTTTCTCCTCTCTTTGCTACGTTTAGGGAAGGGATAGGGTTATAACCAAGTTATCTCTTTTTATAGGACTAGGTGTCTATTTGGATTCAATATCTTATCAAGATAGAAAATTGGCTTAAGAAAACTAAATCAATTCTTATCTTAATTATTATGTAAGAATCAATCTAAGTTAACTAATCTAATTTTTTTTTTTAGTCATAAATACTTGATTAGCCTAATTGGTTTGGGTGCGGGTTGGGTGTTAAAAGGCTAAGGGTTCAAAACCTATTCTCCCCTATTTAATTTACTAATTAATTAGACTTGTTCTACTTTATTTTAGTGTTTTTCTTCTAAACTTTATTTTTAAAACACAAATATTTATTTGTAAATAAATCAAAAAATTGAAAAACATCACATGATAAAAGTAGGGATGAGAATGAGCAGGTTCATATGTCAATTTTTAGCCCGTCTAATTCAAAAATATGAAGTAGAAAATTAAAATTTTAAATTTTAATTCAAGATTTTTAATTAGGCAGGCCAAAAATTGTCTCTTGGACCCATCCATTTTCATCCCCCGATAAAAGAGGATGTTTCAGTTATTGTACGTAAAATCTGTAGTGCTCCACTCTATGTAATAACTCTTCTATATGTATGACATAGTTCTCTTTTCCTGTTATTGACATGTTATTATATTACATGATGCGGCAGTAGTTACGATTATTCCAAAATCCTATGTATGTAGTGTAACACCCCAAAATTACCAAGTTTATTAAATTATAAATTATCAAGATTAAAAATTTCTTTTTAAACACCACCAAATTTAATTAAGTTTCTAAAGGCACCCCTTTGGTATTTAATGGTGATGAGTTGTCAAAGGAGACTGAGAAGTAACACTCTAGTTAGACACTTGTCATACATGTAAGAAACCATGGGATTAGACTAGAGGACAATGTTACCAAAATGCCCTTAGACATATGTAACCTCATTCTCTCAAAGAGAAATATTGTCAAAGAACAAAACAAAATCACATTCCTCTCTCTAACCTTAGTTCTTTTGGTTTGCTTGAAAGAAAGAAAGAAAGGGAGAAAAGAGAAAGCCAAGGAGAGAAGAGATTTGCAGAATCTAAGAAGATTGAAGAGAAATTTGAGACAAGTAGCACCTTGTTTTTATTATCTCTTTAAACCATATTTGAGTACAAATAACATGCATATTCTTTCTTAAAATTTATTTGATTTGTATTGTGAGAATATAATTCGTTTATGCATTTGGTGCAAGTAACACCTTATTCTTATTCTCTCTTTGAACCATATTTGAGTACAAGTAACATGCATATTCTTTCTTGGGATTTATTCGATTTGTATTTTGAGAATATGATTCTTTTAAGGACTTTGTACAAATAACACTTTATTTAATGGATTCTTTCTTGAAATTCTTATTTGATTTGTATTATGAGTACATGATTCCTTTCTATAGATACTTTTAGATCATTTTGGATCTGCATACTTAGAAAATTCCTAGATCTGCATAATTATTAAATTCGCAGACTGCACGCTTAACAAATTCACAGACTGTACGCTTAGCAAATTCGCAGACTGCACAGTTAGCAAATTTGCACCCTACACACTTAGCAAATTTGCACACTGCACACTTAGAAAATTTGCACACTGCACACTTAGCAAATTCACAGACTGCACACTTATCAAATTCGCATACTGCACACTTAGCAAATTCGCAGACTGCACACTCAGCAAATTCACAGACTGCACACTTAGTAAATTCGCGGACTGCATACTTAGTCAAATTCCCAGATCTACATACTTAGTTAAACTCGCGAATCTACATATTTAGTCAAATTCGCGGATCTACATACTTAGTTAAATTTGAGGATCTACATACTTAGTTAAATCCGCGGATCTACAGATATATCCAAATTCGTGGATCTACATACTTATTCAAATTCGCGGATCTACATACTTAGTCAAATTCGCGGATCTACATATTTAGTCAAATTCGCAGATCTACAGACATAGTCAAATTCACGGATCTACAAACTTAGCCAAATTTGCGAATCTACATACTAAGCCAAATTCGCGGATCTACATACTTAGTCAAATTTGCGAATCTACAGAACTTAGCCAAATTCGCGGATCTACAGACTTAGTAAAATTTACGGATCTGCACACTTAGAAAATTTACGGATGTGCAGACTTGGAAAATTCGTGATTTTACAGAGTAGATTTGAAAAAATTTGAGGATCTACATATTTGGAACTTTCTAAATATTATTTATTCCATGATAACATAATGACAAGTTTAATAATACTTATTTATTTTATGATAGCATGACAAGTGAATATCAACATGATGCATGAAGGCAGGAAAGAACAAGTTCTTATATCTACATTACATGACATGACGTATCCTTATGATACATGTGCACATGATCCCAAATCTTGATTCCTGAACTCTTGATTCTTGTGAAAAAAAATGTACACAATTTGACTTGAAAGACCATGTGTTTCTATTAATTCATGTATATCATATGCATTATGTATTGCTAATTTGGGAAAAATTAGAAAAACTACATGATGAATAAGTATATATTGTACAAGGATTTTGTTGGCCAAGTTTTTGATTGGGTGCTGAGGGCCTTTTTCTAGCGGCACCGGGTGGTACTGAGCCACCATCTAATACATGAGTCACCATATGGGTAACGCCCATTACTTATTTCATTGAACGGGATCTGACTTGTAAGCGCCTATCGATGTGCCATAGTTCAACACCATGAATTTGAGGCCAGTTCCCGGGTATGCACGGGCACTTGTATAATATGAGAAAATTGCGCGCTATCTTATCCATCATTGAGTTTCAGTTTCAACGCAACATGATATAGACTTGTTTAATTTTACATAAATATTGTGGATAACTTACATAGTTCTTATTATATACAACATGATTAACACTTATCTCCTTACTTACATACTAACAGGGACTTTACATAGACTTGTCACCTTTACATGATTTGTGTCTGCTATTTGTATAAATAATCTTGCTTAATCCATTTTCAGTATTCTCATGATATATTTTGTACCAACGCAATTTATTTGTATATTGTTTTACTTATTTTTGTACTATGATAGTACACATGGTTTTGCTCTTGTGTTGCTTGCTGAGTTTAATCTCCTGGATTTTCTTAAGTCCAGATTATGGAAGTAGAGAAGGGGAGATCGCTCCAAATAACGACCCTTACTTCACCAACCAGATCGAGTAGAAAATATTAGTTGAGTACATGTGGGCATTTCGCACTTCTTGTTTCTGTTTTCTTTTGCTAGGCACTACTTTAATTCTCTTGTATTTTGATTCTTTTATGTAAATATTTAGAGCAGTGTGCCATTTTATATAATCAACTCTCTGTATAAATGAAATCCTTTCAGTTTCAGACGTATTTGTTCATCTTGATTGCCAGTAGTTACGATTATTCTAAGATCATGTGACTGTTGGGTTATTTGTAATATTTAAGTAGCATCCTCTGTTTTGAAAAGCGAAAAAAAAGTAGAGCCGAAAAACGGGAGCGTTACTGTTTGGTATTAGAGCCTAGGTTTAGGTGGGAGAACATATGACTACTGCCATATAAAAACATGTCTAAGATACACTCTTGACACTTCTTCCTTATCTTTGATATCCATCAGATCCAGTATCGTGCATACTCTATTGTTTCTAATAAATTTAGAATATCTATCTTGAAACTCCATCTGATTAATTTCTCTTGGTCCATCACAGAACAATGACGACACAATTTTCTGCTAGTGCGAGCCCAATTCCAACTGGTGAAATGTCTGAGCTTAGGAATATGGTACAAAGGGTAGCACAAACACAACAAACCACGATAGTGATATTAGAAAGGATGTTGCAGTACAAAAAACAAGAGAGAATCAAAATGGTGAACCTTCTAAGAGCAGTGAATAAAAGGTCGGTGGCATTTAAAGGGTCATATAGGCAAGGAGCAATCCCATCGGCCCGAAAATTTGATGGCTCACTAGCAAAGAAGCAGGTGATGTCGAATCGAGGTCTAGTAATCTATAACCATTGTCATAAACCAGGACAAACCTAGAAAATGTGTAGAAGAGTTCCAAGGTTATGCCTGGTGTGCGGATCCGCTAGTCATCAATTGAGAGATTGCCCAAAGACCCAACAATAGACGAAAGCTACGGTCCTATTTCAGTCAAAAGCCAGACCAACAACCATATCAGACCAGAAGATTCCAAGACCAGGTCAGAAAGGGCTTTTGGAAACCCAACATCAAGCTCATGCCGGTGCCCAAGGAGGAACAGAATGGAGGAAAGGGTAAGTTAAAATGATGAATGTGGAGGAAGTTCAAACCACTAGAGGAGTCATGGCAGGTATGATTTTAGTTGGCAATGTACCGGCCACTGTTTTATTTGATTCCAGAGCATCACACAGTTTCATCACTAGCATATTTGTTTCCATAATTTTATCAATTTTACTATCTTACTTGCGACATGGGACATTAAGACCGGGAGTGGTAGTATCATAACCAATAAAGAATATAGATTGTGTTCCTTGGTGATTAAAGAATTTTGTGCCAACTTATTAATTATTAGTGGAGGATAATATGATATTATCTTAGGCATGGATTGGTTGAGCACCTTCCATGCAGTAATAGGTTGTAGAAGAAGGAATGATCTTAGTAGTGTCAGAATTCTTAAAGAGATATCTGTATTACCACTAGTAAGAGCTGTAGAATTTACTATTGATATTAGTCTTAGAGCTGAATTAGTTTGTAAACCCTTTATCAAATGAAAATCATGGAATTAGAAGAAGTTAAGAGGCAAGTGAATGAGTTGTTAAAATTATATTTTGTAAGACCTAGTGTTTCGCCTTGGGGAGCTCCAATATTATTAACAGAAAATAAAAATGAGAGTCAAAGAATGTGTATAAACTATTGATGTTTGAATGCAGTAATGATCAAGAATAAATATCTCTTGCTAAGGATAACTGATCTGTTTGATCAACTGGTAAGAGTAAAGGTATTTCTGAGGATAGATATTCATTTAGGATTCTATCAAATAAGAGTCTGAATAGAAAATATTCTAAAAATTGTATTTAGAACTAGACATGGTCATTATGAGTACATCGTAATGTCGTTTAGGATAATTAATACTCCAGCAATATTTATGAATTTGATGAACTATGCTTTTGCTCGGTATTTAGATAAATTTGTAGTGTTGTTTATTGACAATATATTGATCTACTCCATGAATAGAGAAGAACATGTTAAATGTTTGAGCATAATTTTACAAACTCTAAGGGAACAAAAGATACATGGAAAACTGAGTACATTGATCTTGGTTGAATAAGATTGCTTTCTTAGGCCATATGATATCTGAAGATAGTGTAATCAGCTAATCTTAAAAAGACAGAGGTTGTGATGAATTAGTCTGTGTCAAATTCAAAAATTTCAAGAGATGACTAGGTATTACATAAGGTTTGTACAAAATTTTACAAAAATCGCATCTCCTTTGACTAAACTAACTAGGAAAGGAGTAGAATATGTCAAAATAGAGGAATGCAATAAGACATTTGAAGAATTAAGATGGATGCTGACAACAATGTCAGTGCTAGTAATTCCGGACAATACTAGAAGCATGAAGATTTGTAGTGATTTCTCAATCTAGGGATTATGATATATGTTGGTACAAAATAAAAAAATAATTGAATTTGGATTTTGCCCTTAAGTTTTCAGAGAAAGGTAAAAAAAAATGATTTCATACTTGTGTTTCTTTTAGAAGATTGGGGAGACTAAATATAAGACACATGACCTTGAGTATGCAGTTCTAAAGGGAAGAAGAAGGATTAAGTCATAATATTGATGAATTACAATAATTGGTGTTGGTAGACTTGGCAGAGCAAGCATAGTTGATGAGCTTAAATAGGCAAACGAACTAGGAGATTAGGAACAATTCACGGAAAAGTAAATGTAAGGATACAAAGAGATATTAGAAGGCTGAGAATTAGTCGATTGAAAGTAGATGATAAAAAGTTGATGATAAATTATAATTAAAGAAGATAAATTTTATCAAGTTAGAACATGACCATATATTTTGCTACTCAAATTAAAACTTATCTTTCTAAACGATTGTTCTATTCCATTACTTTTGTTGATCAATCCCATTTGACAATTTGTATCTTCCATCTACACTTTATTCCAATGTAGTTCATGTTTTTAATTTTTTGTATATCACAAGTCTTATCGAGGCGGCGACGCAATTGTAGAGATTTATTCTCTGGCGCCAGCAATTGCAGTCATTTGATAGGATAATCTTGTGTAATTGAATTTTTGTAACTAACGATGAACTCATTTCCAATCTTGTATTTTTACCATTCGCTACTCCATTACATCGACACTGTAATAATTGAGCTTCTTTTTCTCTTCTAGTTTACGACTAGGTAATAAGACCATATAAGTTGGCTCTATAAGATTTTTATAACTTGTATCTTTCCCATTACTTACTCAGAATGGCGTGGTACCCTGAATTAGTAGCAACTATTCATGATTAAATTTTATTTTGCTTTTGCATTCACCCAAAAAAAATTCGAAAACAAATTGAAAATCTTGTTTACCAAATATCATTTCTATCAAAGACAAAAATTATTCATATGTATTTCATGTATCATAGATAAGAAGACGCTTAGGTGAAAGTACAGAATAGTGAATCTATCAAAAATAGACGAATTCTAATATGGGATGCATGATCACTAAGGGACTCTATTCGAGAACTTGCGGACGATATCAGGACTATTTTCATGATCAGGCATGTCATTTGAATATATTTTTACATGACAATAAGTACTTGTGTACACTGGCATAGTTTTGAATTGGAATTTCGAGGATAAAATTCTTTTGTTATGTGGGTATGATATAACACCCCAAAATTACCATGCTTATTAAATTATAAATTATCAAGATTAAAAATTTCTTTTTATACACCTCAAAACTTAATTAAGTTTCTAAAAGCACCTCTTTGGTATTTAGTGGTGATGAGTTATCAGAGGAGAGTAAGAAGTGGCACTCTAATTATACACTTGTCATATATGCAAGAAGCTTTGGGACTGGGTTAGAGGATAAGGTTACTAAAATGCCCTTAGGTATATATAACCTCATTCTCTCAAAGAGAAATATTGTCAAAGAACAAAACAAAATCACCTTCCTCTCTTTAACCTTAATTCTTTTGGTTCTCTTGAAAGAAAGATAGAAAGGGAGAAAAGAGAAAGCCAAGGAGAAAAGAGATTCGCTGAATCTAAGAAAATTCTTGTTATCTCTTTAAACCGTATTTGAGTTCAAGTAACATGCATGTTATTTCTTGGGATTTATTTGATTTGTATTGTAAGAACGTAATTCTTTTATGAATTTGGTGCAAGTAACACCTTATTCTTATTCTCTCTTTGAACCGTATTTGAGTACAAGTAATATGCATATTGTTTCTTGGGATTTATTCGATTTGTATTTTGAGAATATGATTTTTTTAAGGACTTTGTGCAAATAATACTTTATTACTTTGATTCTTTCTTGAAATTCTTATTTGGTTTGTATTATGAGTACATGATTCCTTTTATGGATAATTTTAGATCATTTTGGATCTGCATACTTAGAAAATTTCTGGATCTGCATAATTAGCAAATTCGCAGACTACACACTAAGCAAATTCGTGAACTACACGCTTAGCAAATTCGCAGACTGTACGCTTAGCAAATTCGCAGACTGTACGCTTAGTAAATTCGCAGACCGAACACTAAACAAATTCGCACACTGCACACTTAGCAAATTCGCAGACTGCACACTTAGCAAATTCGCACACTACACACATAGCAAATTCGCAGACTGCACACTTAGCAAATTTGCAGACTGCACACTTGGCAAATTCGCAGACTGCACACTTAGTAAATTCGCAGACTGCACACTTATCAAATTCGCAGACTGCACACTTAGAAAAATTCGTAGAATGCACACTTAGCAAATTTGCGGACTGTACACTTAGTCAAATTCGTGGATCTACATACTTAGTCAAATTCGCAGATCTACATACTTAGTCAAATTTGTGAATTTACAAACTTAGTCAAATTCGCGGATCTACAAATATAAACAAATTCGCTGATCTACAGACTTAGCCAAATTTGCGGATCTACATACTTATCAAATTCACAGATTTACATACTTAGTCAAATTCGCTGATCTAGATACTTAGTCAAATTCGCGGATCTAGAAACATAGCCAAATTCACGAATCTACAGATTTAACCAAATTTGCGGATCTACATACTTAGTCAAATTCGCGGATCTACATACTTAGTCAAATTTGCAGATCTATAGACTTAACCAAATTCACAGATCTACGAACTTAGTCAAATTCTCGGATCTGCACACTTAGAAAATTCCCAGATGTGCAGGCTTGGAAAATTCGTGAATCTACAGAGTAGATTTGAAAAAAATTTGTGGGTCTACAGATTTGGAATTTTCTAAATATTATTTATTTCATGATAACATAATGATAAGTTTAATAATACTTATTTATTTTATAATAGCAAGGCAAGTGAATATCAACTTGATGCATGAAGGCAGAATTATTCATGAGAACAAGTTCTTGTATCTACATTACATGACATGAAGTATCTTTTGATACGTGTGTACATGATCCCAAATTTTGATTCCTGAACTCTTGATTCTTGTGAAAAGGAAATGTATACAATTTGATTTGAAATGCCACGTGTTTCCATTAATTCATGTATATCTTATGCATTATGTATTATTAATACAAAAAAAATTAGGAAAACTATATGATGGATAAGTATCTATTGTACAAGGATCTTATTGGTCAACTTCTTAATTGGGTGCTGAGGGCCTTTTTCTAGCATCACCGGGTGGTACTGAGCCACCATCTGATATATGAGTCAGCATATGGGTGACGCCCATTACTTGTTTCATTGAACGAGATCTGACTTGTGAGCATCTAGTGGTGTGCCATGGCTCAGCACTATGAATTTGAGGTCGGGTCCCGGGTATACGCGAACACTTGTATAATATGAGAAAACTGCGTGCTATTTTATCCATCATTGAGTTTCAATTTCAGTACTAATATGATATACACTTGTTAAATTTTACATAAATCTTATAGATGACTTACATAGTTCTTATTATATGCAACATGATTGATACTTATCTCCTTACCTACATATTAACAAGGACTTCACATTGACTTATCACCTTTACATGATTTGTGTCTACTATTTGCATAAATAATCTTGCTTAATCTATTTTCAGTATTCTCATGCTATGTTTTGTACCAACGCAATTTATTTGTATATTCTTTTATTTATTTTTGTCCTATGATAGTACACATGGTTTTGCTCTTGTGTTACTTGCTGGGTTAAATCCCTTGGATTTTCTTAAGCCCAGATCATGAAAGTAGAGAATATGAGATCGCTCCAAATAATGACCCTTACTTCACCGACCAGATCGAGTAGAAAATATTAGTAGAGTACTACTTGGGCACTTTGCACTTCTTATTTCTGTTTTCTTTTGTCGGGCACTGCTTTAACTCTCTTGGATTTTGATTATTTTATGTAAACATTTAGAGCAGTGTGCCGTTTTATATAATCAACTCTCTATATAAATGAAATCCTTTCAGTTTCAGACATATTTGTTCATCTTGATTGGTAGTAGCTATGGTTATTCAAATATCCTGTGACTGTTGGGTTATTTTGTAGTATTTAAGTAACATCCTCCATTTTGAGAAGCGGAAAAAAAGTAAAGCCGAAAAACGGGGCGTTACATGTAGAGTGGTCTTGTAACTCTTCATAGTGCCCTCCATTTTGGGAAAGAGTGAGGGCATTACAAGATCTCTTTAGGAAGATAAGACTAACTCCATCTATCACAAACAAAGACAAAATTCGAAATACGAGATCATTTCTGCCTCTAAAGAAAAAGAGAAATGGAATGATCAGTGACTAAGCATTCAACGAGAGCAAAATTGGTAGAAAGTAAAACTCGTCCTCTTCTTCCTCAAGCCTCCATGAACATGTACTAGTTCATCAAAGGAGTAGAGCACGATTCAAAGATATGATAGGTGTTTTATAACTTTCTACCATCAAATTATTGTTTAGCTTTTATCCTGCATCAATATTGCTATTATAGTGCAGCCTTAGTAAGAATTATAAATCTATTTTCAGAGTTATATAAAAAAGTTAATTACAGTCAGATCCCTGTAGTATTGAAAATATGTAACTTAACACTCTGAAGTTTCATTTGAAACTCTCAGAAAATCTCTGGGCATTCCAACGATGTTAACTGAACGTGAATTAGCAGGACACATGATTTGTACGTGTTATATAAAATCTAAAATACCCCACGTAAGATTAGAAGCAGCGAAGTAGGGCGCTCCTTAATCCATTCTGCTCCTCCATCTTCTTCATCCCGCTCCAATTCCCCCCTCCTACTAAAATTCCCTCCTCCCTCTCCATCCCCATCCATCCCCCCCCCCCCCCCCCCCCTCTCTCTCTCTCCCTCGCCCTCCCTCCCCCCCCCCTCCCCTCCCCTCCCCTCTCTCTCACCGTTAGAGAGGCAGCGAAGGGCAGCAAAGTTCCTCCCCTCCCTCTCTCTCTCTCTCTTCCTTCCCCCCTCTCTCTCTCTCTCCGGCAGAGAGGCGGCGAAGGGCAGCGAAGGGCGGCGAAGGGCAAAGGGCGACTTTAGGGCATCGCGCGACGGGTTGATTCCGCTCCACTGATCACCCCCTTTCTCTTTGATCAATTTATGAATAATTGGTCCATTTAATTTTGGTGAATGAGTAATCTTTGTGAAACTACTCTGATGAAGTTTATACAAATTTCTCACTGTGCTTATGTGGGGAGTTTCCGAAGGAGCACACCGATTTCTGATATCATGAACCTTAGGCCAATACCGATTTCGAGATTTTAGACTTTGCTTTGGAGTTTTAAGTAACAGTACAAGACATGCAAATTTATAATGCATTCGTAGTTTATGACTTTTGAGCAATTAGATATGGATAACAAACTTGATTTATATTTCCATCCATTATTGGAGTTTGGTGAGTTGATAATGATTTTAGTAAATGGGTTACGCTTAAATTCAATTTCATGTGGCAATTTGCAGGCTAGGATCTTTCACTTCAATTCAGAAGTTTTGTTATCCTCGTCCATGCATCCTTCACTCTTTAGAGCTATTGCCTTTTCTAAAGGGTACAACAGCAACGTGTTCTTTGATCCAATTCTTTCATTGCCCTGTGGAAGTCCCGTGATAAAACGAGAGAACTGATTAAAGCAGCATGGAATCAAGCTGGCTTCATCAAGGTTTCAAAGCAGGAGTTAGAATTCCTCTTGGATGAAGACTATTGTTAGCGACTGATGGAACACTTCATGTACATTACTATACCCAGTAGTTTTATGGGGCTGTAATCGGAACAGAATATGTGCTTATAATTCCATTCACATGCAATCGAACTGGTTCAGGTGATGCTGTAATGGCTGCTGTCATGAGAAAGCTCACAATCGATCCGGAGATGTACGAGAATCAAGACAAGCTGGAAAGACAGCTTGATTTGCAGTTGCTGCTGGGATCATTTCTCAATGGAGAATGGGAGGCATGAGGGGTTTCCCAACTGAGTGCCACTCAGAATTTGAAAGACCAAGTCTATGTCCAAGCAGGCCAATCACGAAACACATGTGGCTAACTTACGGGGATTTTTGGACTTTGGTTGTCATAGTAAACTTTTGTAGTGGACTTTGGTTGTTATTATGTATGTGAGATGTAAAACACGGTTAATGAAAGGAATACTTGTCTTTAAAGATCTTGTGTTGATATACAAATTGTGTTGATATATAAATGCATGGTTAAAAATACTTGTTTTTGAACATCTTGTGTTGATAATTTATTGTTGATATGTAAATGATATATGATATTATGTGCACCAGGTAAACCAAGAAGAAACGTCTTCTTAGTTGCTAGTAGCAGCTGCAATAGCTAGAGAGAGAGTGATTGAGAGAGGGATAGAGAGGGAGCATGAGTGATTGGGAGAGAGGGATGGAGAGAGAGTCACTGAGAGATAGGGATAGAGAGGGAGCGTGAGTGACTGAGAGAGAGGAGGAGAGAGAGGAGAGAGAGAGAGGGAGTGCGCTTGGTAAAGGGAAAGTGTGAAGATAAAATAGGAATTTGAAGGTCAGGAGTGCATCTTAGTATAAAGGGAAATTCTATTTGCGCACAGCATTTTACTCTTGGCACCCTGGTTTCTCTTTACACCAAACTTATATTTTAAAATAATGCCATTTTACTTTTTGCTCCCAAATTTTTTTCCAAAAATAACCCTTTTCTTTTTCTCTAACTCTTCACCTGTCCAATTCCATTTAGCAACAAAATATTTTGGTCGGGTAGGTATTAATACCCGACCAAGAAATGTGCTGGTCCGGTATTAATACCCGACCAGCAAGCGAAGTCTAAAAAAAAAAACTAATTAACGATAAATTTCAAACAAATACGTATAAAACCTAAAAAAAAATTCAAATAGTATCTTAGATTTGTTCTCTGATACCAATTGCATGTTGGAATTTTCTATTTGCATAAGAAAATTTAAATGCAAATTCCAAACTCAAATTTCACTTGTCACGGTGAAATCGAAAAATTTAAAATTCTTATAATCTTTTCAGGAACGTTAATATAAAAAATTTTAAGAGGTTAAGAAATCAAATAGATGATTTTGTAGGAGATGTGTTTTTATTAAATACCAAAAAAAATCATTTAGGATTTTGAGTCGTAGTTCCAAATTTTAAATATAAGGATAACTTAGTCCAAAAAAATAATGACAAACTTGCAATTATTTATAAATTTTAAAACCGTGCGTCAAGAGTAAAATGCCATGTGCAAATAGAATTTCCCTAGTATAAAAGGAAAATGATAATAACTAACTCTTACTAACAATGTTAACAGTTCAAAAGGTTTTTTGAGAGTTTCAAATTTCAGGAGTGTTAAATTAGACATCCCAATACTACAGGGGGTTTGATTGTAATTAATCTTATATAATAGCAAGTGTTTTGGAGGTTATATAAGAAAATCCGTAGTTAAGGCTACGCATTGGTTTCAAAAGAAATGAAAGAAAGAAAAAAAAAAAAGAAAAAAAAAGATGGAAACTGATTTACCTTTATGCATATTAATAAAAAAATATTTTCATGTCTTTTAAATTTTCTTTCAAGAAAATATTTTCCATCTTATTTTCATTTCTTTTCTTTCATTTACACTCAAGTAGAGCCTAAATGTTTTCCAGATGTGTGCCCTTGGAGATTCGAACATAAGAAATTGGACGGTGAGATGGAGGTGGATGCGGTGGATATAATAGAGGAGGGAGCGGCAGCCAGCTGAAAGGATAAGCGTTGTTGGGGATAAGAAGCAGGAAGAAGAAGAAGAAGAGAGGAGGGAATGGAGAAGTATTTTGGGAACGCATACCGTGGGGATCCAGGGGTGCCGCACACGGATCCGGAGCGCTTCGTCAACATATGGATCGGATCCTTCCTCTTCTCCGCCCTCACCTGGTCCAATCCTTACATGTGGCAGCTCTCCAACCAGTTCAAGTAACAATCCTAAACCCTAAACTTCCAACTAGGGTTTCATATTTTGGAGAAAATATATTTTTCTTTTCCCTCCTTTAAAAAAAAAAAAAAAACAAAATCTTCTAGTTGCTCATCTGATTGATGTTTGTAAAAATAGTCAGCCTTATTAAAGTTCTGATGGCAATGCTCGTTTTGCAAAAGTACTAATATAGGAAAAAGATCTAGAACAAGTATTTCTTGCAATTTTGCTTTTACTGTGTATGAGAAGGGGTGAGATTCTGTTTCTGATGCATAAGGATAGGCTAATAAGAACTGGAGAAGTACTATTGCAATTTCGTGTGATGAATGTGTATACAAACTAATAATATTTTTTCTTACAAAGGCAATGTTTGGATTGGCTATTGATGTTCAATTGAAGTGCAGATTTGGCAGTGAAATAAGTTTATAAGCAACACTTCAATGGGGGCATAAATATGATTTTCAAGAAGTTATGTGGCCCTAGTTGATAGATGAAAGTAATGTTGAAAATAACGCGTTATGAAACCCGTTATATTGCGTTATGTAACCTAACAGAACCCTAGCGCTACGTAACAATTGGAAGTAACTTAGTGCACTATAAGAGTATGTTTTTTTTAATGTTATTTTACGTTATATTACAAAACGTTACGTTAAATTACGTTATGTTCCGTTATTTATAATTATTTTTTTAGTAATTTCTATATTGTTGTTGATTATTAGCGAATTGCTGTAATTTTCTTGCTTGATTAGTTGTTGGCTTGTTTGATTGCTTATAAAACTAGTAAACAGGATAACTAGATTGTAGAATCTGATGCTAACCTTTTATATGTAGGTTTTCATTGGTACAAATATGCTTTATGCTGCAATTTTGATGAAAGTAGCTGTTTGGGAGCAAAAGTTGGTGCATGTTGATGAGTTAGCTATTTGTTGCTTAAGTTTGCAATGGTGAAAGTGGACAACTAGATTGTAAAATCCAATTTGGCGGATGCATAAATATGTTTTCTCACAGGGGGCACTGCTTTATGGAAGTGAAAACTTCAAACTTGACAAGTGTATGTCAACAATAACTGTTAAAGTCTAAAAAGATGCATCATGCCATCAACAGTAAAATATTCCATACAACTAATAATAAAAAACTATAAAATAGTTTAACCTGAAGGAACATTTAGTAAGTTACATTTGGAGAACTCAAGCCATCTAAAAAAACTCTGTCTGCATCAGTTTTGTAAGAACAAATTTTGCATGTAGAAATCATTAAGTGAAATCAAGAATTAATGCAATTCTAAATATTGAAAGCTAATTGATCAAAATAAGACAGATATTTGATATGTTATATTATGATGAGTCAGATCAGAAATCCATGCAAGAGCAAATGAAATTGAGGTCAAAAACACAATTAACCCAAATAGTATTCCAGGATGATAGGAATTATTATTGCTTTATGCATTGATATGTTTTATAAAATATGGATTGATTGTTGAGATTGATATTGAGGAGATTTGGTTTTTTTTGTATAAATCTTTCATCTAAAACTGGATAAAATGTTAAAATCAGTGTTTTAATTATTGACTGATACCAATATGTATCACAAGTATTATATTTGATATGAATTTTAACCTTTTAATATCAGTTTTGATATTGCCATATTCCTGATATACTGCACGATTCTAATCTGATGTATCTAGTATTACTAATTTCTGAAACTGTAAAACGTTGATTGATACCGGTGCCGATCTCGAGACTTTAAATCTTGGTTAAAATGTTGTATTGATAGGGAATAGTTTTAAATATAAAGAGGAGGTTGCAAGTAAGGTAATAATGAAGAGGAGTAAGGAGGTTGATACACTAAATGGCTGAAGAGAAGGGTTGGATGATGGTAGATTAGGTCAAGTTATTTCTTTGGAGTTTAAGACGAGCACATTAAGGACTGAAACCTGGAGTTTTCAAGATGTTAATTTATCCCTCTAGCTTATGATAACAAATTTAAACATGATTAGCTAGTAATAATTAGATGCGGACTTACAGTATGCCAAGTGTAGGTAGATTTCACAAAGAATTAAATGCCTATATAAAATTTAAGAGTTGATTGATGATACTTCTTAGTTCGAGTTTGCTGATAGGAATTGCAGTCGCAAGGCTTTGGCAATATTGCTTAGCATTATTGATGACCTTTACTTGTCTTTGGTTCAAGTCCTTACTGAATGTTTATGTTTTCCTCGTTTAATTATCTAGAAACATAGCCATTAAAGCATAGACACTTGAAAATAAGTGTTGTTTTCGTGTCAGATACGTACAAGACACCGACATTTGCATGACAGTTGCCGATACATATCTGACACACTGAAGCCGTGTCGAATTTTAAGAAGCCAAAAACTTGTGTGTTGGCACTGTATATGCTTTCAAAAAGTCATACAGATTATATGTCAAGGCTGTATCCACTTTCAGAAAGTTATAAATATTGTGATTTGAGTATTATGGAGTCGTCCATTGCCTAAAAAGAATATTTTTTTTTTGATGTAAAAGTGATACTAAGTTAATAGGCTCCGATTATTTTGGAAAAGTAGAGCCTTCAAATATTTTATTCAAGTTGGATTGAATTCGGATTTGTTTCTTTAAAATAATTACTTGATTAGAATTTATGTTTAAATGATTAGATTTTTTATTTCTACTTCAAAGAAAAGATATTTATAATAATTATGAGTTTTGATGCGCATTATATATAGCACATGCATAAATACATGCATATTTTTGTGGCTGTCTCTCCTAGTCCCTATGTCCTACTTTTTGAGATTTTGCCATGTCCCAGTATCCATATCATATCTTATTTGTGTCTCATATTC
The DNA here is from genome assembly GCA_036321105.1 of Dracaena cambodiana. Taxonomy (NCBI): domain Eukaryota; kingdom Viridiplantae; phylum Streptophyta; class Magnoliopsida; order Asparagales; family Asparagaceae; genus Dracaena; species Dracaena cambodiana. The sequence continues at coordinate 11,912,659 of JAYEPQ010000005.1, read as the reverse complement.
ATTTTCATGCTTCATAGATGGAGCCTTTTTTACAGTTCCCTAACCATTTCGTTCTCATTGTACACTTCAGTAAACAAATTACTTGCTAAAGATAATTAATATGCTTTATAATGTGAAATTATAGCAATTAAAACTAGGCCTTACCCGGATCAAAAATTTTTAATCAAAGATGAGAATTGTAGTTTCTTTGGTATAAATAAGATTAAGAAATAACCCCTTTCGATTTCTTTTCACTTTCTTCACTGTTCCAGTTAGGGTTTTTGTGAAAAATAATTTTTTCTGTTCTTTTTCAATGTTTTAATCATCTGATTACTGTGATGAGTTTAGCTTTTAGGTTTTTTTGCATCTAGCGATAAATTATGTATCAATGTATTTGTATTTGCAAGGAATAGATAGCAATATTATATGATTGAGCTAACACAAAAAGCATCACCTGTTGAATCTGTAAAATTTATGGCGTTCAGTTCGACCTTCGAGATAAATGGAGTAAACAGGGAAAATACAAGTGACTAGAAGATTCATATTCTTCTATTTTCTGTTGTTTTGATAGAGAGGAAAGTCATTGCTCGATGAGGTTTTAGCATCAACTTTAGGAAATGGGAAAAGTGGATCACTAGCATCCATATTTCCATATTTCCACTGCTTCTTTTCATTGTTCTCGTAATCTTTTTTATTATTGGAAGATTTATAAGCATTGCCATGGATTTGTTAGTTTCCGATACATTTATTTTGTGCTACAAGTTTCCGGACTTGTGTTTCCACTTTTTGGGACAGTTTATCTTTAAACTGCAGTGTAGCTTCATAGTCATATAGGCTTTTCCAGCAAAACAAGGTTAGCTATGGAGCACAATTTAGAAGAACTCGAACGAACTTGTACAGCCAGCTGTAAACTTGAGCTGAGGGCTTGGCACATCTAAGCTAGTAGCCTAGTACATTAGTGTGTGAAACAAACTTATTGCTTGTGCATTTTAGGTCATGCTAAGTAGGAGCAACCTCAAATTTTTTTTACACTACTAAAGAGGTTAGAAGAATTGGCAAAGATGCAATATTCACTGTAAGGAACTGCGTTAATTTCTGGGGTGTGATGTGACTCGTGAGCAAAAGTACCCCATAAAGGACATTTCCAGTGTCGTGAGGGAGAGTATGATAAGAAAAACACGAGTTTTTCAAGTTCTTTATGTTACAAGTGCATCTTGGAGGAGTGAACAGTTTTAGTTATGAGTAGGTTTTCACTTTTGTCAACATATTGTCTAACTTATCCTTCCTCTTCTCCTTGCTTTGAGTGGTGCTAGGATTTAAGTATATTCCCCTTTGAATGGTCTAAAATGATTTTCAATTACTTCAGTAAATTTGATGTCGTTTGAAACTATGAACCTCATTATTTTCTCAGCTAATGTCATATTTTCAGTTAAAAGTTAGACTCGATAATATCAGCGGTGACCAAGATGTATAGACCCGTAAGAGTACATGTGTGTGCGTTTGTGTAGGGACGGGGGTGGGATTAGAATTAATATTGTTCCCTATTTATCTTCTACTAAGTGTAAGAAGGGTGAGATTTTGGTACTTATGCATTTCAGCAGTTTAAGAGCAAATGCGAGAGCATCCTTTGAATTTTTTGATAAGAAACTATATATGGAAATCATGTTCTCTCTTAAATAACAAGGTCCAAACAGCTATTGGGTATGTTCTAGCGGATTGATCAGTTGGAAATGAAATAAATGCTTATGCAACAACATGATGAACATAAATGAAAATTCCAAGATGGATCGCGGCCAAAATGATGAGATTGCATTATCAAACCTAAGTTGCTGACTTAGCAGAAGTAAAATTTTCGTAGCATGGACATGGTTCGTATTAAGCTAGTAAAGGCATTCGTATGAGAAAAGAAGATGTTGGATGTGGATAGTTTTAGCATCTTGTGTGCTAAGATTGCATGGATGGAAAGGATAATTTAACTATGGGTTTGGTTCTGAATTTGGATGGATGTGAAAAAAGGACTTGACAAACAGATCTGCACAGGTGTAATTGTAGGTGTACCTGTGGAAAAGATGGGTTTATGCTTCACATTTCGTGTCTTTTTATTGGTTGAAAATCCTTTTCCTACTAGTGAGGACAATGTTTTCTATTCAGTATTTTTGTTTTAAATAACCTTTATGTCCAAGACAAGGAGATAAATTATGTGTGATCCTTTACAGTGGTTCTCACCAATGTGGGCATCAACTTACTGTTTTTTTATGTTTGTTGAATTTTGTTACCTGAAATGGTGCCTTTTTTTCTATTTTCTTTATGAATTACTAAAATTACTCGTATCTTCAAAACTGCTTGAAAATTAACAATTTTGGTTCTTCTCTTTTAAAATCCTCCAGATATTTGGCTTTTAGCATAATGAAGTTTTTGTTTTTTCCTGTTTGTTTATTCTTGAGTATTTTTTATAGAGTTTGTGAACTGATATTTTAGCTATTATGTGCATTGTGAATTTCTAGTTTAGGTTTGAGTCTTGTAACTCCTGAAAAATACCATATTTTCTTGTTGACCTCTAAAATAATTCACCATGAAGTTAGATGGTTTCGAAATAATTTGCTTCAGGTGAAGATATTGCTATATTTGCATAGTGACAAACCATCTGTTTGCAGCATCTAGATATGTGAGGGAACTTGTATTTTTCCTAAGCGAACGCATTTTTGAACTGTTTTACATCAGCATATAAGCAAATTTTGTTTTCCTTAAAATTGCTTAGATATGTATGAAACCATTTATTATTTTCTTAAAGATGTTATCTTTATATCAGATAGAGTTTATATCTCTATTGGATTGTTTTCTTTGTATAATTTTTGGTAAGGATAGTATTATTGTATTAAAAATGATTGCATTAGCATCATTTTGAAAGCAAGTAGAAGGTTGGACATATTTGAAGAGTGGTCCAAGACTTTTAAGCCAAATGTATTTCAATTGATTAAATAGTAATCATAATTGTTTATTTACATTACTGATTAAATACTTTACAGCTCTTATTTAATCCATTCTCTACTGTGTTTGTTTATTTCTTGAAATAGTTATTACACTTGTAGTTAATATTTGGTGGATGGCTTCAATACTTTAGAAAAGTTATGGAAGTAGTAACTAAAGAAAATTATTTTACATTAGTTACATATAATGAATTTATAAAAATGTTAATTCCTCTGAGGTTGTTTGATTGACAACATTTGTGCATGCTGCATCATTCTGATGGTGATTAAAATCTTAGACTTATTTACGAGATTTGTGTACCCTTAAGCACATGTATTCATTTCTATCTAAATAGTTCAGACACTCATATTTATTGTTTCGTAGTTGATTAAGTAGTTTATTAAGCTTGTAGAAGTGTTTGTGTAAATATTTTTCTGTAGAACTATTTATCAGTTGAAAATTCTAGGTTTAATGGGAGAGAGTTTTGGGCTAGAAGATACCTGATTCACAAATAGATTAAAATCAATAAAACCCAGTTTCTCACGCATTTTAGAGCAGGGAAGGAACCCATCAATTTACTAAAAGAATAAATATTAATTATGGAGAGAGGAGGGGGGATATGTTGGAGACGAGGTGGAGGGGGCAAAGTACGAGAACACTGATTCACATTGGTTAGGGCATGAGGCTATCTGGGTCCGAGTCAACCAGAAACCCGTGTGATAGAAGGCTCTTGGGATTATCAATTCTGGAGAATGGTACTTCGAGTTGGACATCCAGATAAAGTGTTCATTCCAAAACATTATATCCAATTATGTCCAGGTAAAACTGACATGTTCGGGAGCCGGACTCCTCCAAGCAGACCTGGATTGCAAAAGGTGGAGAACTAGAAGTGATTTGACAACTGAAATATTACTGACTTGACGTGATATATTGATATTAAAGTGGATAATACAAACACTTGTGTACTGGTTATTTAACTTCTTATAAACAAAGGGGACACAAGGAGCCAATTTGAATTTTAATTGTCCAGAAAGCAACTGCAACCATAAGGAGTATTCAAAAATCAAAAGGCCTAACTGTAACCGTGAGGAGTAATCAAAAAACAGCAAGCAAGCAGTAATATCATTTTCGTAGTATATGCAACTGAGTAGTTGCTTTATTTCTTCATCTTTCTTTTCTCATTTTTCTCCTTTTGTTGTCTATCCTTTGATTCTGAAATGTTGTAATCTCCATTAGTTTCTCCATACAAGTATTATCTTTTCTTTAATCTTTAAGTATTTGTATTCACATTGTCATTCATTTTCGTGAAAGTTTAATATTCTGAAATAATTTTCCCAGCTGGCATGACAAGGCAATGATGTTTGAACATTACCATTGGAAGAAAGCCGCAGCGAAGAACGAGCCCTACCAGTTCAAGGTGAGATCACAACCCTCAACTGTTCATTCTCTGTACACACCATTTCTGCTCTTTTGGTTGCTTTGGGGCAAAATTTAGAAGCACAGACGACAACTTTTGCAGTATAAATTTTTTCCCTAGATCAATCCAAAAATGCAAACAACCTAAACTTTCAGAGGTAAGTCATCTTTTGCTAAATCATTCAAGGATAAATGTTTGAATCATCTGTTCCTAAATCATTGGTGATTTCAAAATCTGACAGAATGAGCAGAATTGATTAGTTGAAAGTTGAAACTGTTAGTAGGGATTTGGATAATTTGTTATTAGGGGTTTAGATAATTACTTGACCCAGCAGAATTGATTAGTTGTTGAATCTGTTAGTAGGTGTTGGATAATTTTGTATACAATAAAATTGCTTCTTATTTTATGTTCTGACATTTCCTTGGAATAACATCTCTCATGTGCTTTTTTCTCCTCCTCTCCAGTGGAACCAGTATATGAGTAAGCCGGTGCGTGACTCATACTACTTCAACTGGCCTGTCTATTTCCCGTAGAAGAATTTCGGTCTAATTACGGACATAATCAGTTCTGATGAGTCTGTGGGCCTATTATCACTTTTGCATTTCTAGACGTTCTTGTTGTTAAGGTTGCTCGATGTTACTTTGCAAATGTCATGCCATTGAGCTATATAGTTTTTGAGATGGGTTGTAGAAGCTTATGGACACATGTTCAACCATGCCAGATACTGGTTTTCAATCATTTTACATAGTTGATATCCAGTGTAATGATCGTCAAATAGCTTCCCAGAACCATGCTGTTCGTAATCTGCTGTCAGATCGGAATGGAATCTTGTACCTGACAACAGGCATAGTATCAGGTACTTCTGTGGATGAGATGTAGGTTTTTTTTTTCAACTGGCTTTTTCTGTTGCGTGTATCTGTGTACTGTGCTGTAGATCTGAAGAAACTCAGACTGAACCCAGTGATTCATTCTAACCACTGTTGGCTATGCTAGATTGGATTCATTTGGTGGTCCAGTTTCAATCAAGGGATGCAATTGAAAGTTGATGCAGTAATCGGTGATTTACCACTAGATGCTTGGAATGCTTCGACAGTGCTATGTACCCTTGGGCGACAATTGCATTTGCTTTGCCAACAGTCAGTCATGTGCGTTATAATATTATTATTATTATTGAAGAATTTGACTTTAGTATGATACATGATCCAAATTAAACAGACTGTCAATTGACATTTGCAAGAATAAAACTTGGAGATTTCCTCTTAAAGGGCACGGGATGTTACCAACATTGTGCTGGGTACAATCGCTAGCAGACAGTATTGGTTGGCTAGGTGCTGAGAATAGTAGGTATCAGGCATGTTTCGACTTTGGTAATGAAACTAATAAAATAATAACATCAGGGTCTGTCCATCCTAGTTATTTGAATGGAAAATATGGTTTTTGTTTAACCTTTGGGAGTGTGTGTATATAGAGAATGGAAAGTGTAGTTTTTGTTTAACCTTTCGGAGTGTGTGTATATAGAGAAAATGTTAAATTCAGCGATAAAGGGAGTTTTTTTACCGCCGCTTACATGACCCAATAAAATTGTGAGCCAATAAAATTATTACACGCAGTGCCATTTAAAATAACAAATAAAAAAACTTTCTTAACTAATATTTGAGTGGCGTCACGTGTAATAATTTTATTTGACAATTTTATTGAACCATCTAAGCGGTGGTGAAGGAACCCCTTCACCGTCGATGAATTTCCCGCTTTCTCATATATATATATATATATATATATATATATATATATATATATATATATATATATATATATATATATATATATCAAAGCAAGCATCCACGCGCACTGCTGCTACTCCCACTCTTGATCTATCCAAGCCGAAACCCCTTATTTTCACATAAAAGATACAAATTATGGCGGTATAAATCAAGTGTTTTTGATAGTCAAAACAACAAAAAAAACTTAGGTGCTCTTTTAGTGAAAAATGAGTCCAAGACTATAACAAATGAAAACATTAGTAGCAACTTAACCATGCTTGTTGATGAAGTCATGGAGATCGTAGAAGATATTGCAACACATATTCCACCATCATCGCCTTTGTCACTGTCGATAACTTCTTCCACATCGTCTACACCATCCCTATCATCAAGTCCTAAAGCTAAGAAATTCAAAACCTTAAACAAATTGCATGAGGTAACTAAAAATTTGAATAATTTGACTCTATTTTGCTTATTTGCTGGTTATGAGCCTACAAACTTCGAAGAGCCTATTCAAGATCAAAGATAGAGAGCAACTATAAGCGAAGAGATCAAGGCGATTGAGAAGAATGATACTTAGAAAGTTATATTATTTTCACAGGGCAAAAAGACAATTAGAGTGTAAAGAAGAATGCGAAGGAAGAAGTTGAGAGATACAAGGGCAGATTGGTCGCAAAAGGGTATAATCAAAAGGTCAGAATTGATTATGATGAGATATTTTCTCCTATTGTTTACCTTGAAACTATTGCATTAATTATATCTTTAGCTGCACAAAACAAATCATCAATTTATCAACTAGATGTGAAGTCGGCGTTTTTGAATAGAGCTTTTGAAAAAGAGTTGTATGTAAAGCAACATCTTGCCTACATCTAGAAAGCAGATGAATCAAAGATATTGAAGTTGAAAAAGGCACTTTATGGCCTAAAGCAAGCACCATGGACTTGGAATAGCGGAATTGATAAATACTTTTAGAGTAATAGTTTCAACCAATGTCCTTATTATATGCTTATATGTGGATGACCTAGTCTCTGTAGATAATAATCCATACAAGTTTGAAGAGTTTAAGAATGCCATGATTCAAGAATTTGAGATGACAAATATCAGGCTAATATCTTACCACCTTGGCCTTGAGGTGAGATAAGACAAAGATGACATTTTTATCTCTCAGAAAGGTTATGTTAAAACTATTCTTGAGAAGTTTAATATGAAGGATTGCAATTCTGTATACACACCAGTGTGGAGTTAAATTATCCAAATATGATTATGGAAGTAAGGTTGATGCAACATATTTCAAAAGTTTAGTGGGAGTTTTTAATATTTAATTTGTATGAGACCAGATATTTTATATGGTGTTTGACTCATTAGCAGACTCATAGAAGACCCCAGATCTTTACATTTATTAGCAGTAAAGAGAATTCTTCACTACATCAAAGGTACAATAAAATTTGGCTTGTTTTATTCTAGTTCTAAAAATTTCAATCTTGTTACATACGCCGATAGCGACTGGACTGGAGATGTTGATGATTAGAAGAATATGACCGGATATACATTTTTTACGGGCAATATTGCATTCATTTAGTCGTCGAAGAAGCAATCATTGTTATTCTTTTTATTTATGTAGCCGAATATGTAGATGCATCATCAGGATTTTGTCATGCATTTTGGTTGAGAAATTTACTCAAAGATCTTCATTTTGCTTAAGACAAGCCTACATTAATCAATGTTGATAACAAATCAGCAATTTCACTTTTGAAGAAACTAGTATATCATGAAAGAAGCAAGCACATCGACACTTATTGCCATTTCATTTGGGAGTAGGTGACGAATAAAGAAGTGGAGTTTATACATGTGAACTTAAAAGATCAAACATATTTACGAAGCTACTGAAATTTGAAGTATTTTATTTATTAATGAGTAAATTTAAAATGATGAATCAAGATTAAGGGAAGATGCTAAAATTAATTAATTTAATCTTAATTCATTGTATTTCCTTAAACTTTTTAATAGGTTGTGATATTTAATAGATTCTTGAGACTCTAAAAATCATTAGAGAGAATATAGTTGAATTAATTAGGGAGACTAAGAGTCACTTAGGGAATCCAAGAGTTAATAGAAAGAGATTATGTATTTGTGTTAATTAGAGACATAAAGGGTCATTCACTATATATATATATATATGGTTGTTTGTATTGCGTTGGTGTGCTAACAACAGTTCAATAAAAAATATATTATTTCAACGATCAAATATATATATATTGAAAGTACTTTCTATCATCACTATCAATGTGAGCTAGAACTCTGTGTAGCAAAATATAGCATCAATCTTAGGCGTGTCTTGGACACTTAAAATTAAATTATATTATATAACCCTATTTTGTTCATCTATCCAAATTAGATATTAGTGGGGGTGCTGGACATATAAAGATTCTTTCTAGTTTCTGAAACCCCCTACATAAATTTATACTTTCAGGGACTGTTTAGCGAGGAATTGCACTGGGCTGCCAATTCATAAAGTGGATTGTAAATGAGGCTTTTCAACTATTTGGTTGCAGTTACTGTTGCAAAAAAAAGACATTTTGTAACTATGACCATAACCACTTATGCACTTATAGCAATTTGTATATGACGAGTTGTGACTCATTTACAAACATTAACTCATAACTCTTGAAAAAAATAAATAAAATTAAACTTTGAAATTTTTTGTAATTTTAATTACCACTTGCAACTCCCAATCCAAATACAGTAGTACAAGATACAGTGACTTCTTCTACTATAATTTTATTTGCAGTAATACAAATTACAACTTACAGCACTGCTTGAAAGTACCAAAATATAACTCCCTAATGCGGTATTACAAATTACAACTCACAGAACTAATTGAAAGCACCAAATAACTCCTTAATACGAGTGAGTGCTTTTCTCTGTCTAGTGGTTTTATTAATAAATTAATGTTGTTTCGCAACATTTTGCCTATAGATGAAGAGATCCCTCCAGCTTCTCAATGTCTTCGTTTGTTATCTTGGCCCAATTTAGCCATTGATTACGTATTATTGTGTTGTGCCTTGGTAGATGGGATACTGATTAAAAATATCACGAAGACTCCATGCCACAACACGAGTTATCTTTCAGACTCTAAGTTGGGAAGTGATATCTAACTAAATTTCTAAGTGGTGTTTTCTGAATTTTTGTTGCATAATTTGAGTTGGGTGATTTTGTAGTTTGCTTGTCGTTGTTATCAAATGAGAAAACTTTAGTTTGTACTCTGATAATCTTTTTCTTGATACTGAAATGATGATTATATTATATTAAATTATTCCTAATAGAATTCTCTCCTAGTGGGATTCAAACTCCCATGAATACTAATAATGGAATTTGGGAGGTCATATTAGAATATGTAAAATCACATCGGAATATGCAAAGTCACATAAGAAAATGTCAGGTCTGAGGGAGTTTGAGCGTTGATTTGGAAATTTGCAAGAGCAATTAACTCATTACATTGGGAAGTTACTAGCTAGGAGGAGTTTATATAGGAGGAGTTTATATACAGGGCCCTATGGCTTGAAGCAAAATGAGAGCAACAAATTAAGAGAAATCAAGAGAAGAGAGAAAGTGAGCAATCTGGAATTTCAGTCCAGCGAGAAGTTTCAACCTTGATCGAAGGACAAACGCTATCCGATCGAGATGAAATCATAGAATGTTGTTCCTAAGGTGTTGAGGCTCACATCCAATGGTTGGATCGTCAATTTGGACTCTCTTCTATTCTTTATTATCCACCTATCTCGGTATATTCGTTTCTTGTTATCCACTCCTTTTTGAGTGAAGTATATTGTTGATTGTTGAAAAATTTATATTCCGCTAGAAATATCTAGACACGATCCTTTGTAACCCCATTATTTGGAAATAGTCGAATATTATATCTGGACTAGGTCCCGTAGTTTTTCCCCTTAGTGGGTTTTTCACGTAAAAATCATGTGCCTCATTTATTTTCTTATCATTACTTATTCTTCATTCTATCATATACAAAAGTGAAAAAATTATTATGCAACTTTAATAGGTTTTTCCCAACAATGTGGTATCAGAGCTTGGATGTATTGATAAAATGGAGGATGCAATTAGTTCTATTGGTATGGTAAAATTGACATCATCAAACTATTCAATATGGAAGTTTAGAATGGAAGATATTCTATATTGCAAAGAATTGCATAAGCCCATGTTGAATGAAACTGAACCTGATAATAAAACTGAGGATGCATGGAAACTGCTAGCACGAAAAACAGTTGGTATGATTCGTCAATACATTGATCAAAGTATTTTTCAGCATATTGCTAATGACATAGATGCTTATATCCTTTGGAGAAAGCTCGAATCACTGTATGAGCGGAAGACAGTTTTGAACAAACCTTTCTTATTATGAAAGCTGGTAAAGCTACACCTGAGTGACTATTAAGGTGTGGTGAATCAATTGACAAATATGGGAATGGTGCTTGATGGCGAGATCCAAACACTTCTCCTTCTCAACTCTCTACTCAATAGCTGAGAGATGCTGGTTGTGTCACTTTGCAACTTGGCACTAAATGACGAACTTACCATGGACATGGTGAAAGAAAGCTTACTTAATGAAGAAATCAAAAGGAGAGAATACTATCTTTCTAGTCATAATGTAGCAAATGTTGCTGAGAAACAGTATTGTGGAAGAAGCAAAAGTAAGAACTCACATAATAGAGACAGATTCAGAGGGCAATAAAAGTTTTGAAAAGATATGACTTGTTGGTACTGCAACAAACCAGGATTCAAAAAAATCTTAGTGCAAAAAATAGAAGTATGATCAAAAGACATCCAAGGACAAGGGTGACAAAGGAGAGCCGAAGAAACAAGTGCAAGATATCACAACCGCCATCGCCACCAATGATATCTTCTTCATTGGGGATGATGATCATCTCAATCAATTGCATGTGAAGATAGCTCATCAATTATTGATTCCGGTGTATCTCATCATTTCACTTGACATGTTAATTTCTTCTCAACCTATGCTAGTGGAGACTTTGGCAGCGTCAGGACAGAGAATGATGACTTATATAAGATCAATAGTATTGGTGATATCATTTTAGAGACTAACACTGGTTGCAGGTTGACACTCAAGAATGTGAGACATGTAAATGATATTCGTCTCAATCTTATTTGGGCTGGCAAACTCGATGACAAAAGCTATGTTAGCAAGTTTGGAAATGGAAAGTGGAAGCTCTTCAAAGGCTCATTGGCCATAGCATATGGAAATATGTAAGGGATACTCTACAAGACGCAAGCTAAGTTGTGCAAAGGAGAAGCAAATATTGCAGATGAATCCTCCACCGATTTATGGCACAAACGTCTTAGACACATGAGTGAGAAATGAATGCAAATGCTACCCAGAAAGTAAATTGTTTCTGAGGTAAGAGTTACATATCTTAAAAATTGTACACATTATATTTCTGGTAAACAACATAGAGTTGCTTTCCGAAGTACCCCTCTATCGAGAAGAAAGAATATTTTAGATCTTATTCATACTGATGTTTGCTTTATGACTGAAAAATTCTTGGGTGATGCACAATATTATATTACCTTTATTGATGATCACTCCAAAAAAGTGTGGGCTTTTCTGCTGAAGTCCAAAGATCAAATATTGGATGCTTTCAAAGAATTTCATGTGAAAGATGAAAGAGAAGCTGGTATGAAACTCAAATCGGTGGCATCAGACTTGAGAAGACAATATCAAAGACTCCTCAACAAAATAGAGTTGTAAAGAGAATGAACCGAACCATTGGAGAAAGAGTTCGTTGTATGCTCTCTCATGCGAAGCTATCTACTAACTTTTGGGGGAGGCAATAAAGATGGTGGTATACTTGATCAACCGTTCTCCATCTGTTTCACTTGCAGGTGATGTTTCAAAGAATGTTTGGCTCAAAAAGAATTTGTTATATGAGCACTTGAGGGTCTTCGGGTGTAGAGCTTTTGTACACATTCCAAATGATGAGAGGTCCAAATTTAATAGCAAATCAAGACATGCATCTTTCTTGGCTATCCAGAAGAAGAGTTCACATATAGGCAATGGGACCCAACTGCAAAGAAAATAGTCAGAAGCAGGGATATTGTGTTATTGGAGGATTAAACAATAGAAGATATTGAGAAGCCGGAGAAACCAAAGTTTGTTACTCGTCAACTAGAAGACCTAAATCCATTATCACCACCTACAGAGTCTAGTGATAATGGGGAAGATGTGTAACCAGAGCACATGCCAGAAAATATTTCTGTTGATGTAGAGCCAGCTGAAGAAAATGAACCAGCTATTAAAGAACCAGCAACAGAGCCTCTCTTGAGGAGATCCAACAGACAACGGAAAGCATCATCAAGATATCCACCATATGAGTATGTGATGATTGCTGACGAAGGGGAGCCAGAGTCCTATCAAGAAGCCATGATAGATGTGCATCGGGATGAGTGGTTGAAAGTTATGCAAGAAAAGATGAGTTCTTTGCATGAAAATCACACATATGATCTAGTTCCATTACCAAAAGAAAGAAAGCACTCAAGAATAAATGATTGTATAAGTTAAAGACTGATAAAAATAGCTTACAACCACGATACAAGGCGCATTTGGTCGTAAAGGGTTTCAGTTAAAAGAAAGGAATTGATTTTGAAGAAATATTCTCTCTTATGGTGAAAATATCCTCAATCTGAATTGTTCTTGGTTTGGCAGCAAGCATGAATCTGGAGGTCGAACAACTTGATGTGAAGAATGCATTCCTACATGGTGACGTAGAGGAGGAAATCTATATTGAGCAGCCTGAAGGATTTCAGGAGAAGGACAAACCTGATCTTGTGTGCAAAATCAAGAACTTGTATGGACTAAAGCAAGTACCCGATAGTGGCATTGGACGTTCGAATGCTTGATGGTGAATCATGAATTTCACAAGACCTTTACAGACTATTGTGTCTTTGTAAAGAGATATGTTAAATGTGACTTTCTCATTCTTCTTTTATATGTTGATAATATGCTAATTGTTGGATAGGATACCAAGAAAATTGCTAGTTCAAAGAATAATTTGAGTAAATCCTTTGTAATGAAGGATTTGGGAGCAGCAAAACAGATACTTGGTATTACGATCTCCTGTGACATGAAAAATAAGAAGATTTATGTGTCACAAGAAAGATATATAGAGAAGTTGTTGGAGAAATTTAAAATGCAAAATATGAAGTCAGTCAACACTCCATTCACAAGAAATATTAAACTTAGTTCTCAATAATGCCTGACAACTAAAGAACAAAATGAAGAAATGGAGATAATTTCCTTCGCATTTGCAGTCAAGATGCTATGGTCTGCACCAGACCAGACATTGCCCATGCCGTTAGAGTCGTTAGTCGATTCTTATCAAATCCAGGAAAGGAGCACTTGGCGGCGGTGAAATGGATTCTCAGATATATTCGAGGCACGTCCAAATTATGTTTATGTTATGGACAAGGCAAACCGCAACTAGATAGATATACAAATGCAGATATGATTGGCGATCTTGACTCTCGAAAGTCCACTTCAGATTATGTGATGACTTATTTAGGGGGAGCAGTGTCATGGCGTTCTAACTTGCAAAAGTCTATCAACAACTAAAGTTGAGTACATTGCTGCTACAGAGGCATTCAAAGAATTCATCTGAATGAAGGATTTACTGAAAGAATTAGGAGTTACTCAAAAGAAATACTTATTTTACTGTGATACTCACAGTGGCATTCATCTAGCAAAGAATTATACTTACCATTTTCGGACCAAACATATTGATATGCGATGTCATTTGATCCAAGATGAGCTACAGTCTGAATTGTTGCAACTTGAGATGATCCATACAGACAACAATGTTTCTGATATGATGATGAAATCTCTTCTTATGGAGAAGCTTGTCAGAAGAAAGCATAATTAGTTGTGTCTCCTACCTAGTCAACAAGTGGGAGATTTGTTGGAATTTCCTCCTAGTGGGATCCAAACTCCATGAATAATAATGATGGAATTTGGAAGGTCATATCAGAAGATGTAAAGTCGCATCGCAATATGTAAAGCCATATAGGAAGATGTAAGGTCTTAGAGAGTTTGAAGGTTAATTTAGAAATTTGCAAGAGTAATTAATTCATTGCATTGGGAAGTGACTAGGAGGAGACTATATAAAGGGTCCTATAGCTTGAAGCAAAATGCAAATAACAAATCAAGACAAGAGAGAAAGTGAGCAATCTGGAATTTCAGTCCAGTGAGAAGCTTCAACCTTGATCGAAGGGCAAACGCTATCCGATCGAGACTAAATCGCAGAATGTTGTTTCTAAGGTGTTGAGGCTCACATCCAACGATTGGATCGTCGATCTGGACTCTCCTCTATTCTCTGTTATCTATCCATTTCGGTGAGTTTGTTTCATGTTATCCACTCTTTTTGAGTGAAATATATTGTTGATTGTTGAAAAATTGATATTTCTCTAGAAACATCTAGAGACGATCCTTTGTAACTCCATTATTTGGAAATAATGGAAGATAAGATTTAGACTATGTCTCGTGGTTTTTCACTTTGGTGAGTTTTCTACGTAAAAATCGTGTGTCTCATTTATTTTCTTACCATTTCTTATTTTTCATTTTATCATACACAAAAGTGGAAGAATTATTCCATAACTTTAATAGGGTTTCCCCAATAATTCTTTATTTGAAATTTAAAGGTCACTTGCTCTTGAGTTTTTTACAGTAACCAATATCACAATTTGATATATTTTCTTGTTTTGTCCTTTTGTTACTAAGCTGTTTGCAGAACAGGAGTTCGAGGAGTGGAAGTAGAGGGCACGAGTGTCACAATTCGGTTCAAAAGATGTCCGAGGTTGAACTTATAATGAGGTAGCAATTTAAAATCTTCTAGAATTCTTTTATATATTATATCTTGTATTGAGAGTCTAAAAAAGTATAGAAGAGTGTAGAATACTCAAGAAGAGTATAGTACACTATACTCTAGAAAAGAGGAATGCTCGAGAGCGTATGGAGTTATGTAAGATGTGGAATACTTTAGAAGAGTTTGGAAGATTCTAGAAGAGTGTAAAACATTTTAGAAATATATAAATTAGTATAACACTTTAGAAGAGTATGGAAGACTTTAACAGAGTGTGAAACACTCTGAACGGATATAGAAGAGTGGGAAACACTCTAGAAGAGTATAGGAAACTATAGAAGAGTGGAAGACACTTTGGAAGTTTATGGAACACTCTAGAGGGTTATTATTAGATTATAAAAGAATCTAGAAGGATTCATTGTATGAAAGTCATATTTATAAATAGGGAGATAAACTCACTTGTAAAGCACAGAATATAGTATTAAAAAATTTAAGCATTCATTCCCACAGTTCCATACAAAGAGTTTTCTTCTTTTCCTCTTGTGTGAGATGTGAGTTGGACTTTGTTTTTCAAATTTGAGTGCGTGAATTAAGTGCTGCATCCGTCCAGAGATTTGAAGAGTCAAAATTACAAGACACAGTTCACATACGTGAGGAAGAAGCAGTTGGCCAAGCTACAAGTGAGAGTAGAGAGGGTGGCTGAAGAAAAGCTAATCGACTTGACATTCTGGCTCCATTGAAAAACTAGTATAACCTTAGCTAAGATCTCTGTTTGCACGATCGCTCACTATTCTTTAGACTAAATTTAGTAAATTTTCCTTGTGAAATTCAGCACTCATTCTTACTTTTTCCTGAAGATCTTGAAAATAGTCTATTTTTTCATTTAGCATTTCCAGAAAAAAAAAAAAATGTCCTGAATAACTCTGCCATCATTTATTACCTATAGTTTTGTTTTGGATATTTGAGTGATAGTTTTGGGTATTAGATCATCTAGATTGGTAAGTTTGACAACAAGTTTATAGGTAAACTTTCTTCGAAGAATATTATTCATCTTTTAATGATTGGATTTATCTGTTTGATGAACAACTTTTGATGCTTTAAATATTCAGATTGTATGTCAGTCTTGTCATTTTTTATTTTTTTTTTTATTTTCTTTTTTGGTGGATTTGGTAGAAGGACTCTTGTATTTTTCTCTCGTGTATGGTAATTAGCTGGTCTGTTGTGGTGCTTGACTTGTGTTTATGCTCTCAATTGTACTTGTACTTACATTTGATTTATGTTTTCAAACTGCTTAACAAGTAACAAACCATTTTATGTGGATTGTCATTGTAGGATCTACCTAGTTTGTTAATCTAGTCTTGTTAATGCATTCGGTAAGGTAGTGATGTTGTATAGAGAGAGAAGGTGATATGTACGTACGCCGATTTTGTTGCTAGTGAGAGAGCTCAGTTGGATATGAAGGTTATTTTGCATGAAAATTTTTCTCAACAACTTGTGAAGTCCGTACAATAAAGAAGCCCGTGACGAAGAATGTATATAGTTTTTGTTAGTTGGTTGAGGTTATTATTTAGAGGGAAGAAAAAAGAAAAAGAAACGACCAAAATGTCAAATATAGAAAGTCTTCTATTCTGAAATCTCGTTGATTAGTTGCATGTTTTGCCCAAATCCAACATTACTGATCACATCCTCACTTGTGAACACTATATAAGCCCACACCGACCTTGATAAAAGGAGTATCATATACCCATCTTATAAAGCTTGTAAATAAACCTTCCTCAAAAATCTCTCTCACTCTCTCTCTCTCTCTCTCTCTCAAAAATCTCTCTCTCTCTCCAGAGCTTCCCAAGATGCCAAAAGGGAAGACAAGCACACCTCAGAAACCTCTGTTGTAAGTGATTATGCAATCTTCCCCATTAATTTCCCCTTTTTTCACCCTCAATTGATTAAAGAAAGAAGCCATTTCTTGCATGCAGGCAGCAGAGCCCTGACGATAGAGGGAAGAAGATTCTGATGGTGGAGGAGGAGGAGGAGGAGGAGGAGCATGGAGATGAAGAAGAACCATCATCATCCAAACATCTCCTTTCCCTTCTCGAACCCCAGCCCTCCTCCTCCCCCGATGCCAACTCCCCATCATGCTTCTCCCTCCTCAACTACACCTGCACACACAAACTCCAAGGTACGCGTACGTACCACCCACTCCCATTTCTTGATTCTTGATTCTTGATTCTCTTCTGACTCTTATAATGGGGCCGGGTTGGTTGCACTGCACGCAGCAGCGTCGGAGAAGCTGTCGAACGCGCACGAGCTGTGGCGAGAGTCCCAGCGAGCAGCCACCGTCAACATCAACCGCCAGCTGAAATCCAAGTGGGCCTTCGACGTCCTCATCGACGCCCAGCTCGCCAAGTTCAAGGCCCATTACACCGGGGATGCCAGCTCCCCGATGCTGCCCTCGCATGTCCCCGACCGCCTCTTCCCCTCCTGGAACCCCTCCCTCTTCACCGCCTCACTATCCTGGCTCGGCGACACCTGGCGACCCTCCACCGTCCTCTCTCTCATCGGCCCCGCCCTCGGCCTCACCTCCCCACTCTCCGCCAGGTCCCAACGCTCGCTCGGAGAGTCCATCCGCAGGTTTCGGATCGAGGAGGCGGTTCTTGACGAGGAGATGGCCGAGTACCAGTCCATGTCCGTGCTGAACCTGAGAGCGGCCGGAACGAACAGGAAAGGACGGCGAGGGGGCGGTGCTAAGCTGGGAATTGTGTGCGAGGAGATGAGGAAGGTGGGGTCAGTGATGGAGCGGGCGCAGAGGCTGCGGTACAAGGCCATGGAGGCGGCTCTGAAAGGGGGAGCGCTGAACGAGACGCAGGCGTGCGAGTTCTTGCTGGCGCTGGTGGGAGTCGAGGAGGCCGTCAGGCTGCAGGCGGTGAGGTGGAGGACCCGGGCCGGCGCCGCTGCCATCGAGGTGCAGGCCTTTGATTGATTTTTGATGCGGATGCCATTGGATCGATCGATCGATCGATCAGCGAGTGGGTGATTGTTGTAAGTTAGTTCGAGTTCTTTCTTGATTTTGGCGGGAAAGGGATTAGTAGCAGGACTCGTATGAAACATTTCTGTAGCAAATTAATTTTCCAAAAGTTCTGTGGATAAATCTGAGATGTGTTAGTAGTAGATAAAGCATTGGATCATTAGAAATTTTACTTGTATTGCGTTCATTCCTCTTTTTCAACCTCTTTAATGAAATTAAATAAAAATTGATATTTCTTGAAAGGTTAGGAGTTGAGAAACAATATTGTGCCAACTCTGTGAAAATTTTAGATTCATAAACAGTGCTCTCTTTCTTTCTATACAGATGAGAGAGGCAAAAGGATAGGAAGAAGAAAATCTATGTATTTGCTTTTATTAAAAAAAAAAAAAAAAATCTTTCTGTTTGATTGAAACAATATCATACAATATTATGAATCTGTAAAGAAATTTTGAATAAGTCGGACCAAGTATCGGCCTATGAATCCGCTCATCCTCATTCCTAGAAAAAAAAAAAAAACCCTTTTCTACAACAACAATAACTAAGCCTTTTATCCCAAGTATTTGGGGTAGGCTATATGAACCAAAAAGAATCACGCCGGATCGATCACTTTGATATTCCTTCTCCATTCATTTCTATCAAGTAATATCTCCTTATTTAAACCTCTAGACTCCATATCTTTGCATATCACTTCCATCCATATTTTCTTTGGTTTTTCCTTTATTCTTTTAACTTGTCCTACATTGATAAACTTCCATTTTCGAACTGGTGCACTTATAGGCCTACGTTGCACATGACCAAACCATCGTAAACGATTTTCTCGCATCTTCTCATCGATGGGAGCTACATCTAGCTTAGCACGAATATTTTCATTTCTCACTCTATCTCTCCTAGTGTTGCCGCACATCCAACGGAGCATGCACATATCTGCTACACTTATCTTTTGTGAATGACGTTTCTTTATGGCCCAATATTCCGTGCCATATAATAAAGTTGGTCTAATAGCAGTACTATAAAATTTTCCTTTCAATCTTAACGGAATGTTACGGTCGCATAAAACTCCCGTTGTCCTCCTCCATTTCCACCAGTCAGTTTGTATAATATGGTTAACATCATTATCGATCTCTCCATCATTCTGAATAATAGAACCCAAAAACTCTTTTCTGCCAACAAAATTTAAGAACAAAAAATTTGTTAATAAATAGGAAAATATCACAGGCGATTCTTTTCCTCTTCACATTAATACAAAATCACTTGATTTTGTGTTTTCATTTTGCTTTTGTTCTGTTTATCTGATCCAAACTTAGCCTCGGATCCTGTATAAGCTTTAAGTACTCTTCTCATGCTTAATAAACTTGATATTTTTGTTTGTTAGTGCTGCTTTTTTATTTTAGTTGAATAAATTTGTGATTTTGAACAAACTTATAAAACTTTTGTGGTAGAATTTGATGAATTTATATATCTTATTCGATCATACTTTCTTTCTAAAATAAGCTTGAGTGCTGCCTCTTAGGAATGCTTTATCGATAACACAAGAAAACTAAAAAGAGAATAAAAAAAATTAGCTTATCTGTGCTATTGATATATTTTCGAGGTGTTCTGCAGTCTAAAAGTGTGTGAGTGGCTTGCCTCCTAATTTTCGAGTTGGTAAGTTTTGAGTCCAAGAATTTTATTGATTTTGTGAGGATCTTCTCAATTAGCTGCAAAATTTCCGTGACCCTGATCTTTTCTTATGACATATGTCCGTAAGACCAAGTTGCCTCCTTTTGATAAGAAACTTTTCTTAACTTTTGAGTTGTAAAATCTAGCTACTTATTATTGGTGGGCAATTTACTTGGAGAATGCACTGTTTCATCAATAACAAATTTACTTAATAATAACAAATTTTTTATTGAGAATGCACTGTTTCGTACTTCATCAATCAATAACAAATTTGCTTGGAGTTCTTTATTGTTGATGTTGGTGCCAAAATGTCATATCCGAAGAGACTCGGTGTCAATTTCTGCTTGGGGGGTCGAATTTATCGAGTCACTCTAGCGGAAGTCTAATATCAAGTCATTCCAGATATAGCATTTCGATACCAAAATGCAATCACAAAGCGGAAGTGTGACATCAAGTCACTCCAGATATAGCATTTTGATACCAACACCAATGCAATCACAAAGAGGACGTTCATATTTGGAGTTTTGCCTGAAAAAATTGACATGGTACAGATATAGATTATAGAGACCTATAATTTTTTGAGAGATGGGATCTGCATATAAAATCCTGCTCAAGTTGAATCGTTTTACCAATCTATCTATCTATCTATCTATCTTCATGAGTACTCTCTTTACCCGGCACATAAATTGTTATAGAAGGTGTCTTTTAGAGAGGATGCATCTAAAACTTTGTCCATCCTCAAAAGTCGTCAAGAAAGAGGTTACTATTACACTGTCGTGTACGTTGTTCTAGGCATAATTACATCTAAAATAAAAATACTTAAAGAGATATTTATTGATTACAAAGTATAAAAAAAAAAAAAAAAAAAAAATCATAACTCACTTCAAAAATTCCAAAGCGAAATTTCATTAATACTTAACCACCAATACAAAATATGCTTTGAGAATCACTCACTCCAAACAAAACTCCTCCCGGGCCACAATGCTAAGAATCTTCTAGTTATCTCTCTGCTCGATCTTTCTTCTCACTCTCTTTCATTTCTCTACTCGATCTTCTAACTCTCTTTCCTTCCTTGTTAAGAATCATCTTCTAATCTACATCCCTTTCTCCGCCTATTTATTTTCTGTGTGTCTAGCTATATTCATAGTCTTTATACTAAGCAATGATATTTCCAAATATACAGAAATCCTAAATGTATTATAAAATCCTTGTACATACTAG
The DNA here is from genome assembly GCA_036321105.1 of Dracaena cambodiana. Lineage (NCBI taxonomy): Eukaryota > Viridiplantae > Streptophyta > Magnoliopsida > Asparagales > Asparagaceae > Dracaena > Dracaena cambodiana. The sequence goes on along the minus strand of JAYEPQ010000005.1, from coordinate 11,891,752 downwards.
ACTAAGTTTTCTAACCAAATTATCATCGTACATAATTCGTAATCTTATGACAATTTGTTTCCTATCTATACTAGAGTTCCCATCCGTGCAAGTTGCAGTCAAGCTGCACGCTAGTTCTGAGGTCTCATGGGCCCTTCGCATGCTGAGAAACTTGCCACCTGCTGCCCTGCTCAGTACCCTATCCCTCAATGCTTCGTTCTCTTGGCTCTTTGTGTGTTGCAATCAGAGTTCAGCCAGCGGACGCAGAGCAGATGGAAGTGGTGCCGGTTAAGTACATGGAAAGAAGGGGATCGGCTGATGGAGTGTTGCTGTTTACCTCGAGTTCAAGTGAGACGAACGGTGCACATTCATGAGGAGGTGCACCTGCCCTGCACCGCTTGCAGGACCCGACTGCTGATTCCATGGTCTTAATCTGAATATGAATGAATCAATATGTTCTGTGCTATTTAGTTTTTTCATGGTTCGATATGTGTTTCAGTAGTAGTGGACTAATCCACCAAATAATACTTACTACCACAAAAGTTAGAGTTAACTAATTCATGAATTAACCCAAACAAGTAAGCAAGACAGATGAACAATGATATTAGAAATCTGCACTGAGACAGAATGTTTGCTATTCATAGTTTAAAAAAGGAAACAGATCCCTCCAGCAACAAAATTTTAGAGACATCATACATACATACAAGCTGGTAGGGATATTGACATTGATGAAACTAATCTATGTAATTAATTAAAAACAAAAACCTCAACTCAAAGTCAGGGAGTGTAATAAGTACTTCAGCAAATCCATTAGCCAAATTTCTTGAAATTACAACCAGTAGATTGCCATGTATGAGATTGGAGTAAGGTGTAAGATGTAAGATACCAACTTACCTAGTCCAGACTCTGGATAATAAAATAGTTGATGCCTCCCAAGCAAGAAATCTGATCCTGTATCGTAATGGTAATGGTTATCTCAGCGACGAAACTTTGCCAAGGAATACTCCTCAATTTTTGTTTTTGTTAACAAGGGTCTCAGTGAATCTCTAGCAGCTTGGAAGTGACGATCGAAAATGATAACTGATGACATGTCTTTCCTGGGAGCTGTGAAGCCGGTTTCATTACCGAAAATTTCCCTGAAAGCTGCCATGCCTGCTTCATTGCACAAATTTCCTAATTCTGCCCCAGTGAAGAGATCTGTACACTCTGCGACTCGCATCAGATCTACATCTTCCCCCAGCATCATTCTTCTTGTGTGGATCTGTAATATCTCATAACGTCCTTCTGTGTCTGGTGGAGGTACATACAATATCTGATGCATAAAAATAACAATCATTGTAATGAGTGTGCAAGACATGAACCAGGTATTTTTTTTTTTTTACGGTGTAAAAATAGGTACTTATATATATGTTGAATGGCTGAACGAGGCCTTTCTATTTGGTGAAGTTGGTAGATAATTTCACCCATTTGAATCCAAAGAAGCATGAACACGAACACAGATTTGCATGCAGATTCTAATACGGACACAGGACATAGCATTTGTGAAAAATTGAGAATACAAACACGGCAAGGACACGGGAAAAATATAAATATAAGAATATATATATTTATATTATTAACATAATAATTTTATTAAAATATCCAAAACGAACGTCTTCACAATGTATAGGTTCGTGTCTCTTCATGCATTTACAAAGAATAAGTCTCGCTGTCAACTATCACCTATCTCTCTCACCCTTTATAGGCAAAGAGATAAAAAGAAAATATGGTGATGATAGCAAATATATACCAGCGTAGAATGCGAATACAAAAAATCATTTTTTTCAAACATAGAAACCAAACAAAACTAATGCCCACAAGAAAATATTAATACATAACTTCATAAAGCTAACCAGGCATAAATAGATATTACCATATTACTAAATTTCGATTATTTCAGACCATTTAACTCATTTTTTCTGACACAACCTATAAGAAACTTGGAACGACATTTTTTCTTTTATTTTATTAGGCATGCTGCTTGACGCGTCCAACAAGGTTTCTGGTGTGTCTGCAGACATATCGGTCATGTGTCCGACACATACACGGCATCACCGACAGCATAATGGTGCTTCTTAGTTCGAATCCAAAAGACAATGTGTTGTTTGTAGTCTATAGTAAAGTTGCACAACGACAGTGCAGTCATTTCTATGATTTTATTTGCAGTTGTTTGTAGATAATAGTCTGGAGAATTATACATTGGACTCTTTATGGAAATGTGCCAAAGGAAGGGGCATTGGGGCATGTCTGTTAATTACACCGTTTTTGGCCAAAAAAAAGTTGCATCTAGTACAGAAGGAAAGTCACAGAAAAATATGATGGCTCTAATACTATAAAGTTTCAGGTTAAACAACTTTAAGAATTGACCTCGACACTAGGTATCCAGAAATTGAGATTGCCAGTTGTAAAGTCAACAAGCAGTTTTGGTTGGAGAAAACAAATTTTAGAAGGCCAAATGTATGATATACCAGGCTGATAACCTATGATCTATACTGATGAACAGCAACACAGCAACAACAAAGCCCTTAGCGTAAAAATCTTCAAGGTCAGCTAGTGTGATAATGTGTCTCAAAATTTAAGCAGTAAGAATTTGGATGGGGTATATACCATTTCTACCGGGGTCAAAGATATAAAGGAATGCATCTTAATTCCATCCATGAGTCTGTTTTGGCTTGACAAACTTACCTCAGTGCAATCTAATGAAATAAGTTCACTACAATTGCTTTTTTCTGTTCAGGAAAAGAAAAAACATCAACAATCAGTAGAAGTGCATGGTAATTGTAGAATGATCAGAACAATTCATTCCATCCATTCTAGTAGGCTCATTTAATCCTGATAGCTGGGCATAAAATTTAGTCCATCCCTTTTTCATGAACCCTTCTCAAATTAGATTTTGTGGTTCAACATCATTATGATGTGCCATAAAATAACATTACCATGTTCAATGAGAAAATGGAAAAAATTAAGATGATGACAAATGCCATTAAATAAAATACAAAAATCATGAATTACTACCACAAGAAGTTTGTTATAACACAAATTTATGGAACATGCTAAAACACAAAGCTAGTTTTTTAATACAGTTTTTATCAGATATCTAAGAACAACGATAATTTATTTTTCTTGTAAATTTGAATTTCAAATTTATGCACAAAATTCCCACATCCATAGGAGTGGAGTCATCACATAGGCTTTGAGAATAATGAGAACAATTCTTACCAGAAAAATCAAGACAATATACTACAAAAACGAGTTGATTAAATTTGTCAACATACAGCTATACCTATGTCTTCTTCCCCAACAAAAGAAAAAAAAACTAGGATACGTCTAGTACGTGGATTGCAATATTCCTATCTCCTAAAAAATCTGATGCTTGGGAAGCACCAGTTTCATGAGAATATTGTATTTCCATCTTTGGTATAATTTGAGCTTTTCGTTAATGTTGTCATATTTGGTATATTAAAAAGGTTCTTAAGAAAACAAAATAATTTTCTAAAATTGGCCCTTGTAAGATAATAGAGGTAATGATCAGTGAAAATGATGATCATTGGTGGCCATAGAATGCCATTGTTGCATTGATCACCAAAGACACTGACCATCAGTTATGGTAGTCATCAACTATGGACGAAACCAATGTAATAACATCAATCACTTTGAACCGCCTAGGTGGTGGTGCCAACCGATGTGTAGAAGTGACAACACCTGCCGTGATGACTGATCGGTAGTAGTCGACATATGTCGCCACATGCCAGAAATGACAATCAATAATTATTGTAGGAATTCTATCATAGATGCCAATGATCACAATCGGCTGAGGACATCAGGTGTTGGTGTTGATCAGCAATGTGAGACAGTCTAGAGCAGAACCAATGGTGATTGTCAGAGGTGGTGATGACTTTCAATGGTTATGAATAGCTACTTTGATAGGTATTACAAGGAAGTCGAGGGCTAATGCCGGTGCAACTGTCAGTGATGTCAGTTGTTAGTGACAACAATCATCAAGTGTAGATAGTTGGTAGAAATCAATTGTGGTGGCTATGACAATGGTGAGTAACCATTGTAGACGGTCACTCTCGACCTTCAAATGTGGCAACATTGATGATGCAATTATTCTCTTATCTCCATATATCATGACTTGTATAACGCCCTTATCATCTATATTTATTTAAAACATAGTATCCTAATAATTAACGTCAAATACATAAATATTATAAAAATAATGTGATAATTATAATTTTAATATTTATCTTGCTCCATTAAAAACATATTATTTAGAAACAAAATCTTAATTTAATTTTTAGGCTCATTATAATTATGCACATTTCAATTAACCTTATCCTTAAATCTAAAATTTTAAATTTTAAACTAGTTGACAAAATCTGTCTAGAATTCTGCATTAATCTCTTGACTTAATCCTATCTCTTATAATCTTACAATTAGATTTTATCCATACAACTAGTTACTAAAGATAATATTAAAGCAATTTGAGTTTGGATATAACTAGAGTATATATCTCTATTTAATATACCCCAATATATATATAATAAAGCGCTAACTTTACTCATCTTCTCCAAGCCAACCACCAAATCGCCACCTCAATTATTCAATTAGAAAACATATTCCAACACCATCACATCCATCCATCTCCTCTCCCCTTCACTACCATATTTCACCCATACACCAAACTTCATCCCATGTGATCATCAAGCGTGGACCTTACACCAATCCTCTCAGTATGTTTATGAGAGGAATCTGCCATCAACTTCGTTAGTATTCTAAAATCCAATTTCATTATGCACTCGATCCAAGAACAAATAGTGAGTATTTAAAAAACTCATAAGTACTCGAATAACTCGTTCAGAACTTGAAGTATTAATATTTAAAAAATAATATCAAAATATTAAAATTATAATATAAGAACATGTAATCTCAATACTCAAAAGTTAAAATAACTTAAATATTATAAAACAAATTTCATACCTTACCAATATCATCACACTTCCATCTACTCATCATTGTCCTCATATCGAACATTGTCGATTTCAATATAATCAGAAAAGAGAAAGAACAAAAGATAACGAAATTGTAAATATAAAGAAAAACGAGAATATGAAAGTAAGGAAAACAACAATTAAAAAAAAGGATTAACCTTACCTTATTGCTAAGCTCAAATCACAGCAAGATATCTACTTATTGATCGCCTCGACCTATTGTTGCAACAACCCCCACAAGCTCCTATTGATAATGCTTTGCTAAGTGCACCACCTCGAAAAGCTCCGATGATCACCAATTTGCCACAGTTGAAGAAACTCATGAGAGAGATCGAGCTCTAATCTCTCTCGTAACTTTTATGACAAAAGCTGGCAAGTCAAGCTCAATTAGTATTACGATCTTTTATTTTTTTTATCATAATTTGACAAAAAAATTATGATATTGTATAGGGCAAATTTTATACTCAATAATCTCTGATATTGTATATCCATCGTTACTACTAATAATAGATGAAAACTTTTCACAAGAATCCTAGAATAGTAATAACATTGGTTGACTATGACCAAAAGAAAATTGGCTTGAAGACTACTCGAAACAGACTTAAAATGGGCTCCAAGATGGTTCCAATCCTTTAGCAAGTTCTTGAGTGCCGCTACTAATTGAGATTGAACTGAAGTCGGGTCATATCTGAATTTTCTTACCCACTTGGATTCAACTTGGCACAGCTGTGAATATGATCAGCTTGGGTTCAAATTGATATAGCCGATCTCCATTCCATCGGCTGGATCGAGCCAATGGAATTTGAATAAGCTCCTAACCTAACCAAAGGTCGATCCAATCGAGTTTGAATTGGCTCATGATCTAACTAAATCACACGCTACTTTAGACTACTCGCAACAGGCACCTGATGATGGTTGTTGCTTGGGAGATTGGTGAACAACTCCCCAGGTAATAAATGACAACAAAGGAGTTGTTTGGTGGTATTCATAACAATGAGAAACGACAAAGAGAGAGATGATGCTGACAAAGTTGGCAATGAAGTAAGATAAGTTTCAACTTTAATTGGGTCCGTATTGGATTTCAAATGACAGAAAGATGAAGACGACAGAGGTGATCGACGATAAGGTTGATGATTGCTCAAGCTAAGTTTGGATTGTTTTCTTTTTCTCTTTTTGTCTTTTTTTTTCTTTATTTGATTAATCGAACTTTTTTACTCATTTTTTAATTTTCTTTTTCACTCTTTTTTCTATTTTTCAAATCAAAAATTAATTAATTAAGAAAGAGGAAGGTTCAGTTTTGATTTGTGAAGAAGGTAAATTGGGAAAGATCATTTTTGTTCCAGTACCAAGACGGAAATAATTAAAGGCTTTTGGAGGGGCTTTTGTGAATTTGGGAAAGAACTAGGGTTTAGTAAAAATTGTAAATAATTTTCAAGCTTCACATATAAGAAAATCACCAGTCTACACTCACAAATCACTTAAAAAGAAATTTCATGGTTATTCTCATGCTGGGGTTCAAAAACAATTTCCATAATTAATAATTCTAAGATAAGGTTATTCTAAAAATTAGTTTCATTACGCATTGGGCCTGATAATAAGTAGTAATTACTTGAAAAAATCGATAAGTACTCCGATTACTTACTCAGAACTTGAACATTAATATTTTAATATCTATATACCAAAATATTAAACATGTAATAAAAAAAACATGTACTCTCAATAAACAAAAATCAAAATAACTTAAATGTAGTGAAAATAAGTTTTATAACTTACCAATATTCAATAATAGTTAGTGTTTTAAATCTCAACCAATATCCTGATAAATCGGCTGGAATATAAGGATTGTGGAGAAAATGAGGTGGTGAGTTGGTTTTTCTTGGATCTCATTTTGGACCAATATCGAGTGATATATCGTCATGCGATCGATATATCACACAATATACCTAGGTCGAATTATCGACCGGTAACTTAGACCATCGAATTTTTTATTTTTATCGTGAAATGCAACATGTTAACCCATTTAAATTAAATTCAAATCCACATTTATAAAAATATATTGAATCGTATTACCAATCCAAATCTCTCACTCGAGACTCTATTATCGACCGTCGACATCCCCCTTCTTGTCTCAATTGAGCCGTTAACTGCTCTGACCCTCGATCTCCCTCTCTCTCGATCAAGTCCTCTAACTGTCTTGACGTCTCTTACTCGAACCTCCAACAATACTAGTCTCTCTCTTGATCGAACCTCTCGACCACACCTCTCTCTCAGTTGGGGCCCCACAACCATGCTTCTCACTCTATCAATCTCCTCGACGGTGCCTCTCGATCTGAGCCCCTCAGCTGTGGCTCTCTCTCTCTCTCTCTCTCTCTCTCTCTCTCTATATATATATATATATATATATATATATATATATATATCCCTAACCACTCCTCTCTCTCGCGATTGGAGCCCTCCGATTGCTTGTGGCACCTGATAAATACGTTTTATTGCTACATTTTTTTTCCATTCTTGGATGAGGATGTTGAACCTATACAAATTGTGAAGTTTCAATTTTCCTAAGAGTTTAAATTTGTGTTTATTTAGCAAGAATTCATAACGAAATATGGAGAATTGGACTGTAGATGGACTGAATTTGAAAACAAGTAATTTTTTATTTTTCATGCTTGTCTAAACCTCACGCAGGAAGAACACATGCTTAGCTGAAACTCATTTTCATTTCTCATTTGTTCATTGTCATGACCGATAATTTGAACACAAAATTGTGCTGAATCTTGTTACTTATACGCATGGAACGGAATAAATTAGCTTATGTTGACATTAATTTTCATACTTAGTATAAATACTAACCAAATATAGTATCCCTAAGACCCCAAACTTGTTTTCTTACATATTTTATGTATGCAATGACATTAATATTCTTCAACGGGTATGATGCCATTATGACACCCATATATCACCAAGTATCCGATATCTGGTATATAATTTAACTGACCGATAAATCGCTGGTATCTGATATTTAAAACACATAACAATTCCTAATCTCATATTTGGTTTTTCTCCAAAACCGACCCATTTCTTGACTCGACTCTCAACTCAATCGATTAAAAAAAATCAATCTCAATATAATTAGAAAAAAGAAAGATAAAAGAAAATAAAATTGAAAATATTAAGCCCAAAAAAAAAAAAAAACAAAAGCAACAATTACAAGAAAGAAATATCAAACTTACTTTACTGAGATCAAACCACCACGGGATGTTGACCCACTGATCACCTCTGCTGTCTAGACCGATTGTTGCAGCCACCAACGAGCTCCTGTCAATGTTTCTTCGCTAATTGCACAGCCTTGAAGGCGTTTCAAAGATCCTCAATTTGCCGCAACTGTAGAAACTCGTCGAGCCCTAATCTTTCTTACCAACTTTCAATAAAAATTTGGCAGGAGGGATTTGGGTAAAAACATTGCGATCCTTTTTATTTTTAGACCCGATAAGGGTTCAAATCCCTGCTTCATGACCCGGACTTGGTCAAGTACTTGGCTAAGTCAAACAAGTACTCATTTTGTCCATATCTCTTGACAACTGCAGAAACTCGTTGAGCCCTAATTTCTCTTGCCAACTTTTATAACAAAAATTTGGGGGGAGGGATTTGGGTAAAAACATTATGATCATTTTTATTTTTAGACCCGATAAGGGTTGAGTACCTGCTTCATGACCCGGACTTCATCAAGTACTTGGCTAACTCAAACGCATACTCGTTTTGTCCATCTTTTGAAGTGAGTTTCATGGCCTCGACATATTCGGAGAACGAGCCTGAGTACTTGGACGAGTTCTCTAGGTTTTAGAATGCTAACATTAGGTGCACAACATGCAATAAAGAAATAAAAGAAAACTCATTAAAAGTCTTAATTAAATAAGAGACTAAAATAATTTAACCTAAATCAAATCTGGTCCTCATTGGGTTGGTGGTGCAGTTTGGAGGAAATGATGGCAGGACTCCAATGTTGACTTCAACAAAACATATTGAACATTTATAATGAGTGAAAAGCGAAGGGAAGATAAACATAGACAACCTAAATAGTTTTGAAAACACGAAAAAAAAAAAAAGGAAACAGAAAGGGTAATAAGTGGACTTGTAAAACTGCAATCTAGAACAATGAAAATAATTAACCATGAACCTAGAACTTTAGAAGTACAAGTCATACTTTTGGTTTTAGTTAACATCATCAACTATGATACCATAAAGATGAATGCTACCTCATCAAAGCGGCCTGGACGCATAAGGGCAGCATCAATTGCCTGAGGACGATTTGTAGCAGCCAATACAATAACTCCCTATACATGAAAGAAAGTTTAGCTTTTGGAACGAAAAGTCAATAATGCACCTTCTTCGTGCATCCGGACCTAGAGAATATAGAAACGAAGATTACCATAGCCTGTTCCAAACCATCCATTTCGGTCAGCAGGGTGGAAAGAAGTCTTTCACCAACAGTAACATTGCCACTTGAATCCTCACCATGACCACTGTCGTCAAATATTAATGATTTAGAGTGGGGACAAAAAAGATGCTATCAGCAATTGTATTCCCACTAAAATTACTGAAAAACTTGAGGGAAGTAATTAAAAGATCGTTGATGTTCGTTCTTTTCCTATAACTTGAATTAAGGAAATTGAAATCCATCATGACAATAATTGTAAACAAAACTTGCATCCAGTTAAGTGAGTATTCTACATAAATGATATTTACTCTAGTCATTTATAGTCTACAACATCATATCTACGAGAAATAATAGGTGTTATTTATAGGTTTGAGTAGGTACCGTTTGGGAGCAACTGCATCAATCTCATCAAAGAATACAATGCTTGGCGCTGCTTGCCGTGCGTCCTTGAAAATTTTACGCAATAATTCTTCTCCATCTCCAACATATTTCGAATACAGTTGTGCACAGCTACAACGTACACGATTTAGAAAAATTGAGGGAAAAAATTTAGCAAAATAAGAGAAAATCGCACCAAAACAGCCCCTATAGGGCAGAGAATTAGAAAAAGAAATATATTTGTTGACTATGCAGTCACGATTACATAAATTCTCCTCTTGAGCAACGGAAACTCACTAGTCAAGTACCTTGAAAATTTTAGCCCATATACTATAAATTCAATGCAGGCTACCAACGAACTCATTTTATTTTGAGAACTAACACCTCAACTAAAAGAAGATGAAAAAGTGAATAATACTATCTCCTAGAAATACTCCAATAATGCAGGACAAGAAAACAAGCCTTCCAACTGCGGTTGGTACGCGTGCAGCATGTTAAAGTATAAAACAAGAAGAATGCTTAATAAGGAAAGACACTAACCTCAAGGAAATGAAAGAAGCTTGAGCAGCATGTGCTGCAGCCATAGCAAGGGTTGTTTTTGAGCACCCTGGTGGTCCATGTAGAAGAACACCACGAATTGGTGGAATCCCTAGTGCAGCAAATTTATCCGCATGTTTGATTGGCCATTCAACAACCTGTTTGAGCTCTTTCTGTTGCAGGCATTAAGGTCTATTTAGAGAAGAACAAGTTATCATATATATGTGCTCATCTGGAAGTATAATATCACCTGACCTTCAAATCTTTAAGTCCTCCAATATCATCCCACGTCACCTTTTTAATTTCTGTAGTGATACCTCTTGTAATGCTTGGATGAACCTCAGCTCTCGCAGATTCCCAGTCTTCCATTCTTGTTATAATTATGCTGTCATCCTCATTAGTATCTGACACCCTGCGGTATGCAAACCTTGTAGCCTCACGGCACAAGGCTTCCAAATCAGCACCCACAAAACCCTTGCAGGATGCAGCAATAGCTTGCAGGTCAACATCATGATGCAAATGAAGATTCTTCGTGTGTAGCTGGACCATCAAGTGAAACATGCAGGGAACAATCAGAACAAATACAAGAAGGGTACAACAAAAAAATGATACATTCTGATAACTTGTCTAACTGTATCAGTGAGCTCTATGTTTTTTTAGCTAAAAGCTATTTTTTGTTACAGAAGAAAGCTCATAAAAAAACAATGCTGATAGGACTTGATAAATGAAAAAGAATGTCTAAAAATATCATCACATCACAACTGTCACCTGAAGAATCTGTAATCGTTCTTCCTCAGTAGGTACGGTGACTTCAATTTCAGAATCGAAGCGCCCTGGTCTCCTAAGTGCAGGATCAATCGCATCCACCCTGTCCAGTCACAAACAAGATATATATACTAAATTGGCAACATCAAGCACATAAAATATGTTGTAATTCTAAAAGTGAACCTTTCTACAAGTCAAGAATTTTTCTAAATCGGCAACATCAAGTACACTAACCTGTTAGTTGATGCAACAACAACAACGTGCGGAAGAGATTTTGATGTAGTTCTACTTCCATCCATCAGAGTCAGCAGCTGACCAACAATGCGAGATTCATGTTCCCCCCTGGGGAGAAGGAATTTGAAAAGCGATAAATTCAGTTACTATGATTTCAATAGGAAAGCAAGAAGTAACAATGTGGTGCAGATCATTACATATTGCTACGACGGGGACAGATAGCATCGATTTCATCTATAAAAATAACAGAAGGCTTCCCTTTTGAAATATGGGAGTAAGCTTCAGAAAACTTTTCACGGAGGTATTTCTCGCTTTCTCCAGCATGTGCTCTGTGAACAGAATAGGCACTGCAAAAAACGAAACAAATATGACAAATCAACATAAAAGAAATTATAAATGCAAAAAAAGAATTCATACTTTGTGTGTTGTAATAAATTACTTGATCATAGTGAGATGTGCACTGCACTCTTTTACAATAGCATGAACCAAGCTCGTCTGAGACCCAAACAGCATCAAAATAAACAAAATTTAGAAAGAAAATCAAATCTTTAGAATTTCAGTGAGGAGTAATTAAATCTGAAATTTCGATGGGTACCTTTCCGGTGCCAGGGGGACCATAAAGAAGCAATCCTCTAGGCCACTGGATTTCAAAGGAAAAAAGGAAGTGAAATTATTTTATGCTTAAATTAATAAAGATAATTGAGAATTAAAAAAGCAATTAACGAACTAAATACCTTGAGGCCAAGCTTCTTGCACTCATTGGCATAGAGAAAGGGGTAGATGATCAGCTCCCTCAATGCTGCCAGAGCTCGGCTGTTTCCAGCAATGGCCTCCTCCGCTCTAAAATTATCCATCTCACTCCAATCGAAACCTAAGATCACGATTCCACCAACAGATTTTGCCCAATTCTCATAACCTAAACTCTAAACCTCAAATTCTGGTGACCAAGAGACGAGAATCTGGTTTCTGCGTATCACTCACGCATAGACCCAACGCGCTCCAGATCTCATTCAGCGAGAAATTGCATCAAAATGCCTAGGTTGCATTTGTATACTGTGCTTTCACGCTGATGACTCTAGTCTTCTGCATTCAAGAGAATAGTTCCAGGTTCTGTTCCCAGCATATTGATCTGGAGATTTAATTTCAATAATTAAACAGGCTATGGCCTTATTAACAAAAAGAAAATTGCAACTGTCAGAAAGTAATTAGAATCCAAAAATCAATCTCTATATTATTATAAGTAAGATGATACATATTTTTATAGATCTCTCAACTCCATATAAAGCTCTCAACAAGTAATGTGGTACTAAACTCAAACTAAACCCAAATACAAGATAGTAATCTAATCTAACATTCCTCTTCAAGTTGGGGTAAATACCAATCATACCCAACTTGTTACATAGATTAGAAAACACAGTTGGTGATGCAGTTTTAGTTAGAATATTAGCCAATTATTCTGACGAATAAGTAAACGGAGTACATATTATTTTCTTTATCAAATTATCTCGAAGCAGATAACAATCTACCTTTATATACTTAGAACGATCATAAAACACTATTTTGAGCAAAAAAGATAGCAGACTGATTATCATAGTACATAGACATAGGACATTTTGGGTTGAAGCCAAATTCGGTCAGTAAGTTTTTTAACCATAACAATTCGCATGTAGTATATGTCATTGCCCGATACTCTGCCTCAGTAGCAGATCGAAACACTATATCTTATTTCTTATTTCTCCATGTGACTAATTACCTTCAACAAATGTAAGGTATCGAGTGTCGACTTTCTGTCTCTTTTGTCTCATGTATATTTAGTATCTGAAAAAGTAGAGATTTTAATATGTCCATATTTTTTGTATAAAATAATCATTTTCCAGAAAAACTCTTAACATATGCCAAAACTCTCATAGCAGCTTTTCAGTGTATATCACTTGGTTTATACAAGAACTGACTCAATAACCTAACAGTAAAAAAATGTCAGGTTTAGTAACCGTGAAATAGATAAACTTGCCAACTATTCTCCTATACTGCTTGATATTTTTATACAAAATATTATCTTCACTGCACACTTTTATACAAAATATTATCTTCACTGCACACGTCTAAATCGACTTCATTAGAGTATTAGTAGGTTTACACCCAAAACGACCGGTCTCTTCTAAGAGATCTAGCGCATACTTCTTTTTCTTTTGAGAGAGAATTAACCCATGTTTATAATAAGCTACCTCAATTTTAAGAAAATATATCGGTCTTCCCATGTCTTTAGTTATAAAATGTTGCTTGAAATAACCCTTTGTCTTAATCAAAACTGTTGTATTACTCTCATTTAGTAGAATATCTATATATCTGGCAAGAAGGACAATACCAGAATATGTATGTCGGACAAAGAAAGAATGATCATAATGACAACGTTGAAATCCAATACCAGCAATTACAGTAGAAAACTTTTCAAACCAGACTCGAGAGCTCTGTATAAGTCCATAAAACGCTTTTTTGAGTTTGTAGACTACATTATCTCCCTGAACAACATACCCTGGAGATTATTCCATATACACATTTTCTTGTAGATCACCGTATAAGAAAACATTTTTAACATCCCATTGGAACAAAATCCAATCAAGATTCATGGTAAGCAGTGTTCTAAATACCGGTCGGTATATCAATTTTTATGAAGAAACGATACGGGATGTCGATTTTTTTATCGTATCCCATTTTCGACTGGTATTGGCCGATATAACGGCCACGTGGCGATATATTAGCCAGTATACTATATGTGAAATATCGGCCAGTATGGGTAATTATCGATTTTTTGTTAACGGGTTGCGGTTACGATTGAAACTCGTTAACCCGTTAGACCCGACCCAATAGGAAAAAAATAAAATCTAAATCCACCCCCAAATCGCGAGAAAAAACCCTAATTTCTCCCGATCCACTCTCCTCGTCTGTTCAATCTCGTCGTTCGACCGATCTCCCCCAGTTGCTGTTGTCGTCTCTCCGTCAGCTTCCCCTCAAGCATCTGGCTCATTTGCAAACCTTCATCACTCGACCGATCTCCCTCGCCATCTCTCCCGAGTCCCGAAAGCCGCTCTCCTCCTCGTCATCTCTTCTTGCTTCCGTTGCCAGCGATCCAACCTCTCCCTCCTCTTGCGCGCCTTCCAGCATCACCGATCTCCAATTTTGGTAAGTAAATCTCCCCCTTTGTAAATTTCTTAATTTCTATTTTTAGATAAAAATTTGTTAGGTTCTAATTCATCTAATTTTCCTTTAAATTTCAGTTTTTGATTTTACTTAGTGTATTTGAGCTTTTAAATTATGAAAAAATTTAGAAATTTTCAGTTTGGATTGGGTTGTTACATTTGTTATGGTTCGGCCTTGACTGTGGAGTGAAGTTCATCACTGATTCAGAATGAATCAGTGATGATCATTGACTGGTATTTGTATGTTTGTGTTTGATCTAATTTTACTTAGTGTGTTTGTGTGTTTGATCTAATCAGTGATGATCATTTACTCAGCCCTGATTGTGTAGTGAAGTGCATCATTGACTCATAGTGAATCAATCATTCGATTCATTGAATCAGTGACCCGAGTCACTGATTCTATGTTCTAACTTCTGATTCTATTATTGGGCCTATTGCTATGTTGTATTAGTAATTTAATATTTGTACTTTTATGTTTCTAATTGATCAATTATCAATTGAAATTTTGACACTGAAAATATGTATTTTCAAATTGTGTGCATATAGAATTTTTTAATTACAGGACTTTGAATAATTGTTAATTTATAATTATTTGTATATTGTAATTTGTAGTATTTGTTGGACATGTTAGGGTTTGAAATTTTGAATTATAGGAAAATGTAGTTTGGATTATGTAGTTTTGCGCATAAATAATTGCTAGCAACAAATTTTGGAACAACACAAATATTGCACTAAAAGTATTTACTCCACTGGTGAAAGTTTTACGCAGAGTTGATGGGGACAAGGTCCCTTCAATGGACTTTTTGTACGGTGATATGAAAACTGCTAAAGAGGAAATAAGAGATGCTCTGGGGTGAAGAAAAAAAATATCTTCCAATATGAAAAATTATTGATAAGAGATGAGATGAAAAACTTAAGGGTCCTCTGCATAGAGCTGGATATCTCTTGAACTCTCTATATTACTATGCAAAACAGACTGAGATAGATGCCAATGAGTAATTCATGTCGGGCTTCGTTGAGGTGATGTACAGATTCTATCCAGATGATCATGACAGAGTTGATAAAATTGCACAGCAGCTTCCAATATATCAAAATCAAAATAGATCATTTGGAATGTCTTTAGCAAAGGCAACAGTATAGAGAATCATTAATCCAGGTATGCATTTCAATTTGAGAAATACAAAATTCAATCTACTTTCAATTTAAGAAACTATTTTACTAATAACTATTTCTAAATATTCATTACTAGTTCAATGGTGGCAATTCTACGGGACAGATACTCCCAAATTGAAGATAATGGTAATGAGGATCTTGAGCCTCACAACAAGTTCTTCGGGTTGTGAACGGAACTGGAACACATTTGAGATGGTACGACGATTTGTCATTTGCTAATAAAATATTTCTTCTTTCAAACAAATATGTTCTCAACGAATTTTATGTGATTATCTTTTATTTAGGTGCATACGATGAAAAGAAATATGCTAAGTTCTAAGAAATTGCATGACTTAGTCTTTGTCAAATTCAATGCAAGACTTAGAAGCAAACTTTCGATCCCAAACACAGATCCCCTAGTTGCATACAATGAAGAGGAAAAAGTCACCAAATGGTTCATGCCTTAGAAACTGAATGACGATTCTTATAAGACTAGTGATGATGAGGTCTTCCATGGAAAGCAATTGACTTTTCGACAGGTGTCGATTGCTATGGGTGCTAATCCGAAGAAAAAAAGAGTGAAAGAGTTAAGGCATCCAAGTCTAAGAGTAGCAGAACTTCAAACGGGATAGCATCCTCATCTTTAAAGTCTAAACAGCGACCCGCATCAGATGAAGATGATGAGGAAAAAGAATACACATCATCAGATTCGTCATCAGATGATGAGGAGCAAGGCATGCCTTCGAATAAATCAATGGATTCAGACTCTAGCTAGAAAACATATTGTAAACATTGATATTTAAAGTTTCTAGCATGTTTCAGATAAACTTATTTAAAAGACAATATTATAATTTTGTAAATTATATCACTTTTGCATTATAGAAACACTTTTATTTTTTCTTGAAAACTTATTTTTCCTAATTTTATGATTATCTGTCGCTTTGTGCATATACGGACATTCTAAACGGTATCTGTAAATTCGTAATTTGAATGCAAATAAACCAAGATAAGTACCATAAACTTGTTTTATGTGTTTTAATATGTTCTATATAGCCAATTATATGATTATTCTTTAACCAGTATGACCTGATATGACACTCCGGTATTTAGAATCATATCGCGATATCCCGTCCGGTATCCGGTATGTATTTAGCTGACCGGTATGAGACCGGTATCCGATATTTAGAACACTGATGGCAAGAGAGAAGAGAATGCAAATAGAATTAATACGTGGTACAAGAGAGAATCTCAAAGTAATCAACACCATAGATTTGAAAAAAATCTTTCGCAACAAGACGAGCTTTATAGTAGTAATGGAGTCGTCCGGTTTGTATTTGACAGAGTTTACCCAGCGACAACCAACAATAACGCATCAGGCGGAGAAGGAACCAAATCCTAGGTTTCACGAGAGATAAGGGCTTGCATCTCCTCATCCATGATCGTCTGCCAGATAGATACTAATACTGCTTCCTAAAAAGACTTAGGTATAAACACGGAAGAAAGAGAAAAGACAAACTGGTGGAACATTGAGTGAAGTTTATTATCTGAAACAAATTGAGAAATAGGATGAGCTGTAATAAAGCGTTTACTCTTCCAAAAAGCAATAGAAAGATCAAAGGTAGGAGCGGAAAAAGGTTGTGATTGTTGGGGACCTGCAGCTGGAGATAGCGGAGCAACAGCTAGTAAGCTCGAAGAAGGCACTTTCTGACAGCAAGAAAATACCAATAGTGATTTCTTGGAAGGCACCTGTTCAACCCCTTTATAAGATACAAATGCTTGTTTAACCTCAGCAGTAGAGACAGGTAGGGATAAAGGAAGAGAAGGATCCCACTAGTATGTTGATGTGGAAGTGAAGTATGGAACAGACTCAAAAAATGTAACATCAGCAGAGACAAATACTTTCTAAATACTAGGTCATAACACTTATATCCTTTTTGGGTCCTAAGTATCTAACAAATACACACTTGATAGTACGAGGATATAGTTTGTCCAAACCAGGAGACAGACCTTCAACAAAATATGTACATCCAAACACTGTTGAGATATAAAAGAAAACATGGGTTTATCATAATAAAGATAGGAAAAGGGGATTTTATCATGCAGGACAGAGGATGATATCCTATTTATTACATGGCAAGCACATAGAACAGTATCAAACCACAAATATTTTGGAACATGCATGTAAATCATTAAGATCCGAGCAACATCTAAAATATATTTATACTTTCTTTCAGCAATACCGTTTTGCTGGGATGTGTGAGAACAAGATGTTTGATGAATAATTCTATTATTAGTACAAAATAAGAAAACATCTGCCTACCTATACTTCATAGCATTATCAGTGCGCAAAATACGAATGGAGGTAGAAAATTAATTTTTTTTCTTTATAAAATAGTTCAATTATACTAAAAATAGCAAACCTATCTCTTAACAAATACATCAATATCATGTGAGAGAAACCATCTACATATAATAAAAAATACCTAAAACTCTTAAAAAAAGGAAAACGACATAGCCCCAAACATCAGAATGGACTAACTCAAATGGAAACTGCTACATGGATTGTGCCGTCCCAAGTCACATAGGTGGGCCCGAGTGTGTGTCCCAATAATGGGTAGAGTATCACCAGTAGGAACTCTCAATACCAGATTGCACGATACCATTTTTTTCTTTTTCAAACACACACAAGAGATATGGAAATGCACAAATATGAGATCTATCTCATAGATCTGAATCTATCTGCCACAACATTACAGTGATGAATATAACAATATCCAAAAACAAGTATATGAAAATGATAAGCAATATGTATATATCAAAAGGTTGCTTATGTAGGTCAAGTACAGTATCAGAACAGAGCAGCTCAAATACTGAATATATACAAGTGTCTGGATACCACGGACAAAACTAAGAATTGGAATACATATGCACATACAAATCAAAATGATAAATACACAAAAAAAATAAACATCTTCTAAGAAGCTGGCTACTGGCGCTCGACCTACTCCTAAAGATGTAAATTCTCAAGAGGTTGGTCCTCCTCTACTACTGTTATCTATACTGGTAAATCTAGAGTTCAGAACCTAAACAAAAATACAAATATAAACTCGTACAATACTATAAAAACCATATCATTGAGGCATGCAAGTAGAAACAATATAAAAGCTGTATACGAATGAATCATGAAACTACAAGTATGCAAAATTAACTTGATCTGTAAATTACATGGTATGCAAAATATAATATGATTAAAGTATGCTAATTATAACATGAATAAAGACGTACATGGATTAAGCTACAAGATATGCCAAATATAATAAAAATTATCTGGTACATGGCATGCATAAAAAAACTTGAATCATGAAGCAATTGATGTTTATAGCATAATATGAATAGAAAATAGACGCAAATTCTATCCTATTAGTTTGGAACTGAATTATGAGGTTTTTACGTGTTTTAGGAGTGTACTATACATGCCTGGTACCACAGCCCAAACTCGACCATCACGTACCGGATTGCCACTGGGTAAACTGGATATCCTGTACATACCCAAGATCACGGCCCAAACACCGCCAAATGAGCCGGTAGTGAAACTAGGCACAACTAAAAAACTAATATTACCAGTACACAAATAGGCAGAGATGCATTCCAAGTAAAACAAAAGACTCCCACAATATGTATTGCATTCCACAATTCATTTCTCTCGTACCCACAATGCAGCAAATGCTAAGAATTAATGTGACATACAATAAAGGTACACGTATCAATAATCAGGTGAATTTAAAACGACACATACGTCAATACTAGAAAGTACAAAAGCAATACTAACAGGTACAAGAGTTATAGGACGAGTAATACTGGCAGATACAAGAGCAATAAAACATGTTCACATGCGTGAGGTATCATTTTCAAACAAGAATAATATGTACAGGTAGTAACATGCATAATTAAACATGTGTACATTTAAGCCAGGTGAAAATGAAACGACACGCACGTCAATAATGGTAAGTATAAGAGTAATACTGCAGGTACAAAAATTACAAAACACATTCACGTGCGTAAGGTATCATTTCCAAGTAAGAATAATATGTACAAGTAATAACATGCATAAATAACATGTGTGCATGTATATCATATCTTGTATTAAGTGGTATATGCACAAATATGTATGTATGCCTAAACATGAACTATAACAGGTCTTAACTCACCTTATGGGAGATAACAAAAGTGATTTGATATGTGAACATGTGTATTATATCATAAGTTAAGTGAAATATGCACGGACATAATATATATGCTTACACTGAAGTTCGGTAGACAGTCATATTTCTTGGTCTTATTTGACTAGCACAAAATGGAATTAGAATACAAGATTTTATACAGTTATAGAAAATTTAAGTATTTTTTTCAATGAATCTTAAATAAAATTAATTGGAGTTCTAAAACAAGAGTTATGCCTATTTTACTATGGACATACTACTGCTGCTATGGACCTGGTACACCTAAGATTTCAAAATTATTTTTGACCAATATAGAATTAAAATTATAGCCTTAGATCTTTATCAGTTCTAAATGATTCAATTAGATATCCAATGAAACTTGAATGGACTCAATTGGAGTTCTAGAGCAAAAGTTATAGTCATTTTACCATGGTGTGCTACTATTAAGCTGCTAATCTGGGACAGCAGTAACTAAGTATCTTCCAGGCTATTTTTCACTAAATGGCTAAATTAGGCTCCCTTGTAGTTGAAGGAACTGTAGTTTAATGTATCATCTTTCCAATGGTACTAGCATGAGGTAAATCGGGGTTAAAATGCAAAACTTATGGCAGTTCTAAGATAGGCTGCTGCATAGATCTGTGCAGCTATACGATATGTGCACATGTGACATACACGGTGTAATACATGCCATGAAACTCAAGATAAATGCAAGTTAGGGCATGTATAATCTAGAAATTGGCTTAATATCACTTCTGATATCATATATGAGAAGATTATATCAAGAAAATACAAATTTAAAGAATTTAAGAGTGTATTTTTACATCTTGTTGAGTCTGCATCGAAAATAAACCGATATTGATGTGATTGCTCCTCAAAAGTGAAGAAATCTTCCAAACATTACCCTAAGGGGCAAGGACAGGAGCTAGAGAGGTTTTCCCCACGTTGCTAGAGGAGTTAGAATTGTTTTGAAGAGGTTAAACTCAAGAACAAGACTAATATAGCAATTTTATGGATTTTCAGGCACTTTCAAGATGAATATTTGGCAATTTATTTGAGAAAATGGAGAGGGAACTAGGGTTCGAGTTCTGAAGAGAAAATAAAGAGGAGAAGAATGAGAGAAAGAAGCTGGATTTTTTTTCAATTTTCTGAGTTTATTTCGGAGTCAAACAACTGGTGAAAAGTGCATACTCTACCTTATTAAAAACCCTCAAAGTTCACCTTAATTTCAATTTTGTCATTGGTCAACTCCTATTCAAATTTGGTTAAGGATGGTTGTTGAGCTTCTGAAGATAAATTTGAAGTTAGTATGAATGTAAAATTGGAATTCTTGATTTAATTTGATTATTTTAATCGCGTATTGTCTGAAAATTGACCAATCTGAATAATTCAAGAAAAATATGAAAAAATCCAAAATAACAAGATAAGAAGTCCCTGCTCTGCGGAATTTAAAATCGAAGACTAGATTGAAAGATATAGCTCAATTCACTCAGTATCCACCTGGATCAGTATTCAGGCTTCCGAACTGATACAGATGATATGAAATAAACGATACAAGAGTTTCAGGATTAGGGTCATTATATGGATTGACTCGACTTGGATATGAGGCTCGATGATGTTTACCAAGCTCACATGACTTACAATTTAATTTAGATATAGCAGATGCAGTGGATAAAATGAGATGAAGACTCTACAGAGAAGGATGTCCAATATGTTAATGCCACTGTAAAAGGAAATCAGCGGAGCAAGCAGCAAACCCTGTAGGTGATGTGTTTAAAGATTGTGTTTTCACCCACCAAGCACCGTTGATCTTCCTTGTAAGCCCGATCCGATTAAACTATTTAGGATCTGCATATTGTTCTCTCTATGAGAGTTAAGATATATTTTAATCTTGATCATCATAATCGACTGTGGTTAATTACATTCTTTGTGTGTTCGGATAGATGTTCTTATGGTTTCCTTGGTTTCTGCATTTTGTAGTTTTTTATGCTTTGCATATTGATATAGATTATGTTAGAAGGGATCATGTCTTGTATTGAAGTCTACTAGTTGACCTATTTTTTTTATTCCATCACAGTGGCATGCACCAGTGGGTATCTATCCATGGACTCATATATTACTCTCCTTTTAATCCATTTTGACTTATATTACTCCCCTTTTAATCCATTTTGACTGATTATTCTATTAGTTTCATCTTCTAATAGTAATTTTAAATAGTTTTTCTCTTCCAACAATGGCATGAGTTTATCCTCTTAACAATAGTATCTATTGCATATTCCTCCATGATTCTTTTGTTAATAACAAGAAGAGGAGAATAAATTGAAAAAAATTTCGAGCACACTAAGGAGCAGAATATGCTAGGGGGGAGAACAAGAGAGTCGAGTTGATTTGATGACACATTTGTTTACTTGATTAACATCCATGATCATGGATCAAGATGTATCATGACTTTGCACATCACATTATGTTCAATTAGTTAGTCATACAACAATTTTTCAACGAATATTTGTTATTATCAAAAGGGGAAGATTGTTGGGTGTATATCCATATATGACTCTTGGTTTGAGTAATAACAAACTCTATTTGTACCTTTACATAATTGGTGGAGTCTGTGCAGGTGAGATGAATGCATACGAATCAAGCTATACGATTGATAAAAACTATACGATGATTGATAAAAGCTATATGATTATCGATACAACTGATACGACCAATATGGTTGATATGGATAGGCTGAATCGACATTACTTTAAGGCTATATTTGATAAAGCTACAAAGTTAATTACAAGATATAATCTACTGAAAAGTTGTAGAGCTCAGAATCCTCTTTGCAATGATACTAAATTTAGCAGAAACAGAATTTGGATGTGATAGTTATGATCGCTCAAAATTACAAAGAAACAATAGAAAAAATGGATGAAGCCTATGTAGTAATATCAACTTCAAACACAGTTTTGAAGTTGATGCGACAGAAGTAGAAAAATTTCTATAGGAGAAAATTAGATCGTTATAACGGCACTTGAATTATCCAAATAGGACTCCTGGATCAAAAGTTATCATTATTTTACTGAAGAGTTACCTCTTGGGTGGCTCGGGAGGACAGCAAACAATTTTTGGTGTCTTTACAGAAGCTACGATTTTTCTTCTACTCGGATTTGTTTCCAAACAATCTCAATTATACTAAAAACTCTTTGAAATCAAAGGCTGTGATTTATTTTCTATGAAATCTAAGGATTGGATTAATTGGAGAGGGGAATCAAATCTATAAAAGGAGTTTGAAGAGAAGAAAAACAGAACAAAAGAAGAAAAAAAACTTTGGAGAAATTTTCAAAGAAAAGTTTTGAAGAAGGGTGAGATTTTTGGTGATTTTCAACAAGCTTCTTCATCATCCCAACACTCTCCAAGACATAGTTCAACATAGATCGTGTGTTTTAAGGAGTGTTCAACATAGTTCAACATAGATTTTCAACAAACTTCTTCATCCGAAAATATTCTATCTCCCAGACGTCGTAGAGAATTTAGAATTTTAATTTGTTTCAATTTTCGGAATTGGAATGTTGTGAATCGAAATCCACTATTTTGCAATCAAAACAACATAAAAAACCGGGGACAACTTTTAAACGAGGAAAAGCATCTTAATACAGATGCAAATAAATTCATTAAATTAAAATCGTTTTTTTGGCCCAATTATCGATTAGGAGATTTAGCTTGTATGAATCGTAATTGGTTTGATACCAATAACGGTAGTCATTTCAGTATGTCAAAAATACATATGTATTAACGATTCAGAATTAGTTAATAGTATATTTCCTATATATCTATAGTATTATAGCCAGTATTCATATTCACTAATGTTTTCATTGAGTAACAATCTTATCCTTTGAATATGTATCCATCATAGTTGTAAGGTATTTTAACTTGTACTTTAATTGATATGTGGTGTGCAGTTTCAAAATTTATTCTTTACGACGCTTATGATTGGTTTATAGTCCACTTATGGCTGTGTCGATCGAGGTTTACAATCGTGTGTGATTGGGATTTATAAGGCGTACTCAACCCAGGGAAAATTGAGGAACACTAATGAGGGTGTTAGAGTTACATTCTGTATGGAAATAACTTGCAGTAGGCAACTAGTTGAGTAGATTAGGGTTTCTCTCTTTTAAATGCTTACTAAATCGGAATTGTGATAAAAAATTTCCTCCACTAGTAGTAGGAGCCCCTCTATCAAGAGGAAAAGTATCCTGAACCACTATAAAATCTTGATGTGTTTTGCTTGTATTTGTTATCTACGGTTATTTATCTTGCACAACTGTATAACAACTTTGATATTTGATAATTGAATTAAAATCTAGTAGCAAGCCTATTCATCCCCCCCTCTAGGACTTGCATCTATAATCTAACGTGATCCCAACAATTGTATCACCTCCGTCACAACAACAAGAGGTAACTCAAAAATATGATAAGATTGAGTTATATATTTAGAACTATGTTTTATATTAGCTAAAAGAATTAAAGACTTAATTTGTACGATTTAGAAATCAAGTTATCAAGTTTGTATAGTTAAAAAACTTCCACTATAAAATCGATTTCTACTATATTGCAACAAGATTTATTATCTTATTTTTTTGAACTCTTTCAGGATTATGCATACATGAATTATATAGAACCAAATGAGAATGATACTCATGCTGGAGATGCTCCATATAAAGGCTTGGAAATCTCAACACATGAAGATGCATACAAAATTTAATAATTTGTATGCTAAAAAGAACAGCTTTCGGACTCGTAAAGAGACCTTTGATAGGTCAAAAAACGAGCCGAGCAAAATTATAACCCTAACATATGTTTGCAGTAAGGCAGGAAGGCAAAAAATTTCTTATTATAAAGAATTTGAGAAATTTTTATGGACAAACAGGATACTGTAGAATTGGTTGTCAAGACAAAATGCAGATTAATTTGTCTCTATAAATAAATGGGCGGTACATACATTAGTGGAAGAGCTATCAAATCATGAGTAATCAAGCCCCGACAAAGTGGAGCATCACTTTTCACACAATCATAAGCATAGGTCAGATTTGACATGGAAGAGAATCATTTTTACGGACAAACCGGATACTATAGAGTTGGTTGTCAAGACAAAAAGAAGATTAATTTGTCTCTATAAACAAATGGACGGTACATACATTAGTGGAAGAGCAATCAAATCATGAGTTATCAAGTCCCCACAAAGTGGAGCATCACTTTCACAAAATCATAAGCACAGGGCAGACTTCACCTAGCCAATTTCTTACTAAGGGTTGAGAATTCATTGGTATGGGAGAGAATAGAAATAGTTAGGTGTCAGCAAAATACCAAATTGTCTGTCATTTCCTTGATCTTTGGCCACCATTGTAAGATTAATTAACTAACATTGTTTTCAGAAGAAACTCAGCTTATATATCTATAAAGAACTTTTGATACTAAAGAAACTAAGCTTAGAGTTCATATTACTCACCAAACTCCTGCAGTACAACCATCCTCAATACTGAAACCTGTGAAAACTAAAAACCTACTCTACTGGTCGAAGCACTATTTTACTAGGTAAAGTGCCTATAGTTTGAATACTGGAAGCAACATGATATAAAAATTTTAATCCGATCGGAAAACAAAATTAATTTTATAAATCACTTAATCTGTAGGAGTCAACATCTGTAAAAGAAAGAATTGAAATGTTAAAAGATTACCCTATCTAGCTGATGGTGCAATATTCAACATTTCTACACAACACAGGTTAAATTCTTCAGAAATTTCAATCGAATATCAAATATTATCGATCAAGAAGAAGAAAAAAAGAATACATAGCAACCTGATACCACTATCACAGGTACTGCAATCCCAAGGACATGTTATTTCATACTAATACCATCCTAAAAGCACTAAAAAAGCTATAAAGTGTTGCAATTTGTGATAGAGTTTTTCTCATAAGCTTTCGCATATACAAGGCAATGAAATGAAATCCCAAAAGAAACCCACCATAAAGAATCACCATTATAAAAAAAAAATATAGCAAATAAAAAATGACGAAGAAAGAGGGCTAGTTGAAGCTAACCTTCTTATCGATCCACAATTGTGAACTCCGCTAGAAGCACCTGGTTTACATTTCCTGTTTCAGTAATCAATTTCATTTGTTCAGCTAAGTCCTGAATTTCACTCTCAATAAATTCAATCTGTTGATACCTGAAAATTTAAGGAAATACGATTGAATTACAAAGAAGTAATACCATTGGGTTTGAATATATCCCTCTCAAAGATGAGTCGAGGAGGAGAGGGGGCTGCTGTTGTTGCTGCAAAAACTTCCAATTTCCAGCAAAAACTTTCAAATTCCAATTTTAAAAAAAATTTATTGCTGCTGCCGTTGAATTTTGAGTATCGCGATGGCGATTGATGGGAACTTTTGGGTGGAGGCGCCGGGCAGTCGAGCCACCGAGGAGCTCTAGCTCGTGGAGCAGCGAGGGGGAGAAAAAAGGGACGCACTCTGGCCTGGGTTTGGAGGCGACGGTGGGAGGTGAGAGCGTGGGCGAGGAGGAGATGTGGGCCGGCGGCGGCGGCAGAGAATAGGGAGGCGGCGAGGGTTGATGGAAGAGGGGAAGGGAGGAACGGAGGGCGGAGGAGAGGGCCGAGAAGAGGGAGGCAGCAAGGGTGGAGGAAGGAGAGTCGTCGAGGGCAGGGGTTTTTGATTATATATATATAGAGAGAGAGAGAGAGAGAGAGAGAGAGATACGGGAGAGAGAATTGGGTCTGCTGTGTTAGGGTGAGACTGGGGCGGGAATTTCTAGAGGAGCTCATCATTTTATAAGTGAGCACAACCTCTATTTTGAAAATGTGATAATTTTTCTTAATAAGCACAAAAATAATCTCCAAAATACCCTCCCAACTCCGCTCCTCCCGATTGTTAAAAGTGAGAAAAACCGACAAATTCCTTCTCTTCCTCTCTCCCAAGCCCAGCAAGACTGATCCAATGTCGCCGCTTAGTTGAATAAAAAAAACAGTTTAGATTTTATTGTTTTTATAGAGAAATGGTTGTCGGATTGTGTAACAGTAAAATGTAAAAATTATAGTGTTAATATTAATTGGTAGATTTTAGTGCTAGGGTTATTGATATGCATATAAAATTTGTGAAGTAAATAATTTTTTTTAGTTAATTGGAAGTTTGAAATAGTAATTTTATTAGTTAATTGTAAAATCAAATAAGTTTTGATGTTGGTATGGAAAAAAATTTGAAATCTAGATATTTTGTGATTATATTAAGATATTTAATTTGGATTTAAATAGTCTAATTTAATTAGCATATGGGGATGTGTGATGGTTGACAATTTAAAATTTTATTGTGTAAATATAATGTTTAGAAACAGATGGATCCGAAGCAATTATCCCGCATTTGACCAACAACGTCGTATAGAAGAAAGAAACCAAGAGAGAAGAGAGATTCGGTAGAGTTGGGTCCAGAGAAGAGAAGAGGAAGAGGAAAGAGGCCGATTCTAGGATTAGGAGAGGCCAGAGAGAGAAGAAAGAAATGAGTAAGGTTTTTTGGTGAGAGAAGCTTGTCAGTTCTGAATTTGGAGATGTGGGGGAGAAAAGGAAAGGAAGTGGGGAGGAAGTGGCGAAGAGAGATGAAGTGAAGGTAATGTTGGGTTTTTTGGTTTGCTCACTGAAAAACCTCTCTTTTCAAAAGAAAGAGTGGACTCACTGGGAAAAATGGTGTGCCCGTCTAGAAACTCCCGGCTGTTGGGTTTTGTCAAATATGCAACCAGCTGCAGGGAAATTCTAAATGGGGACGTCAATTACCGCGGCGAGCCACCCTAAATTTGAGCGGAAGAATTGTGTGCATCGTCTCAAGCCCCTCCCAAATTTATATTTGCACTTAGCCCCTGAGGTTGCATTTGCAAATACGTGAACGCTTTGATGTAGGAACGAGGGTAGGGGTGAAGCTCATGTCACGCTCCATTCAAAAATATTAGTTAAAAATGAAATTTTTAATTTTTTTAGAATTCAAATTTGAATAGTATAAGTTCAGTACTTGCCGTTTGACTCAGCTCGTTATCATCCCTAATTCTAAAAACTAAACTTTGAGACATCCTCTTCTGCGCCAAATTTGGACATGGGCATTTGAACACAGGCTCGCGTGGAAGTCTCCAATTTTATTAGTAAATCCCCTCAATTATGGTTAATATCAAATAGGTTTCAAATTACTTGTCATTATTAATAATTTCCATATAATAATATGCTAATACGGTGTATTATGATTGAATATGGACCGGTCCGAACTGCAACCATTTTACTTCAATATAGGCTCGGACCTAGAAATCAAAGCCTAATTGAAATAAGTCATTGCCCACGGCCATGAGAGGTCCAAGAGCTACTTCTTAGTTTGTTATATTCAAAAGATTGAATTAAAAAAATAAAAATTAAGAAACCTTCCTGAAGTATCGTGTTTTTCTCAAAAACATGCTTAAACTATTTTATGTTATGTAAACTTTATGGAGTTTTAAATTTCGTAGAACCCCAAATGGCGTTAACAAAAAAGATTAATGGATCTATTTAAAAATGTAGTAATTACACATTATTTGACCTTTCAAATACTCACTTCTTGATTTAGTATATTTTACTCTCTCTCTATATATATATATATGTGTGCGCGCGCGCGTGAAATTGTCAGATGGAAGTATTTGTTGTATTTTCTAATCAATTAATTAATCTTTCCGTTATTGTCGTTTGGAGTTTCATGAAATGTGAAACACTGTAGGCATTTTCATAGCATAAAAAAATTATGGGAATTTTTTGAAAAAACTTTGAAACTTGATGGGAATTTATTCTATTTTAGCCTTACTTTTAATTCATTTTTTTTAATAAGACTGATTAAAAGTTAGCACTTGAATCCATCCATTCGTATCCCTACTAAAAAGGATGAATTCACTCTTCTACCCCGTAGTGAGATTATCATATAAGCCCATTAATTTTTATTTATTTATTTATTTTTTTGGGTAGGCGGGGGATGGTGTGCTTTTGTTTTGTTTTTTTTTTTTTGTTTTTGTTTTTGTGTTTTGGGAGAGAGGAAAGAAGGTGGAGTGGGGAATGGGGACCTGGACCTATACTGGACTTTCCCTAGATTATTGAATCGTGAACTAAAACTACCATAAATCTCATAAAATTACAGTAAACTAGTATGAAGTATCCCCTTTCTCCATTGAAATTGCAAGAACTATGATACTACATGAGTTTAGATTAAACTAGTATGAAGTATCCCCCTTTCTCCATTGAAATTACAA
The DNA here is from genome assembly GCA_036321105.1 of Dracaena cambodiana. Taxonomy (NCBI): domain Eukaryota; kingdom Viridiplantae; phylum Streptophyta; class Magnoliopsida; order Asparagales; family Asparagaceae; genus Dracaena; species Dracaena cambodiana. The sequence goes on along the minus strand of JAYEPQ010000005.1, from coordinate 11,862,523 downwards.
GAACTATGATACTACATAAGTTTAGAGTGTGGAGAATCGGTTCAAGAGTTTTTTGGACATCGGCAGAGAGGCTGCGGGGTAGTTGCAAATGAGTTTACGGAGGCAGGGATCGTCGAAGCCATGGTGTTTGAAGAAATACCTGACCGAGTCTGAGGCTGCCTTTCGCGAATAGAACCCACATGAGTTTATCAAGTATTCAGCCATGGGATTGGATTTGGGAGATGGGTTCAGGGTTTTAGACGCTACTGATGATGTCGACGATGATGAACAGGCGAAGTGAACGAGATTGAACAAGTTGGTGGCATTGAAATTTTTAGGGAGAAGCAAACAGAGCTTCTTCTTCTTGATGTTAAAAATCAACATGATGATTTTTGGAAGGAGGAAAAAAAGAAAAAAAAGAAAAAGAAAAAGAAAAATTGAATCAAAAGAAAATATTTGAAACTAAAGTAAAAACACTGGTGTTACATTGCAATTCTGCATAGTGACTAAAATAATTACAGATGCCTGCATTCTTTAAGTACAAATTACTGGGTCTAAATAACAGCACATGAGCATGTGGCTTTTATTTTCTTTCTAATTTCCTTATTTTGCCCAAGAAGATATCCATGATTTGTTGAGTAATCACATTAATTACATGACCTATGTGTCATTCTCAATCCATGACGCAGTGGCAAAGAAAGCGTTTTTCCTTCTCCATGCCAAATTGTCAGTTGCAGGTAGTGTGAACCAACCACTTAGAAGATCAATTATTAGCCCAAAAATTAAAAAAAAAAAAAAAAATAGAAAAACAATTTCAGCGTTCTAACTTCAATTGTCGCTGAAAACGGATCATGTATTAGATGGCTAAACTTTTCTCGAATTATTTCAATACATTTCTATTTGAATTTCTTACAGTTTCTAGCATCACATGGCTTAAAAAAAAAAACAGTTGAATGCTTAAACGCCTAAAACAATTTAATTGACTACCTGAAACTTCTAATCGAATGAGAGTTCTGTAGCTATCTTTTTATCTTGAAGCAGCTGCTCCTGCACAATACATAAATAGTTCCTTCAGCTCATATAAACACATAAACATTTAAAATCCACCAAGTGCACAAATCTGAGACACTGGCATGCATTCGAAAGACAACAGTGCACCAGCTTTCCAAAATTTTCTGATAAATATTGATCAATCGGTCTTTCACTGCGGTGGTTGTCTATCAACCGCCAGAGATTTCAACGCTCCCAGCGGATGCCAGATTTGCTGCACGATTGCTTCCGAAAATCTTTCGATTCGATTCTCGAGCAATTCTCGAACCAAACTGTAGGTGAAAGATATTATGAGCAAGTTCAACATTCTAAACATGATATATCACAGAGCTTATGCCAAAAAAAGCTTTAACATACAAAAAGTTATCAAGAACAGAAGGCATATTCTTCTCAAGTATGATAAAACAAATATATTAAGCACCTGAATAGCCCTCTTAGGCAGGACGGCTGCTCCTTCTATGCCGAGCAACCGTGCAACCTGCAACACAATATGAGGAAATATAAGCTAAACATCCAAGCTCTTTAACCTTCCTATGCGGTACAAGTAACATGTTTATGCAGTACAATGAGATGAGCCTTTCTCCCAAAGCCTCACATTTTTTTAGGTTTCCCTTTGAGTTTTGATGTTATTGCACATGTTTACATGAGGAATTATATCGCTCACAGGTATTAAAGTAACAAAAGAAACACCGGTCAGTGTAAATAACAACAAAAGCACGAATATGGAAGTAACAGAAAAACAATGAACAGTGTAAATAACAACAAAAGCTAGCTCCGGGTAGTCTTCAGGTTAACTTACCTCCCTCAAAATCTTCTTGTCGCCTCTTCCAGCAGGTTCGTCAAGTTCTGTAATCTCCCACAGTGGGATTTCTAGCAGAGTTTTAATTACATCCTCGTCCAGAAAAGGAAATCTAGCCTACAACAAGGAAAAGATAATTAGGGCAATGAAAATTGATCAGAAAAATGTTCAAGGGGAATCTCCATAAGGAAATAAAAGAAGGTTAGGGACATTGATCAATAATTATTGGAACTGTTCAAGCTACCTCCTTTCCATGATCAGAAATGCATCTATCATCTCTGCCCAAATTCCTTTTCCAAATTCTCTGCATATCCAATCTCATTTCCTCTTGCAATGCAGACCACCTGAAGAAAAAACAAGTTAACAAAAGTACGAACAAATACACCGAAGCTTTGATCATGCAATGATCCACCCATACTGTGAAAAAAACAAAGCATGTTGGAACATGCTAGGAGGCTACTGAAAGGCAAATTAGAGCACTTTGATTAGATAATAAAGGGAACACCTGCATTCAGGGAAGACATTTTCAGAGGAACCCAAAAACTACACTAAGGGAGAAATTTTGAGATTTAAAAAAATCAAGAGGAAGCACACTGTATCAGTGCCCAGCGAAGACAGATGGTAAGAATTTGTTATCTTGAATTGGAGCCTATTTCCCTCTTAAAGTGTATGCTTGTTGCTTATATCTCTCGACTTAAGAAACTCAAGCTGCAACAGACACCAACAGTTTACTAAGAAAAAGAACAGTTTCAACAGTCGGCAGCTGGCAGAATCATCTCCCCGATTAGCCCCTAGGGGCCTGAACAGGCATTGGGAGCACCTCGGCACCCATCTAGGCAGTTTTGGGTTTCTCTCATTGTTGTCACCGTCCTCCGTGGGCAATGTCCCTGTTCTGTTGGGGGCCCTCTGCAAGAGTGAGATAAGGGAAATACCCTAAACCATTTCTATAGAAGTGGATCGGTTAGTACGAAGTGGGTCCTAATCCAACCCACTTCTATTAAAAGGGTATGGCCCGTTAGGCTATCAATCCATGACCCTTTTCTACCCGATTTCCCTCCCCAGAGGTGGCAACCGGCGAAGCGGGATGACAGAAGCAAAGTTGTCAAACTAGGATATGTACTACATATCGTTATCTCTATGTATCATAACACATCGTATTTTAAAATATATTGATTAATCAATGTGTAATGTGTAGTAGGTAAGTAATCAAACACATAACAATACAAAAAAAACAAAAAATTGAGCAAATTTAAACCTAAGCCAACAATAACGAAGGAGATACTATAAACCAATAAAACAAAAAATAAAAGACAATAACTATATATAAATAGGTAACTAACATCTAAAGTGTACAAATGTCATGTAGAACTTTAGTGAAATATCTTAGCAAGCATGCAAGAAGTCAGGGATAAATTTTCCTTGCATTAGGTTACATCCTTTAAGATTAATATAGGGATGACTATGGCCATTGTTTTTAAAAAAAGAAAACCAAACTGCAATGACCATAAGGTCTGATCAAAATGACAACATTCACATAATATATTACTAGATTCACTTGAAATTGAAAATTGTAATTCTCATTTTCCTTGCCTTCAATTCCTTTGCTCCACACAAACTTCTACTTCTCCACTATCTTGTTCTTTCCCTTCTCTTCTCATCTTCTTTTGCTTGAAATTGCAATTGTGAGGTTCTTCTAATAATTTTTCTTTTAATTGTTAGTTACAAATTATTATGAATAAATAACTAATTGATTAAAGTTTTATAATTACCTCTTTCTTCCTTTTCTATTAGGTAGACTTATATATTCTTCCAACTTCAAAACATAGATGAACATCCATACAAGTGGCATATTCAGATAGATAGAATTCATTCTCCATAATCTATTGTAATTGGATTCTATATCCAATAGGCAAATCGGACCATACGTTTTTCATGAATCTTTCTTCTTTTGATTCCCTCAATTCTAATTATATATTACATTTAATAAAAATTGAAGCATTGAACCAAACCCTTGCATATCGTATTGTAAATACATAATGATTTCCGTGTGTATTATATTTGTATTGTAAGATATGCATTGTATATTGTAAAATATTGACAACTATGATAGCAAGTCTACATGGAGGCGGCGACGAGGCAAACGCAGCTCTCAAATTTCCTCTCCCCTATGTTTCTTTCATCTCTATTTCTTTTTCTGTACTTTCCACCTAAGCAACGACTAAGTGGTTGGGAGGTGGGTCCAGTGCCCCAAAACGCCTATGCCTTTTGAGCTAGCAGAAAAAGAAAAGAAAAGAAAATAGCTTCTAGACCAGCATGGCCCTTGGGCAGAATATCAGCAACAATATTTTCTAAGACTTTAAAAGAAGGTTGTGCATGACACACACACACACACACAAGACCTCACCACATCATGGATTGCACTTCGCATTCTGATTTATCCTCAGTAAAGTAGAGAAAATTATCAAGTAAATAACTATTCCAGCTTAATTCAATGTAAAAAATATATGAGACCAGATCTCTAATACTGAGATAGGAAGGCTTAGCTTATAGTGAATATTTTTCTCCATAACCATCCAAACGTTGGCTAAATTGTAATATAGAAATGAGAAGGGATTTTATGTAAGATGATAAACAGTTATCTCTTTATCCTTGTTAAGAGCAAAAAAAATAATTAAATAAAGAGAAAAAGAGTAGGGATGTGGCTTCTACGTTTTCAGGTTATGAGGCAGTGAATGCTGTATTCTTTGAAATTGATAAGCGGCTTTTGGCTCCTACTGTTATGGCTGCAGCGTTTTTACGGAAAGAATGAGTTTTTAGATAAATTCCAGCACAAATATGCATTTAATATTAATATTGTATTATTTGATTTGGACTTGAATATCAAGACACAAAAATAAGAGTCAATAGAGGATTACTACTGTATAATGGACTAAGCATTTCATGGACAGTCTTTGTGAATAAAGATTTGCAGTTTTGAGTGGCCTTCACTCCCAAACCGTTGTAAGTTTTTACTTATTTATGTCAGGGTAGAAATACCCGAGACATGTTGTTAGTTTAATTATTGTTTAAAACTTTACTAGTTAGAGTATTGTTTCGTACGCATGAAGTAGGAAACGAATCATTGCTATGCTCTACCTCTCTGAAGCAATGATAGAGGCTTGTGGTGGATAGACTAGGAGGGTCAGGTCCTTGCAGCCTTAACTCATACCAGAAAGTCACGGGAGAGATGTCATGTTTAGCCGGAGAGACTAGGGTCAAAAAGAAGCTAATACTCTAGTCAAAAAGAAGCCACGGTAGAGATGTCATGTTGATGAATCTTATTATAAACAATTTCTTTTATTACAAAAAAAAGAATTAACTGGAGAAATTTCTAGTCAAACAGTGTATGACTTTTACGAAAAGCATACAGCTGCTATACAATATTTTCGATCTGAAAATGATCAAGATCATGAAGATGATTCTTCAGACTCCACTGATCAAAATTCTGATCATGAGAATAATTTCTCCACTGATACAGAAAAATTATCAGGCGCCTCTTCTGACGAAGATCCCAACCTGAGAAAGAAAAATAATTATGATTATTTTAACATCAATATGGAACAAGAGCCTACTTCTTCGATGGTAACTTCTGGAAGTACTAGACCTCCACCTACAGAAAATCCTATGGAAGAAGGTGAACCATCAACTTCAACTTCTAATGGATACTTAAAAAGACGTCTGTCAAAATGCTAAGGCAAACAAACAAATGAAAAAACAAATTTTAACATCTAAACTTAGAACTTCATGTTGTCTTAAGTACGATGAAGAATTAAATACACAATTTGGATGTCCTTCAAATTATTATTCGAATTCATCCAAAAAACAATACAAAAAATACAAACATAAAAATAAATATTTCAAGAAGAAAAAATTCAGGGTTACCAAAAAGAATTGGAATCCGGAATTAAAAAAGAAATATACTTCAAATAAAAATTTTCGTAAAAGAAAATTTATTAAAAATAAAAAATTCCGAAAAGGATGTAAATGCTTTAAATGTGATAAAGAGGGTCATTATGCAAATGAGTGCCCCACTAATATCAAAACAGTAATACTTAACGATATGGATACCTATGATATCAACGTAGGAACCATACATGATATAGCCAGTGATACTTCTACTATTTACGAAGTAGAAAGTATTTATTCAAGTCCTGAAGAACCAGAATTATCTGATGAATTATCAGGGTTCTCTTCAGACTTTGAAAATATCAAAATAAATATGTTAACTTTAAGTGAAACTTATAATAGGATAAAAATCACTTTGTTAACACCTTATGCTATATTGCCGAAAAAGGAAAGAGTTCATTCTGCTGGTCATATCTTATATAGTGGCCGAAGTTACAAATTAAAGAGATATAGATCAACAGAAATCTTCTTAGATCTAATTATACATATTCCTTTTGGATATTTTGGAGTAATTCATAATATCCAAAAATATGTTAAAAATAATATTTTTATTACACATGGTTTAGTTGAACCAATGTCAAAAATAAATGTCAGTGTACTATTTAAAAGTACAAGCCTTGAAGATCAAGACTATTTAATAGATCAAGGTGATCCTATAGGCTTATTGATACTACAAAAATATGAAAATCTCCCTTTAATTAAAGAAGATCTAAATGAAATCTATAATACCCCAGCTTCAAGTTCTCAAGTTGGCAAAGAAACACACTATGAATATCGAGTGTATATGAATACCATAACTGAAACATCTAACACAGAAAGACCATAATCAAGTTCAGGTATTTCTGGAATAGATATACAAAATGATAGTATCCATAACAGTATGGGTGAACAATTTGTCATTACTGATGAGGATTTAGAAAGATTAAAAGAATCTATACCTCATACAGAGAAAAAAAATGTTTATAAAAATCCATCTTTTAAATCAAAATTTTTAAACAAAAAACCTATGTATTTGAAAGAATGCAAGGTAATATTGAATTACGAGGAAATGAAGATTATACTACAGTAAAACTCATTGATCCTTTGCAAATTGAAAAATTAAAGAAAATATCCGAAAATGAAATACCTTCATATCGGATTAATACAAATCAAAATTACTGGTTTATTTCGTTCTGGAATAAACTCTCCTATTATGATAGCTTGTCTAGATGAAAGAATAATCAAAAATCCATTAAATAGTTTAATGGGTGGTGCTAAATCAAATCTTGCAAACAGAATATTTGGAGTAAATATTCATCCAGATTTCTGTATAAGTATTCACGATACAAATATTGATAAAGTTTGTTCCTTATCAATTAATTTGAAAGGAATAGAATTATTACCTGGATCGAAAGTTTTAGGTATACAATGGGAACATTGTATGGCTTTAAACGATACTGCTACATTTAAATCAACAACACCAAATCAGTTTGTTAAACTATTTGAGGTTGGTAATGGTAAGGTTATACAACCAAGATTAGTTGATATACGACATTTGAGATTTGATAATGATATGAAAATATTTATTAAATCTTTGAAACCAAAAATACAGTTACCAGTCGAACAGTTTGTTGTATCTGGAAATACAATATCAACAACCATTATTAATCCAAGACTAGATTCAATTACTAGAAGTAGAAGTTCTACTGATTTTAGATCTGTTCCTTCTACATCTAATTCAATTCAATATGATCTTCCTAGACAAAGTTTGTCAGAAGAACAGGAAGTACAAGAACATGAAATACCATTAGAAGGTAGAACACAACGTTTATTGGATGCACAAAGAAATGTGATTCGTTTACCATATAATGAACAATGATTGATTTAAAGAAAAAAGATTTATCTCATATTCATATTCCTTTAACAATTAAATTTCCAAATACCTTGGAATTTACAATACATGCGTTAATAGATACTGGTGCTGAAGCCAGTCTTATACAAAATGCATTTATACCTCAACAGTATTGGGTAACATTAGACAAAAAGGGTATGTTAAATGATTTTATGGGTCGTCAACAACCTGTTACACACAAATGTGAAGTTCCTCTATCAATACCTGATTTAGATGGTACAGATAAAGGATATCATTTTGATTTTGCATTATTACCAAAAGAATTTGATGCTGACTGTATTATTGGAATGAATAATTTGCGAAATTTTCCTCCGTATAATACTCATTATTTCTCCTTTGATGGCAGACTGATACCTCGTGTACCATTACCTGCACCTTTTTTACAACATTTTACGCCAGCACAGCGTGGTGAAGTTCATTTAATTGATACTTTTACTCATCCTGCTGTTCCTGCTATTCATAATATACCTGATTATTGCACATATACTATTCCTGTAGATAATCTTTTTCAAAAGACTGTCAATGAAATGCTTAGTCCATTATACAGTAACAATCCTTTGAAATTATTTGACAAAGCGCCAAGATATTGTAATCTAGAATTACTAGAACAATATCAAGACACAAAAATAAGAGTCAATAGTATTATGGTAACTCTTTCTGATAAAGAAGAATTTGCCATACAAATAAAAGACTTAGAAAAATTACAATTAATACACAAGAGTTCTAGTCCTCATTCTTCATCTGCTTTTCTAGTTAGAAATCACGCAGAGATAAAAAGAGAAAAAGCTAGAATGGTTATAAATTATAGAAAATTAAATAGTTGTACAAAGTTTGATGGATATTTTATTCCTTGTGCTGAACAACTAATTAAACAAATACAAGGAGCAAAATACTATAGTAAGTTTGACGCTAAATCTGGTTTTTGGCAAATCAAGCTACAAGATGAAAAGTCAAAACAATTAACTGCATTTAGTTGCCCCCAAGGTCATTATGAATGGAACGTAATGCCTTTTGGACTTAAAAATGCACCACAAATATTTCAAAAATGGATGAATTCAATGTTTGGACATTTGGAATTCGTTTCAGTTTATATTGATGATATTTTAGTGTTTTCCAATTCCTTTGAAGAACACAAAAAGCACTTACTACAAGTGATTACAATCTTACTGGATAATGGCGTAATCCTTAGTCCAAAAAAGATTGAATTATGCAAAGAAGAAATAGAATTTCTTGGAAAATATATCAAACAAGGACAGATAGAGCTACAACAGCATATCTATTCTAAAATAAAAGAATATCCTGTTACTTTTAAAACATTAAAAGAATTACAAAGCTTTCTTGGTATTTTAAATTACGGAAGAAAGTTTATTCCCAATTTAACATAGAAGGTGAAAAATCTTCAAAATCGTTTGACAATAGAACAAGCGAAATTTCAACAAAAAACTGGTGAACAACCTAGAAAATGGAATACAAATAAAATCCCAATTACTTTGATTTCTGAAGAAGAAAAGGAAATTGAAAAAATAAAATTATTAATCAGTGATAGGAAAATTTTATATTTTCCTGCTGATTCTGAATTAGTTATTCTCCAAATTGATGCTTCTAATGATTTTTGGGCAGGTGTTTTAATTGCTCAAAAGAAAGAAATTATTGCTTATACTTCTGGAAAATTTACTAAAGTCCAGTAAAAGTATTCTACTTATGACAAAGAATTACTTGCAATTAAATTAGCATTAAAATCTTTGCGAATTTACTTGCTCAATAGAAATTTTATTATTGAGACTGACAATAAATCTGTTGCTCAGTTTTTGAATAAAAAAAACAATAAATAATCCTGAAGAAAATCTCCGAAGGATTAGGCTTTCTTTATATCTGGAAATATTTAATTATGATGTTAAATATATTCCTGGTTATACTAATACCATTGCTGATTTATTGACTAGACCATGAACGAAAATACGTATAATCTTATCAAAGAAATGGAAGCTACACTACAACGCCAATGGCAAACCCAGCAGAAGAAAGGCAAGAAGCCTCAAGGCGAGACTTCCAATACCAAATCTTCTACTCCAGCGACAGCGACAGCTACCACCGCAGAAGCAAAACTATCTCTTGGCTCACCAGCCACGATTCAGCAATCTACCAAGGTTGAAGAATTTCCCACACTACATCAGGCAAAGACCTTGCCTTCAGCTCAGCAGAAAAAGCAGCTCGTTCAGTTACAGCGAACACCTGCTAAACCTTTTGCTACAGCAAATGTTCGAGACTGGTATAATCAGTCTATCAAAGAAAAAGCTCCAGAGACCTACAACAAACTTAATGGGTGTTTCAGGTCAATTCAATCCAATGATTTAAAATCTGCAAATTATTGGCTAACCCAACTTGAACAGGAAATTATTCAAGTACATCAACATGTTCAGTACCAGAAGCAATTCCAGCAGATAAAGGAGATTATCTGTAATTTGCTCCAGTACTCTACTACATCCAAATCAGAGACTCTCAAACAGAGAGAGGCGACTTTTTTTTCTGGATCTTCAGCGGATCAGAAAAAATTAAAAAAAATCATCCAAGAAATGGACATGTCGGATATCCTAAATATACAGATATCTGAATTTCTTAAATTAACAGAGCACTTTCAAATTCAGACAGAGAAGACTAGGCGTCTTGATGCTGAACTTCTTATCCAGAAAACGCTCACCCCTCAACCAGCAAAATTTTGTCCCAGATGAACAATTGTTGACTTTTTTTAATACCATGGAGTCAACAAAAATTCCTCAAATAATTCAGAAGGAGGAATTAATTCTGAACAAATATCAGCGACCCAGGCTCGTTGTTTATCCAAAAGATATCCCAAGGTGTGCACGTGCTATTCAGATAGGACTGGTACATGCCTTGTATCTTAATACAGATCACCACGAAGAGTATATGAGGAATATTCCAAAGATCTGTAGTGATGCAGTCCAGGTGTATGCAAGACCCTGGCAAACCATTTTTTACTTCAGAATCTGGAGTATTTGGGAGGAGAGGAATTATATCAAACTCTACTCCTCATATCAAATTTGGGAATTACACCCTCAGAGCCAACAAGCAGCTCACGGGTGGGACAAATATCCCAAGCAAAACTTTGTCTATAAAAATCAGGCAAAGTATGCGGCCAAGGAATTTCTAGAAGAAGCGACCAAAGACGCTCTCGCTGGCACTCATTCAGTACAAGAGCAAAACAACATCTTGCTCTTTAACTATCTTTCTGACTTCGAGGACTTTGAAGTAAAACTTCAAAAAGTAACAAATTTTTTGAATACTATCTGCCTCGGAAGGATTGGGCTACTGGCAAAACAAGAATTTCTTGATGCCAGAGATCAGCCTATGGATGATGCCAATAGAGATGCAGAACTCGATGACGAGATTCTGGCAGCTCTGGACGACTAAACGCTTCTTCAAAGCGTGGTGGGTCCATTTACAACAGAAACAACAGCAACGGCAGCTCAATTATTAAGCAGATGTCGTAGAAGTCAACAAAGGAGATTCCACGTCAACATCAATAATGACGTAAAGTAAGCATCTTCTTTATGTCAACATCAACAGTGACATAAAGAGGGTATCTTCTTTAAGTCACATTCAGACAGTGACGTAAAGAAAGAATCTGCCTTTAGGTCACGATTACGATAGTGATGTGATTAATAATTGAAGCAATTATTCAGCAGCCGTCATATCACAAGAGAATCTTCGGAGGCTGAGGATGTCTATAAATAGGTTCATCATTTCCATTGTATAGACATAAGAATTTAGAGTTTTCTTCTCTCTTTCTCTTGTACACTTATATTTCTTAAGTATACTTTGGTTCCCTTTCGTCGCCACTGTAAAGTGGTATCAAAGCTTGCTTAGACAAGAAGGCTATAAACAGTCGGAAACGTGATTCAGGGTTCTCACAGAGTGATATGTGGCGAAGCTTTGGCTCTTACCTGAACACGTCCTTCCTGGCTAGCCACCGGGAAGGTTGGCACTGGTCGAGAGGGTCGTGCGTAAAAGAAGTTTCTGAGGTTACCTTTATAGCCACCCGGATCAAAAGTTTTCCGGATTGATATAAATGGTATCAGAGCCAGTCTTTGTGAATAAAGATTTACAGTTTTGAGTGGCCTTCACTCCCAAACCGTTGTAAGTTTTTACTTATTTATGTAAGGGTAGAAATACCCGAGACATGTAAGTTTAATTATTGTTTAAAGCCTTACTAGTTAGAGTATTGTTTCGTACGCATGAAATAGGAAACGAATCATTGCTGTGCTCTACCTCTCTGAAGCAATGGTAGAGGCTTGTGGTGGATAGACCAGGAGGGTCAGGTCCTTGCAGCTTTAACTCTTACCAGAAAGCCACGGTAGATATGTCATGTTTAGCCGGAGAGACTAGGGTCAAAAAGAAGCTAATACTCTAATGAAGTAAAGTAATAAACAATAAATTAAAATAACATGTTCTCACCTTAAAAACAAATGGATAAAAACCAGCTTGTTTTACCTAACAAAAATTACAATTGTCCTTATAAACTTACAACACTAAATCATGTTATACATGCTCCGGGTAACTCAACCCTAGACGGCCTTAACAACTTTATAATTGATCAGTTAAAAAAGATTTCAACTGATGTGACTTTTATAAAAACTTTTTTTCAAAAAGAAAAAAACGCGTTTTCTTTAGCTTGTGATACTATCCTAAATACATTGTACAAACCAAAAACTTTTTCTAAAAAACTTGGTATGGATTTATCAAAAGAAAATTTTTCACAAGAAAAACTTGGTATTGCTTATATACGCATGCTAAAATATTCTTCAAAAAATAGTAAACCAATTGTTGTTACATCTGTTGATGAATCTTATTATAAGCAATTTCTTTTATTACAAGAAAAAGAATTAACTGGAGAAATTTCTAGTCAAACAGTATATGACTTTTACGAAAAGCATACAGCTGCTATACAATATTTTCGATCTGAAAATGTTCAAGATCATGAGGATGATTCTTCAGACTCCACTGATCAAAATTCTGATCATGAGATTAATTTCTCCACTGATACAGAAAAATTATCAGGCGCCTCTTCTGACGAAAATCCCAACCTGAGAAAGAAAAATAATTATGATTATTTTAACATCAATATGGAACAAGGGTCTACTTCTTCGATGGTAACTTCTGGAAGTACTAGACCTCCACCTACATAAAATCCTATAGAAGAAGGTGAACCACCAACTTCAACTTCGAATCCACATCAACCCGAAACTACTGACACAGTTACATCGGTCCGGATTCGCCCCGGGTGGCTGTAACGGTAACCTCAGAACTTTTTTTACGCACGACCCTCTCAACCAGTGCCAACCTTCCCGGTGGCTAGCCAGGAAGGACGTGTTCAGGTAAGAGCCAAAGTTTCACCACAGATCACTCTGTGAGAATCCTGAATCACGTTTCCGACTGTTTATAGCCTTCTTGTCTAAGCAAGCTCTGATACCACTTTACAGCGGCGACGGAAGGGAACCAAAGTATACTTAAGAAATATAAGTGTACAAGAGAAAGAGAAAAGAAAACTCTAAATTCCTATGTCTATACAATGGAAATGATGAACCTATTTATAGACATCCTCAGCCTCCGAAGATTCTCTTGTGATATGACGGCTGCTGAATAATTGCTTCAATTATTAATCACATCACTATCGTGATCGTGGCCTAAAGGCAGATTCTTTCTTTACGTCACTGTCTGAATGTGACTTAAAGAAGATCACTGTTGATGTTGACATAAAGAAGATGCTTACTTTACGTCATTATTAATGTTGACGTGGAATCTCCTTTGTTGACTTCCACGGCATCTGCTTAATAATTGAGCTGTCGTTGCTGTTGTTGCTGTTGTAAATGGACCCACCACGCTTTGGAGAAGCGTTTAGTCGTCCAGAGCTGCCAGAATCTCGTCATCGAGTTCTGCATCTCTATTGGCATCATCCATAGGTTGATCTCTAGCATCAAGAAATTCTTGTTTTGCCAGTAGCCCAATCCTTCCGAGGCAGATAGTATTCAAAAAATTTGTTACTTTTTGAAGTTTTACTTCAAAGTCCTCGAAGTCAGAAAGATAGTTAAAGAGCAAGATGTTGTTTTGCTCTTGTAATGAATGAGTGCCAGCGAGAGCGTCTTTGGTCGCTTCTTCTAGAAATTCCTTGGCTGCATACTTTGCCTGATTTTTATAGACAAAGTTTTGCTTGGGATATTTGTCCCACCCGTGAGCTGCTTGCTGGCTCTGAGGGTGTAATTCCCAAATTTGATATGAGTAGAGTTTGATATAATTCCTCTCCTCCCAAATACTCCAGATTCTGAAGTAAAAAATGGTTTGCCAGGGTCTTGCATACACCTGGACTGCATCACTACAGATCTTTGGAATATTCCGCATATACTCTTCGGGGTGATCTGTATTAAGATATAAAGCATGTACCAGTCCTATCTGAATAGCACGTGCACACCTTGGGATATCTTTTGGATAAACAGCGAGCCTGGGTCGCTGATATTTGTTCAGAATTAATTCCTCCTTCTGAATTATTTGAGGAATTTCTATTGACTCCATGGTATTAAAGAAAGTCAACAATTGTTCATCTGGGACAAAATTTTGCTGGTTGAGGGGTGAGCATTTTCTGGATAAGAAGTTCAGCATCAAGACGCCTAGTCTTCTCTGTCTGAATTTGAAAGTGCTCTGTTAATTTAAGAAATTCAGATATCTGTATATTTAGGATATCCAACATGTCCACTTCTTGGATGATATTTTTTAATTTTTTCTGATCTGCTAAAGATCCAGAAAAAGAAGTCGCCTCTCTCTGTCTGAGAGCCTCTGATTTGGATGTAGTAGAGTACTGGAGCAAATTACAGATAATCTCCTTTATCTGCTGGAATTGCTTCTGGTACTGAACATGTTGATGTACTTGAATAATTTCCTGTTCAAGTTGGGTTAGCCAATAATTTGCAGATTTCAAATCATTGGATTGAATTGACCTGAAACACCCATTAAGTTTGTTGTAGGTCTCTGGAGCTTTTTCTTTGATAGACTGATTATACCAGTCTCGAACAATTGCTGTAGCAAAAGGTTTAGCAGGTATTCGCTGTAGCTGAACGAGCTGAGCTGAAGGCAATGTCTTTGCCTGAGGTAGTGTGGGAAATTCTTCAACCTTGGTAAATTGTTGAATCGTGGCTGGTGAGCCAAGAGATAGTTTTGCTCCTGCGGTGGTAGCTGTCGCTGTCGCTGGAGTAGAAGATTTGGTATTGGAAGTCTCGCCTTGAGGCTTCTTGCCTTTTTTCTGTTGGGTTTGCCATTGGCGTTGTAGTGTAGCTTCCATTTCTTTGATACGATTATACGTATCTTCGTTCATGGTCTAGTCAATAAATCAACAATGGTATTAGTATAACCAGGAATATATTTAACATCATAATTAAATATTTCCAGATATAAAGCAAGCCTAATCCTTTGGAGATTTTCTTCAGGATTATTTATTGTTTTTTCCTTCAAAAACTGAGCAACAGATTTATTGTCAGTCTCAATAATAAAATTTCTATTGAGCAAGTAAATTCGCAAAGATTTTAATGCTAATTTAATTGCAAGTAATTCTTTGTCATAAGTAGAATACTTTTGCTGGACTTTAGTAAATTTTCCAGAAGTATAAGCAATAATTTCTTTCTTTTGAGCAATTAAAACACCTGCCCAAAAATCATTAGAAGCATCAGTTTGGAGAATAACTAATTCAGAGCCAGTAGGAAAATATAAAATTTTCTGATCACTGATTAGTAATTTTATTTTTTCAATTTCCTTTTCTTCTTCAGAAATCAAAGTAATTGGGATTTTATCTGTATTCCATTTTCTAGATTGTTCACCAGTTTCTTGTTTAAATTTCGCTTGTTCTATTTTCAAACGATTTTGAAGATTTTTCACCTTCTCTGTTAAATTGGGAATAAACTTTCTTCCGTAATTTAAAATACCAAGAAAGCTTTGTAATTCTTTTAATGTTTTAAAAGTAACAGGATATTCTTTTATTTTACAATAGATATGCTGTTGTAACTCTATATGTCCTTGTTTGATATATTTTCCAAGAAATTCTATTTCTTCTTTGAATAATTCAATCTTTTTTGGACATTTGGAATTCATTTCAATTTATATTGATGATAATTTAGTGTTTTCCAATTCCCTTGAAGACACAAAAAACACTTTACTACAAGTTATTACAATCTTACTATCAAAACAGTAATACTTAACGATATGGATACCTATGATATCAACGTAGGAACCATACATGATATACCCAATGATACTTCTACTATTTACGAAGTAGAAAGTATTTATTCAAGTCCTGAAGAACCAAAATTATCTGATGAATTATCAGGGTTCTCTTCAGACTTTGAAAATATCAAAATAAATATGTTAACTTTAAGTGAAACTTATAATAGGATAAGAATCACTTTGTTAACACCTTATGCTATATTGCCGAAAAAGGAAAGAGTTCATTCTGCTGGTCATATCTTATATAGTGGCCGAAGTTACAAATTAAAGAGATATAGATCTACAGAAATCTTTTTAGATCTAATTATACATATTCCTTTTGGATATTTTGGAGTAATTCATAATATCCAAAGACATGTTAAAAATAATATTTTTATTACACATGGTTTAATTGAACCAATGTCAAAAATAAATGTCAGTGTACTATTTAAAAGTACAAGCCTTGAAGATCAAGACTATTTAATAGATCAAGGTGATCCTATAGGCTTATTGATACTACAAAAATATGAAGATCTCCCTTTAATTAAAGAAATCTATAATACCCCAGCTTCAAGTTCTCAAGTTGGCAAAGAAACACACTATGAATATCGTGTATATGAATACCATAACTAAAACATCTAACACAGAAAGACCAGAATCAACTTCAGGTATTTCTGGAATAGATATACAAAATGATAGTATCCATGACAGTATGGGTAAACAATTTGTCATTACTGATGAGGATTTAGAAAGATTAAAAGAATCTACACCTCATACAGAGAAAAAAGATGTTTATAAAAATCCAACTTTTAAATCAAAAGTTTTAAACAAAAAAATCTATGTATTTGAAAGAATACAAGGTAATATTGAATTACGAGGAAATGAAGATTTTACTACAGTAAAACTCATTGATCCTTTGCAAATTGAATAATTAAAGAAAAAATATCCGAAAATGAAATACCTTCATATCGGATTAATACAAATCAAAATTACTGGTTTATTTCGTTCTGGAATAGACTCTCCTATTATGATAGTTTGTCTAGATGAAAGAATAATCAATAATCCATTAAATAGTTTAATGGGTGGTGCTAAATCAAATCTTGCAAACAGAATATTTGGAGTAAATATTCATCCAGATTTCTGTATAAGTATTCACGATACAAATATTGATAAAGTTCTTTTACTTTGTCTTAAAATATAATTGTTTACGAAACTCTCTCTATCAGTAGTTTCGGATTGATGTGGATTAGAAGTTGAAGTTGATGGTTCACCTTCTTCCATAGGATTTTCTATAGGTGGAGGTCTAGTACTTCCAAAAGTTACCATCGAAGAAGTAGACCCTTGTTCCATATTGATGTTAAAATAATCATAATTATTTTTCTTTCTCAGGTTGGGATCTTCGTCAGAAGAGGCGCCTGATAATTTTTTTGTATCAGTGGAGAAATTAATCTCATGATCAGAATTTTGATCAGTGGAGTCTGAAGAATCATCCTCATGATCTTGATCATTTTCAGATCGAAAATATTGTACAGCAGCTGTATGCTTTTCGTAAAAGTCATACACTGTTTGACTAGAAATTTCTCCAGTTAATTCTTTTTCTTGTAATAAAAGAAATTGCTTATAATAAGATTCATCAACAGATGTAACAACAATTGGTTTACTATTTTTTGAAGAATAT
The DNA here is from genome assembly GCA_036321105.1 of Dracaena cambodiana. NCBI lineage: Eukaryota > Viridiplantae > Streptophyta > Magnoliopsida > Asparagales > Asparagaceae > Dracaena > Dracaena cambodiana. Next base: position 11,844,919 of record JAYEPQ010000005.1, on the reverse strand, counting down.
TTTAGCATGCGTATATAAGCAATACCAAGTTTTTCTTGTGAAAAATTTTCTTTTGATAAATCCATACCAAGTTTTTTAGAAAAAGTTTTTGGTTTGTACAATGTATTTAGGATAGTATCATAAGCTAAAGAAAACGCATTTTTTTCTTTTTGAAAAAAAGTTTTTATAAAAGTCACATCAGTTGAAATCTTTTTTAACTGATCAATTATAAAGTTGTTGAGGCCGTCTTGGGTTGAGTTACCCGGAGCATGTATAACATGATTTAGTGTTGTAAGTTTATAAGGACAATTGTAATTTTTGTTAGGTAAAACAAGCTAGTTTTTATCCATTTGTTTTTAAGGTGAGAACATGTTATTTTAATTTATTGTTTATTAGTTTACTTCATTAGAGTATTAGCTTCTTTTTGACCCTAGTCTCTCCGGCTAAACATGACATATCTACCGTGGCTTTCTGGTAAGAGTTAAGGCTGCAAGGACCTGACCCTCCTGGTCTATCCACCACAAGCCTCTACCATTACTTCATAGAGGTAGAGCACAGCAATGATTCGTTTCCCACTTCATACGTACGAAACAATACTCTAACTAGTAAAGCTTTAAACAATAATTAAACTAACATGTCTCAGGTATTTCTACCCTGACATAAATAAGTAAAAACTTACAATGGTTTGGGAGTGAAGGCCACTCAAAACTGCAAATCTTTATTCACAAAGACTGGCTCTGATACCAGTTTAAACAACATGTCTCGGGTATTTCTACCCGAGACATGATAAGCGGCTTTTGGCTCCTACTGTTATGGCTGCAGCGTTTTTACGGAAAGAATGAGTTTTAGATAAATTCCAGCACAAATATGCATTTAATATTAATATTGTATTATTTGATTTGGACTTGAACTCAAGCTTAGCATGGATTATGATTATGCTTGTATCCCAAGAGCAATTGTCAAATTGATCAAGAACAAGTACCAGACAAAAAAATGGGGTTAATTTACTTGAAGTGTTAATAGATTTCTATCTGATTATTTTTGGAATATGCTAAGATCCTAGCAAGAGATAATTAATCCTCTTGTGCTTGTGACAAACAATTCTAATGCAAGCCCATTTGAAGTGGATTATCCCATTTATGCGAGGTGTATTATACTAGAAATATAAGTCAACTAGAAGATAACCTGCATTTCTATGTGGCAATGTAACAATATAACCAGAGTAAACAAGTGAATGACATCAAATCATTTATCATAAATGTGTAAATTCAAGATCTGGATCCAATACAAGCAAATGTAATGAATCAAAAAAATACCATTTTTTTCAATTACACATCATTCTCGTGAATTCCTGGTTGGATATCAAATAGTTTGTACATGTTATGCAAAGAGTTGAAGTTATACTAAAAATGTTATTATGGTACTAGTTTGGGTAATTCTTTGGGTGAGTACAAAATGTTATTATAGTACTAGTTTGGGTAATAGTTTGTACATGTTCTGCAAAGAGTTGAAGTTACACTAAAAATGTTATTATAGATTTATAGTACTAGTTTGGGTAATTCTTTGGGTGAGTACAAATGGGTGTTTGATTAGCAAGAGACTAAAAATAAATTTTTTAAAAATCTATTCACTATGCTACTGCACTTGCTACCACAGCACTATATCATTATATATTTCACAAACACAAAAAAACAAAAAAAAATCCTATGTATTATGTTGTTATATTTTCTGCCATAATACAAAATTACTCTCTATTTCCCTAATGCAAATTTCAGCTGAAAACTATCTTAAATAAAAAAATAAATAAAGCACTTACCCTTAGGAAATGGAAAAGATACCTTGACTACGTTAGTAGCAAGTTTCAGTGGCACCAAATAATCATCACACAGGCACACGCACACGCACGCATGTGTGCACGCATGCACACATGCACACACTAGCACGCACATTTGCACACGCGCGCACACATGTACATACACGCACGTACGCACATGCAAATAGTAGATAGACTAAAGAGTTTTAATATTGAATACAACCATAAAGTAGAAGTTAGACCAAATAGTAGAAGAAAAGGAAAACAAATATTTATATCATATTTTAAGAGGACGTGACGTACCATATTTACAAAAGATATTGACCAAAATCTTAAATAAATATAGTAGTCATCTAAAGTATGGAGCCTATGACTACGGATGCATTGAGACATAATTTCTTTTCTCCCTCTAGCTTTATTAAGATCTATTTTCAATGTAAATATTAAGGGTAAATAATCCATATGTACTATTATTTTTTAAACAAATTTTCTATAGGTATGTTCTAAATTAAAATATAATATTATTTCTATAATTCATCACAATTTTGTTAATTTGATAAAGTGTGAACAATAATATTTAACACACATCAAAGAAGAAGCATAAAACATTAAAATATAATATTATTTCTATAATTCATAACAATTTTGTTAATTTGATAAAGTGCGAACAATAATATTTAACACACATCAAAGAAGAAGCATTAAACATTATGGGACATTACATATTTAGACTTTACTTGAGTAATGACAAAAATATTTAATAACAATAAACGAATTCAGCTATCTCGGATCATGAATAGTAAATCCAAATAGCAAATTAAATAAAAGAGGGGCTTTTAAAATGCATCAAAGTTTTATTTTTAGAAAATAGTATCTCTTAGATAAATTATCATTGTTTTCTAAATTCCACAACCAAATAGTAGTTTTAATAAAAATATTATTGTTTTTTTAAGAAAAAAGTAATTTTTGTAGGTCCAATGCATCACAATGCTCTTAAATGAACTCATAGGCTTTCACTGAAAGCAAGGGACCACATTAATAATATTAGCTACAAACTGAGTTTACTTATATAGTATGAATTCACCATTCTCAAAGAATGCATTAAGGTAAAATTATTGTATACATAGTTAGGGTGTTAATATATAATGGGCAAAATAGGCAAAAAAAAAAACTAAGTTCTGCTTCATTAGTGGCTTTCTAGACAATATAACGATGAGAAGACAAATGTAAGTTTCTCTCTATCCATTAGCTCAAGGAATTAGTTTTTCTCCCATGAAGGCATCAACTAATTTTTTGAATCCTAAGTTTTTAGCAGGGAACTTGTAGGTTCTGTTAACTGATTGAAAACATATTTAGGTTTCAGGAATTGTCTTTATCGAAAGTTTCGTCCTCTTGATATCGAGAGATTAAGATTCTTATGCCAACCACCATTAAGCACCGCAAGTGACCTTTGAAGCCTGAAATTTAATTTTAAATATCTATCTAGGACAAATTTCATGCTCTTTATAAATTTGAATCTGATATGTTTACATTGGTATGACACAACTCACAATTCATGATAAAAATGAGAGTAAACCTTGTAAGGTCAAGGCTTAAATATTATCTTTGTAAATGTACCACTCAATTAGTGCTCCGGGACAGTTCATGTAGAGTAGCAAGTGTTCACATGGTAGGCTGACAGAGAAATCGAATATTAATAGTATTCTAGTGAGATAGAAATTTGGATACTTAACTAATGATTCAAGTGAGATAGAAACTAGGATACTTAAATAAATATTCAAGTGGGATAGAAATTAGGAACTTAAATAAACATTCATTGATAAGTTATTTTGATCCAAAGACTGTTTCAGGTATCTTGTTTCAGTAATTTGAAAATATGGATCAAATTGAGATAGTTTGTCAATGCCATTTTAACGAAGGATTTATATTGGAGCTTTCCTGTTGTTATGGATACAGAACTTTATACATGAATTAGATTGGAAGCAATAATAAACCATGCTAGGTAAATTTTTGCCCTGACTAATAAGCTAAGATATAGCAACAAAGGTCCCCATATATTTACTAAAACGATATTTTGGTATAACAATATATGTATAGACCTCAAGCCAAATTGCATTCCCGGACCCATGCGTGAAAATCAAGGGTTGTGACACTCATTTTTCGCACCCCACGATCTGAAGTTGTCAATCCTCACAATGAATTTAGGTTAAAATACTCTACACTATGACAAACTTTGCATCCTTCACTAAATTACCATGAACTCTCTGAAATTCAAGAAACTAACATGAACCTTCTCCTCAAAAATTACAATAAACTCCCTAATGTAGTTAACAGAGGACAAAAATTAACAATTATGCCATTTTCTCCTAAATGTAAACATTCAATGAATTGATCAATAATGTGCAATAGTGCAAGCCACATGAGATTTGGTGGAAGGTTCCTCATAAACCAGTCATGTGGTGACGCACGGCTTACTTACAGAAGGCGCAGTGAGATCTGAAGATAGTTTCCTCATATACCAGTTATGTTACAAATAGGACAGTCTCCTCATAAACCAGTTATGTTACAAATAGCTAAGTGATAGAGGGAGGTCTAGTGTAAAAAATACGGATGGTTCGTAGTAGCTTTTTGTGTTTCAAAAATTTCATACTAGTTTTGGACAAAAAGTATGTCGGCCAAAAATTACTATCCTAGCATAATTACACATGCATGACAAATTTGATACAATACATTACAAGGATAAGACAAATCCAAATATTTAAGATACCGATACATTGTGAATACATCACTAGTAAAATAATACATGTTGTGTGTGTATGTGTGTTAGTGTTCAACGTCTCGAATATATGGATATTTGCTTTTTGTCTAAATTAGTAACGTGTACATAATCATATATTATTTAAAACAAGGCAAATTATAATAGAAAAGCACTGCAATTGCCAGTCATTACCCAACATACACATGAATTTTAACTTTTAAGACTTTCAAACATCTTCGAAACGTATGGGATATATTGCAAACTTTTGGATATGTCAAAAAGAGTATCCAAGATGTATCTAGTCAGAGCATCAGCATGAATTTTGGTACATATCCTATGTAGGTATAGCTCCCTCCGATTATCGGTGAAAACATAGATTGTATTGTATGGAGCTATCTCGTGTATAATAATTTCTATTAGAGTATTTAGATATTAGAGAGGAATATGTAATATGTATTTTCTCTACTATATAAACAACACGGTAGGAACCCTAGAAGGGTGAGCCGTCTATACTATTTCTAAAACCTAACATAGTGTCATTGCAAAAAAAAAAAATAAGGAAAAAGAAAAAAAATGAAAAAAAAATCCTCAAAATCCTAAATTTAGCTTGTCACTGACCATATCTCCTATCATCATTATCCTATTATCAATGATTACCTCCTTCAGATTCGTCACTTTCAACTAATTTTGACATCATCTTCTACTGCCATCTCTTGGCCTTCATGTCCAGATGCTCGGATTTCATCTTCTATAACTACAATCTCAACTTCAAAATCCAACAAAAGAAGAGATCCCGCAATCTTAATTTTGAAATCAATCTTTGAAATGACACCCAATCAGATTTTAAGATCTCGACTTGCCTATTCTGACCTCAGGCCCTAGCCAAACTCACTTTGCAGGAACAATGATATGGATTTAACGCTTTGAGGTAATCTAATTTTTTTGCCCATCCAAGATGTGAAATTCTTTTTTTTTTTTGGGCCCTTTTTTCATCTCTCTTCTTTTAATCACATCATGTGGAGGGAAAAAAAATTCTTTTTCTTATTTTCAATATCTCTTCATTTGTTCAAAAATTACTTGTTTCTCATAATTCATTCTTCTCTATTTTCTTTTTCATTCACTCGATGTACTACTAAGATCTATTTTTTCCTTTAGTTCCCTTTCAAATCTTAGTTGCATTTTCTTTGAAAAAAATCATGTTATTATTCTTTTGTGTCTGGTTATAATCTTAGGTTTCATGAAAAAGTTACAAAAGGGGATAGTCATCTACTACTGCTGCTTATCAAGGCAAATTTCAATTTCAACTTGTCAGAAGCAAATTATGAGTAGTATTTGACTAAACTACAGAACTAATGCTGCATGTCAAAAGCCTGTCAGTTAATGTTTGCTAGAAGGTAACTATTAGAGTTGTTTGTCTTCCCGCTGCATGTCAAAAACCAACTACTAATGTTGCTGGTCAAAGTCTAACTTTTCCTGTCTAAACCCCACCACTGTTTCTTGAGAAAAGCCAAAAGACAACTAGTATTGCTACTTATCAACAATTGCAAATACATCTGAGTATATGAAATCTAATATTATGTGTTCTTCTCTCATATTTGTGACAACTGAAGCATGAGCAACACATATACTCTAGCTTAAGTGGGAGCATTGAAGTATTTAGATACATATGCCTGTGGCTGAAGTGTTAAGACTGGCTGAGTGTATACCCAGTGTTGATGCACACATCAAACAGAGGGATTATTCCCCACAGAAATGAATAGACACACATCAATTGTGTACAAAGGTATCAGGTACATAATAATTCCCATGAACTAAAGAACTACTGATAGCTATTATTTACGGTGGATTTGTGGTAGAAATAAGCATGTTTCAAGTGAAAATAGGACCGGGACGAGCGACATCTTGTTACATCCTCGCTCCTGGCATTACAATATAAACAACTATGATTTTTTAACACCTTAATTCATGGTCACATAGGTCTATGCCTGGATCTCATTGCTCCTCATAAATTGCACATGTCTGTTACTAATGCACATGCCAACTCCATCTTAACCAGTTCTCAATCGTTTTACCCTCATTTACCTTGAACATCCCATAAATGCCTCATTTTCAATTCTATCTTTTAGTTAACATCACCACAATTTTTATCCCAAAATGTTCAGAGTGGGCTACAAGAATCCTTTTCTTCCATTCCGCTCAGTGAAGGACTATCTCCACCATGTGTTTTTTAATTACTTGAATCCTTATTTGTTTAAATTTACCTCTACTCCTCCGACCACAATGGACTACGATTCTATTACATTTCCTAATTGGTGCTCATAAAGGCCTCCATTGGATATTTTCAAACAACCTCAATCAGGTTCTCTCTCATTTCATCCCCAATCAGAGCAACTTTTACTTTCTTGCAAATTGCAACCATTTCTTATTCACTATGTTACGTTCTTACTGTATTACCACTCGTCCGTCTAAGCATTGTCATTTCTACCACACGCTTTTCTTGAATATGTTACTTCTTAATTCCCAAAATTTGAGCATAAAGCATTATTGGTCTTATAGTTGTCCTATAGAAGACTAGAAGTTTCCCTTCAATGATCACATAAAATTCCAGAAGCACTTCTCCATTTTAACCATTCCGCTTTGATCATATGCATCACATCTTTCACAATTTCACCATCTTCATAAATGATTGATTTTAAATATCAAAACTAACTCATACAAGGTACATCTTGGCCATCATTTTGGAGCATGCTCAGTTCTTCTCAAAGTACGACTAAAATTACACTACATACATTCCATCTTTAAATTTTTTAGGTTCCAAAATTTTTTGCCTGCCTTTCTCTTTGTAGTTTATCCCTTAATTCATCAACCAGTGCAGCAATGTCAGCAAACAACATGCACTATGATACCTTTCCCATATATACCTAGTAAGTTCATCCATAACTAAGACAAAGAGCAAAGGCTTAAAGCCGATCCTTGGTGCAAATCTATGGACTATGATTTTATCTTTTAGTATTATATTAATAGTTTAGATACTAATGCAATCACATTTCAGCCACACTAATATAGAATATTTTTCCTTGGTTCCCCAACATTCTGACAAGAAGTATATCGATAATATAGCTACTAAACAAAAATTTCTTCAATTTCATGGCCATTCTATAATTAATAATATTGCATAAGAACTTTCCCATTTAACCATGCTTTGACTTCATAAACATCGTCCTCAGTATCATCATTATACTCGATGTGGATCTTGAGCTGCGAAAACACTTGCTCTCATGTATTTCCTACCTAGCAATTTGAACTGTAATCTCGTTGCTTCTCATAGTTGGTCAAAGTTATGTTCCATATGCTGAATTAGTTAAGGAGACTAAAGGATGCTTCTAATGAATGGAGGGGTTGTATTGGTTCCTAATGTGCAAGCCTCATTATAGCACGCTCACCATACCAAAAACAAAGTGAGTGAATGGACACGTCTCATCCCTTCCCTCCTCTCCTATGGTTCTCATGCTATATATAGCTTTAATCACATCATCGTAACTACAAAAAAAAACTTCTGCAAAAACCCACATCTCACTCTCCCTTGGCATCCTATAACAAGCTTTTTCTAGATCAAAATGTAACTGCAGATACACATTCAGTAAGCAACTTTATCACTTTCCCTAGGTATGAGATGGCTCAAAAGCTAACTGCCAGCAAATACAGAACGTGTCATAACAAAGATTGTTTCCTAGCAGTAGTGATCAGGAACTAATGCATACCCTCCCAGTCTATATTTTGTCTTATGCCTGCCATAGCCAGCGCACTGCTCATCAGCACCAGAACCAACAAAGAGAACTCTCGCACTTGAGTTGTATCTGTAACGACAACGATCAACCTGAAGATCACAAAGCTCTCCATCCACCCATCCTTCTCCTCCAGCAGCCAGCCACAGTGCAATGCCAATGTTAAGATCCTGTAACAGGAAAAGTTGGGGAAAAACTGTATAACCACTTTGTTGTAAGCCAAATGAAGATGAATATTAATGCAATGATAAGTTTCCATAACAGGATGCAAAATAGACAGGCCAAAAAAGAATTAAAGATCCAAATGTTACTGCTTAAAATATCTTTATCATTGCAGAAATCCCAAACGGGAACATTTACATTTGCCAACAAATTTCAGACAATTAGGAAAATCCCAATGATTCATTTCACTGTAAATGATAAACAATTTGATACAGAAGCTTATAGAAAGCCTAGATTTTCTTTTCTTTTACGGGTACAAAGCCTGGAATAAGGCTGTCAGAAGTAAGAGTTTCTGTATCAAGTAAATAATATTTCTAAAGAAAGTCATAATCCAGATGGAAAGATTATCCACTTTAATATTTACAATAGGAAGAGATGAAGTTGTCGCAAAATATTATAGAAGATTATGGAGAAAAGTAAGGAGAACAACTTCATTCATAACCAATACACTGTAAATTTAAGAAAAAAAAATGATACCCCCTTATAATCTATTGTTTATCACATCTTGGACAGGAAAACAAAGCCAGATTACACAAAATATGATGTATAAACAATAATATGCATGTTGTTAAAAAAAAAAAGGATAGCAGTAATACATACCATGTAGGTCTTAGCAGGATGTATCAGTGACATCAAATGCTTGGTTTCCCAGGTCAAACTGGACAACGTAGAGTCAATCTCCACAAGCCGCCATCTGAAATCTAAACAAACCACTGATTGGAACTTGAATAAGCAGATCCAAAACTTCCACATACAGAAAGGAAGGTTCGACATAACATGTACAAGCAAGAATCAAGATCAATACGAAAAACTATACACAGATTGATAGAGACCGTAAAAAAGCCAAATATTCAGAAACCGTAACAACGCTTCCAAAAGTTTTCACAGAAAGCAATACTAAGTGTTAACGGTGGGGTAAACAAGTTAAAAAATCTCCTAACCCAAGAACTGAAGAACAATTTAAGCCTTGCCATGTTTAGAACTTATTTACTTTCTCCAGGTAAGATCAGTTTCTAGAACTGACAGTTTGCCATGTGTTTTTAGAGTTGATTTTCCAATCCAGTATTCTGGTAAAAGTGCTAGTGACCAAATATTATATCTAAAATTCAGATCAGAAAGCAATCACAACTCATTGTTTGCATAACACTGATTTAGTTTAATGTATGAGAAAAGTGTGCTCATGGTTATAGTAATATTAAAAATATCTCCATCCAAGAAAGTGAAACATGGATTTCAATTCAAGGAGAACATATTCCATCTATATGCTCCCATGAAAATGTAAACTATTCTTGGTTTTTATTTTATTTAGCTGACATAATTATTTTCATGGGTGTTTCAAGTGTATTGGGGTTGTGGGCGATGGGGACCTTCAAACCACAATTTCATCTTAATTTGAGAACCCGAGCAGTAAAATGATTTCTATTTGAGATAGTCTAATCTTCTCTCCTCAGGGATATCTTGAATGCAGAGTTGTCCATCCCTAGCCAGGAATGCAGGATACCCAACATAGGATGATATGCATCAGTCATAGACATCACTGGAAACAAAAAGTATGCAGATCCCGGAAGCAATACCGTATCATAAGCCTTTCTCTATAGTTTCAATCTCAGCTCGCAAAAATTATAGCAAAACACTAAAACCCAAATAAAAAGAATAATTCCAGTGACATTGCAAAATAATAAGACCACAGTTATCAGCCAGTCATGTAAATCACAAAAAAAGGGAGGTTAGGAAAAATAATTTAAGCTAAGCCTGAAGTACTACCTCCTAGAAGGAGCAATTTTTTGAAGTTCCTTTACCCCTATCCTTGCAGAATTTCTGTCGGGTGCAAGCTGACCATCAAAGCTTACATTTAGTAGATCTATTATGTCTGCAAAAACCAAATTAGATCAGACACCAAATTCACCTATAGGAATCAGGAAAAACAAAAGCAATCACCACAGGCATCTGGAAAAACATAAGCAAGAATATTATCTTCAGTTTCATCTGCATTTACCTAAGCTTGGCAGAGTAAATAAGGAATAAAAGAAAATGTATCATTGACTACCTTTTTAAAACTTTGTTCAAGTACAGAAACCAATGTCTTATTTGTAAAAAAAACATATTTGGATGCAATTGGAATGAGGATACTGTTCACAGACGACTGATTAAGTTGGAAAGAAGAGAAAATTTCAGCATTTAAGTGCAGCCTCTCTTAACTTGAAATCATAAGAAGACATATATCACACTAGTTTGTCTCTAATCAATCACTGTTTCAATGGGTGTCGGACACAAGAACCACAGAACACCCAGAAACGAGGATGCAGATGTAATTCTAAGTGTATACATTGGGTAACAGTTGTTATACACAGATGACAGAACCTAAATAGTAAAACGATCTACAAAATGATTATCTATTCTAGTCAAGACGGGAAAAATACTAGTTGAGGTGGAGGGCATGTATTTGCAAGTGGCAGACACAAATGGACATGTGTGAGGCCATGTCGAACACTAATTTTTGGTTGGGGTAAGTGTCCTACATATCATAGATAAATGCAGCAGAACATGTTTCGGTATACTATTCGAAGATTATTAGAAATTTCTGATAATTAAAGTTAGCAACACTTGTACGCAGCTTAAATAAATAGTAAATATCACCGGTATTTGTGTCCATATTCTAAGCATACAAGTGACAGGTAATCCACATTCTCTGGAAAGGGGTGAATATGGAATCAAATTTTAGTATACGTTTACACCTCCAGAAGTATATGCAAGCAATATTTCCTTGTTAGGGTTCCCATGTTAGAGGTTAAGCATGACCTCTTTTTTTACTCCTATGTTATCATTATTCTTCCATGGCTAGATTATGTTTCATTATAGCTAATTATATCCAATCAAAAATCTGCCTCAATTGTCATAAATCTAGCAAGTTAGGGGAAAGGAATTAGGTGGAATAGATGAAAAGATAAACAAGTTAAGAAGATTATAAAAGGCGAATATAAAAGAAAGCATAACAACAAATACTAGGTGTAATATGGCAGAAATTTGAGAAGAAAATTGAAGGGTTTTGTTTCCCTCCTCCATTAAAAGAACAAAGCATTTATTATTGTTGAACAATTTAATAGAAACCAACCTAATCAAGACTTCTCGAACAACTTTAAAAAATTCAAGCAGAATCATAAAATCCTACTAGAAACGAGTCCCATGGATAGTCAACATTAACGATTCAACTGGAGCACTTTATAACTCCTAATGGTAGTTGAGGAGGAGACTGTTTTGGTGGTGGCAGAGATTTGGGTCAAGGAGGTTGGTTTGCTGGAAGAGTGGGAGATATTACAAGATACAAACACCTTTTACAGCTGTGAGGAGATTAGACACACGAGAAACAAATGTCCTAAATTGTACGACAAGACCTCACAAGTTAGTCAATTTGTTCATATAGCCTACGCACCATATGGATATTGTTCTCTTCACCATATGGATATTGTTCTCTTAGGTTTCATAAGTGTACTTAAATAAAATGAAGAATTCAAAAAATGCCAAATGTTCTAGTAATTTCAGGCCACAATGACAACACCTTCATTCACTGCTACCTTAACATAGTAGGCAATCCTACTATGTTTCCCACTTTCAAAACTCCTAATATTAGGATCATTGACACTAGTTTAACTAATCATACGTCGAGAACTGAAGGTATAACAGTGTTCTAAAACACGCCTTATGTAAGCGATTATGCACCTGCATAAGCGCATGCAGTCTGAAACCACGTACGAATGGGGCAAATTGCCCCATCAATGCGGACAGGGCAATTATGCGCCCAAAAAACGTATTATGCGGGTTATGCGCCCGCCTAACCTGCATAATATGCTTTTGCGTTTTGTGGGTTCAAACGAAAAAACCCAACCCGAACCTGATTTCATTCCCCTTAACTTCTCGCGTTCGTTTCGTCGATCCGAGACTTAGTTCCCCATTTTCGAAGGGAAAAAAAAAACAAAAACCCTAATTCCTTTCCAACTTTTATATCAGTATTGTACTTATTGCTTCTTATATTAGACATGTATATCTTCTCTTTTATATGGCAGTAGACTAACTTCCAAGATCCTGTTTGATGACTAGTACTCAGTTCCATTCATTTCTTCTTTTACATACTTATAGGCCTCGTGCACGTCGACTTACACGTGCCCGCCGGTAACGCACTCCGTTTTCGTATCCCTCCGGAAAATGGAGCGTTACAAAAAATATGGAAATGTTAAGAATGTGCTTGTTTCTTCACATGATTCCAGAGTTTTATATTGGAAGGATGCATTTGTTAGAGAAAGAGAGAACAATGCCGAGGACGAGATCTTCCCCGATTCCAGCTTGAAATGGGATCTTGTCATTGCGGCGAGCGAGACTAACGAAGAAAGACTCAAGAGGAGCAAAAAGATATTAAGAAGAGTTGTAGCGAGAAAAAGAGTACAGGGTTCGTCCAGTGTAGTTGTTGATGATCTTCCCGAACAAGATCCCAATAGAGATGCTTTAGAAGAAGAGAGTGATGATGATGTGAATGAGGACTCTAATAATAGTTCCGAGGAGGAGCTGGCTAGTAATGTTCATTATGAAGATGATGATGAGGATGAGTAGAGTAGATGGTTAATTGAGATGAACTGTGGTAGTCATAAACTTGTATTATATTTTGAACATGTAAAACTAAAGACTTATGTAGTTGCCACAAACTTTTATTATTAATGTGTGGATTGTTACCATATGTTCATGTTGTATGGTAATACTTTTTGTAGTTTGCTAAAACTAACTTTCCTATGCTATTATGATAATACTTTTTTATATTTGAACTTTCATTGATCCTTATTGTTTTCTATATGCTAATCAGTGTTGAAAAAAATGCGCTCCGTAACGCGTTATAACGCGTTACGGAGCGTAACAGGGAAAAATCGCTCCGTAACGGGGCAAAATAACTCCCCGATGCGGAGCGCACTGTTTTTTTAAAAAAACGTACGTTACGTTATGTTTTTTCGTAACGTAACGTACGTTATTTCCCCACTTCAAATCCTATAAATATAGGGTCAAAAAAAAAAACCCTAACCCTAAAATCCATCGTTCTTTCTCTCCCACCCGAGCGATTTCTCACCGGAGCTCTCTCCCCCTCTCCCATCCCCCTCTCCACCGCCGATCCGTCTTCAAATCGCCGACGAGACTCTCAAATTAACCTCCTAACCCATCAGATTTCTCAGAATCTTCGATTGATCGAAGATTCGACGCTTCTCCGACCTCATTGCTCCGGCTCCGGCTCCTGAAGCTCTCCGACGCTGAAGCTCTCGACGCTTCTCCGACCTCATTGCTCCGGCTCCGGCTCCGGCTCCTGAATCTCTCCGACGCTGAAGCTCTCGACGCTTCTCCGACATCATTGCTCCGGCTCCGGCTCCTGCTCCTGAAGCTCTCAACGCTTCTCCGACCCTCTTGCCCTCGACGCTGAACCTTCCTGAAGCTCTCGCCCTCCGGCTCCCCCTCTCGCTTCCTGAAGCCCTGAAACTTTGAAGTTCAACAGAGGTAAGATTTCCAATCTAATTTTCTTAAAATTAGTTATAAATACTTAATTGAATTAATTGTGATGTTTGTTATTATAGATTAGATGGAGGAAAAAAACAATATTGTGTTTTGTATAACTTAAAAAATTATTGTGATGTTTGTTGTGAAATTTTATAATTTTTCTATGCTTTTATATTGATTTTACAGTATTTTATATGATTTTTAAGATTTATTTACTTATTTGTGAAAATTATTAAATGCAGTTTAATATTTATTTTAATTAAATAATAGAAAATTGTGTAACCTACGTTAAGCGTTACGTTATTTGCTACATAACCTAACAAAAAAAAACCGTTACGTTAACGTTATCGTTATTTTAAACATTGATGCTAATAAGTGTCGGTTTTAAATTATTTGTTGATGCACCGTTCATTTTTTTACATGGCAAGTAAACAGATAAGTCTTTCTTTTTTTTAATTTCTTATGTACAGCCAATTTATTTTTGACTTTCCATGCTTATAGTTAGTATTTATAATTTTTACGATTTTTCCGATGTTTTAGAACTTTATAGCACTTTATAATTATTATATTAATACATATTAAAATATTAATATTTCACATAATGCCGTGTAATCCGTTTAAACCGCTTATACATTATGTGTGCATTAGCCGAGTTCTCAATAAACTTAATGAAACTTATTCCTTTCTTGCCGTGCACATACATTCATCACACTTCTATATTTTCGATCAATCCATCCGTCAATGAAAATACTACAACCACATTCACCCCCATCCTCCTTTTGTTTTCTCCAAACTGTCTTTGATCTTCTTATATGCCTTATTTAAGAAAGCCATTCTTAATTGATATTGGTTAGACCCCTTATATCCTAGTCCATACTTACCAACAGCCTTGCAGAAAAGATCGAACTCCTCCTAGTCAAAATCGTTACACGATATGCCTTTGGTATATGCCTACATGGCGACATAATCGTACGCCAGCTCCTTCCACTTTCTCTTCTCTTATTCAATGATTGTCGTCTATGTCCATTTACCATCATCCACTAGTTTGTTGAACGGAACACTAATACGAGGCATGTAATCGCCAATAAGTTTGAAGTCTGTGGGATCACTATTTTCTAATATCCGCACCTCTTCCCGAAACTCATAATCAGCTTTTCCCTTATCAACTTTTTTTCATCTTTATTTCCTCCAAGTTCTCTCTACATATGTGCATATCTTCATCAGTGGCAAGCATACACATTGACACTTAACTAATTCCTGCCACATGTTGCTTCAATCTATTAATTCCCCCCCCCCTTCACAATCTTATTACACTTGTTGCATTTTACATCGTTGTATGATACTTTCTTTATTAATTTTCCATAGTTCCATACAATATCGTTCGACCCAAGTGGTTTTGGTAGAATCTGACTATCCTCCTCACTTGATGCATTTGGATGTCCATAACTACTTGAAAGCCACATAACACATAGAAATACAACTGTCTTAATAAATTTCTACATCACCATTGTAGGAAAAAAATTAATTCTTACTCAAAATATTAAATCCGACATCCACATTACAGAATTGGCGTTGAGTGATGTTTAGTGATGCCTTACCAATTCTATATTCCCTCAACTCTAAATATACGATATTATGACTCAATTGATGTCAAAATATGAAATTTACAAGATGTTATATCCGAGAAAAGAAACTATCATAGAACTTTATATTTTTTTCTTTAAATTTGCAAGATGTTATCAACATTTTTTTCTCCTTACAATTTTCCAAAACTTGGCAAGCTAACGTAGGACTTTACATTTTTTTTATCACAACAAGCTAACAAAAGTCGCAAGGCTTTACATTTTTTGTCGTACTTTAACTTTTTTTTTCTTTGCAATTATTGTTCAACATGCTATAGGACCAGACCAAAGGCCGGTGTGGCTCATTTTGCCCAATTTTTTTATTATAGGACCAGACAAAAGACTTTACAATTTTTTGTCACCACATTTTTTTCTTTATAATTTTTATTCAACACAAGACTTTACATTCTTTAGAATTTTCGCTTATTTTTTGTTCAACATGATTTTTCTTTACTTTGAATCTTTCATTTTAAAGATGTTATATCCATGGAGCAAAGTCAGCAGACCCAGACCAGAGGCTTCACAGCGCCGCAAAACAAGCGGACCGGGTACCCAAAGGGAGTGAGAAAACTTTAATTCTACTCAAGGGCGAGAGGATTTGGCCCTTCAAATCCACACCTCAAGCACGGATTTGAGGAATAGTCCCTTTGAAAGTTCGGATTGGCATTGAATGGTTGGAGACGAAGGTGTTTTTAGGGGTTTTTAATGTTGGAGGCGAAGATGAGGGAACTCCAAAGCGGTGATGATCAATTGGAGGGGAAGTAGGATTTAGGAATTCTTAGGGTTTTTGTTTTTTTTTCCTCCGAAAATGGGGAATTAAGTATCGGGCCAACGGAAGGAACACGAGAAATTAAGGGGAATAAAAGCGAGTTCATGTCGGTTTTTTTGCTCGAAGACCCACTAACCCATAAAATGCAAACATGTATTATGCGAGTTATGCGCATATTACGTTTTTGGGCGCATAATCGCCCTGTCCGCATTGACAGGGCGATTTGCCCCATTCATATGCAGTTTCGGACCGCATCTGCTTATGTCGGCACATAATCGCCCGCATAAGGCATGTTTTAGAACATTGGGGTTGAGCAGTGGTGAGTTTCAGTTTGATTTTTGCCAATCGCAAAATCAAGCTGAACCAAACCAATTAGAAATGAAAACTAAAACCAATCCGAACTAATTCAATTTAGTGCAATTCGGTTAGGTTATTCGGTTTCAACTTTTTAAATAAAACTTGTTAAAAAAAAATCATAACTTCAATCGTTTTAGTAAGCATATCTCTTCAAGGTATTCAATTAGGATTAAATTTATTTTCCATAAATGTATGATGTATATACATTTCTACATGTACATTTTATATATGTATATATATTTGGGTATATACATTATTTTAAAATAATTTGATCGGTTTAGTTAGGTTTCGGGTTTTAAAGCTCGAAATGAAAAAGTGATCGAATTATTTCAGTTCGGTTTGGTTTTGCTTATTCAGGCCGGTTTCAATTGCTTATTTCGATTTTAACCCAACTCTGCTCACCCCTATTTGGGATATTATGGATCACAAGGATAAAAAGATGATCATTGTACTAATCAAGTCTAAATATTATGAAACATACACTTCAAAAAAAGTATTATATCCATATTGAACATGTATCAGACACTAATATTTGCACAACACTTTCTCGATACGTATGACACATTACAACTCCATCAGATTTTAAAAACCTACAAATTTGCATGTCGGACAGTCGGAGCTTTGTTCGTTTTCAAAAAGTAGAAATGGCATGTCACGCTTTAGAAAAGTCATAGAGACCACGTACATTGTTTAAAAATATATAAAGAATATAGATACGAAGATAATAGACTCCAATTGCCAAATAAGATAGAGGCTTCACATGTTTTATTCAAGTAATTAGAGTGAACTCAGATACTTTGATTCAATATATTCTTTTATTAGACTTCGTTTTAAATCATTGAGTTCTTTTCCTTTTCTTTCTAATTCAAGTAGAATGTTTTAAAGATTACGAGTTTTCATGTGCATTATTTATAAAGACATGCATAAATACATAACAGATTTATGTTGCCATGTCCTCATGGCCTACTTTTTAGGATATATTGTGTTCCCACGGCCATTGGCCATATTGTGTCGTGTCCATGTTGTATTGTGGTTGTTTCCTGTATCTGATTCCATACTTCACAGTCTAAATATTTATACACACCCTCGCAGAGATGAACTCAGTTTCAAACTGGAAAGGAATCATAAACTCCATTTTAACTTCTTGAATCCAATAAAATAGGGGATGTAGTAACATCAAAGTGCATGTGCAGAAGCTATGTGGCGTCACCAAATTATGTGGCCCTCACTACACAAGCGGCTCACAACACCAGAAAATAACAGCCTCTAACTACTGGAAAATCTCTCATAGAGAATAAACTTGTCTTAAAGATAAATAATTACATGAAGACTAGAACCATCTATAGTAAATTAACTTATTCCCTAATAAGAGAATCTAAGCAAATCCCTTTAAAAGATTTGATGGCTATCAAATATTTTTAAAATTTTAAAATATAACTAACACTATCTAAATAGTTTTTCTTCTGTATAGAAGGCTACAAAAAGTTATTTCACTAAAATAAAATTAAAATCCCAACACTTGATCTTATTTTTCATCATTTTGTGGTTACTATAGCTACAAAAGCAACCCGCTTTTGCAAACCCAGATTCGATTTTACCGTTCACATTTTTTTTCTTTTTTCTTATCAATGAATAGATTTTTACTTGCAAAACTTAGATGTCTCGTATTTCTGGACAAACTGACTCCATCGATGGGATTTACGTCATTGATAACAAAAGTCTTCTCTTAGGGCGGCCATGCATCCTTGACAACTGGATATACCATCCACCCTTCGCTAATGCCTCAAAATACGTAAACCTTTAAGCACAGACAAGTGTGCAGGGCAGGATTTTTGCCGATTGGAAACTCCTCAAGGACATGAAGCATACTGCACCAACACCCAAATGTACGTGGATGACCTTTTTATAGTGAAGAAAAAGATTCAAAGACCAAGAAAGCACCAAGGCAAGAGCTCCGGGAAACCCAGGTGTCAAAAGTCAAATACTATTATCCAGACTCATGCTGACATAATAAGTCTCAAAGGTTAAGCTAAAGAAGTTTGTCATCAACTTATTTGTCATTGAGATGCAGCCTCAAAGAACTTAAAATGAATTGCCATTCAAAAATCCTTTTACATCAAGCTCCTCTGGTTCGAAAAAACTCGTCTAAAGAATAATGAACAAGTAGATAGGCCTCATAAAATGTCATCATTTGGTATCCATTCAATCTCGATGTCATTGTTGAGTATTGAAAAAAATCTCTCTAAAAAAATTCCCATCATGGATCTCCAAAGTTAGCTATACAACTAGCCATATTAGCTACAAAATTGACAATGGAAGTGTTGCATGGCAAATGACGAGGATGGAGGGATACCCATAAGGTACCGTTTAACCTCTAATGACAATGAAGATGGTTTCCCAGTGAAAATAGGGACAAGTCTGAAAGCATAGATGGTGACAAATCAACAAAGAAATCACTTCACCTAATAGATAAATGAGCTCAACTTTAGGCTCATTCCATGTCTCGGGAGTTTTCTCAAACACTTCGTACTCCCTACCTCTTCACTTGAATTAAGCTTGACCTCATTGAGAAGATGGAGGTAATGTAGACTTTGGCAGTTGCAGCTTCAATTATGGTTATGATGATGAAAGTAGAAACAAGCTACAAGAAAGGAGGTAGCTGTGTTTGAGATGGTTTCCCAGTGAAAATAGGGACAAGTCTGAAAGCATAGATGGTGACAAATCAACAAAGAAATCACTTCACCTAATAGATAAATGAGCTCAACTTTAGGCTCATTCCATGTCTCTGGAGTTTTCTCAAACACTTCGTACTCCCTACCTCTTCACTTGAATTAAGCTTGACCTCACTGAGAAGATGGAGGTAATGTAGACTTTGGCAGTTGCAGCTTCAATTATGGTTATGATGATGAAAGTAGAAACAAGCTACAAGAAAGGAGGTAGCTGTGTTTGAGATTAATTTTCATACTTGACCATAATCGACGACTCTTGCAATTATCCTTCCACCTATAAGGAATTTCTTCCACTAAATTAAGTACTTTGACATGTAACATTTCCTCTCATTTGTAAGATCAAAATATGAAAAGAGATCTTCCAGATAAATTTTCCAATCTTCATATCTGTGTTAATAGTTAAAACCTTGAAACACCACGATGTTCATACATATCACACTCCACATATCGATCCTTGTAATAGTAGTTATAAGGATCACGATAATAATTCTCATCGAAGTTCATAAGATGCTCAGGTACCAATTAATGCCAATCAAAGAGCACATGAGCTAAAGCATACACAAAGAAAAGGAAAAAAAATTTGACCACACACCATGATTAGAAGTAATGGCCTCAAACAATTGGAAAAGTCTCTCTCAAAAAAAAACAGTTTTCATAAACATAGATTCATCTCCAACAATGGTTACATGAAGAAAGCTAATCCTTCTTACAGTACATTAAACGCGTTATATATAGAAGAATGTAACCAAATATTTTATGAAAGTTGATGCCAATAAAATATTTTTTAACAAATTTTAAATAAACTGACACTATCTAAATTATTTTTCTTCTATAGATGAGGCTACATAAAATTTACCAAGAAAATAGAATCAAAATCTTAATGCTAGTTCTATAATTATTTTTTTCCATCATTTCATGGTTGCTGCTACTATAGTAATCTGAGTTTCTCTCTTTTTTAAAACATAAATCTCTTTTTTAAAAGACTTCAAAAACTTCCACTTTTACAAATCATTCTACATCAAATTACACAAACCCACAAAAAAAATCGTCTCGTTTATTCTCTCCTTTACAATGACTTCATATAAATCCACTTATGTAAACCATTCTACAACAAGATATCTCTGATTGGGTGTGTCAAAACCCAATTCTGCACTTCCTAAAGTGTACTTGATTGCATTAATTTTCTATTGTCCGTGCACGCAACCCTTATTTAGTTGTTATACATTTACCTACAATAGAGCGGTTTCATTAGCGAACACAGTATAAAAAAAAATGCAAGAGTAGATGAAAACAATGTGAAAAATCAAAAAAAAAAAAAATTAATTTTTTTTGGGCACCGATGAGAAATGAAAATGAAACAGATGGAGTAAGCCTATCATTTGTAGATAGTGGCCGTATTATATATGGTAATAGCAAAGGTGAAGATGATCAACCCATAAATTTGATGGTTGTGATACTGGGAATATGAACTTACAAAATAATACTGCCTTAACGTTGCATCCTATGGTTGAGAGAACTTCATACAAGTGAGGTAGTATAATATGGTACGCCTTTTTAATAGTAATTTGTCCTTGTATTGGTTTCCTCATATCTTTCTCCTCTCTCTAATTTTTCCACAACCCTTTTTCCACAACCCTACAAGACCTTCTTGAAACACACATCAGTTTTCCCTATCCAGATAAGATCACAGAAGCAATTGAAATTAAACACCAATATCTTAAGTATTGGGTCAATTAGGCAAGGGTAATTCATCGGTACAAGGTGATAACTGATCAACCTTTTGTAAGCCGAACTTTCAATTGCACCAAGTTTAAGAAACAAAAAGTAAAATTGTTAATTACATCACCAGGACAACAAGTTTGGTGTCTCTCTAGGTAGAAGAAAACAAAAACCTTTGGTGTCTCTCTAGGTAGGAGACAACATCTTTGGTGTCTCTCTAAGTAGGAAACATACAACATTTTCGGTGTCATTCTAGGTAGGAAATAAAACTATAGAATGGAAGCTTTGTTTATTTATCCTACTGAAAAATATAGGACTGGGTTCAATAATCCTCCTGAACTGCCACATATGCTAGTTCTTTATCCATCTCAAATATTAAGGCATTAAAAATATAATAACATGTTACCTATTGCCCCATATATCAACTAGTAAGCCATTATCTCAATCCAACACATGCAAACTAATCAGACACATGAATAAAACTCAAAAATATTTGCACGAAAATAGTAGAAGCTAGCAGATTTTGTTTGAGGTGTCAGGCTACAAGCACAGCAATAATTTCTCAATATCCATGCGCATCAACCTAATCATTACTCATTAGCATTTGGGTTAGCTTCAAAAACCCTTCTTCAAAAAGCATTGTTATATTGGGACTAAATCTAGAATCATCATAATCTACAACCAAAATTTACGGACAAAAACATGCAACGGAAAAGATAAACAAAGCATTATATTAGTACAAAGGCTAACATTCCAGTAATGATAGACAATGAGAAGATGGACCAAGAAAATAACAGTAGTTGGGAGTCATTCTTACATCTGGAATCAAGACATTGATCTAACAATGCAGCAAGTATCATTGAATCCAACCCACCAGAAAACAGAAGTGCTATAGGGACGATTTCGGTTTTGTTTCGGTCCGGATGCGCCTGTAAATTTATCATGCAATGAAAATAGCAAACAAAAGTTAATAACCTTGGAGGAAAAGGCAAAAAGGTTACTGATGGCATGACATTGCATGAGTAATAATACATCATTTAGTTACTGCTAAAAGTTCTGCAAAAGGAAGTTGCCAATGCCATCCAGTATCTAGGACAAATACCATGTTTCGAAAGAGTATATACCATAGGCAAACTCTGAGTACGTATAAACTTGCCATTCATCCTAGTCTTCTACGTGATTATTTTATTCAGGCCCCCACATTCAAGAGCAACCAGGCAGCCCTAACAGCATGTACATCATGCAACAACATTTCGATCTGGATTCATTAAACCAAATATACTCATTAAACAACCCACCCCCCCCCCCCCCCCCCCCCCCCCCCTCAATTTAACATATGGGCTTAGGAATCAAAGATTAACTTGCAAATGCCGAAAAGTGAACGCTATGTCCTCTCTAGGTTTGTTGTGCAGTAGTGCAAAACCTTATCTCAAGCACTTTGAGGCAAAGTAGGACAGCCAGCATATTTCTTCCATACACCTCATGCAATAACACTTAGATCTTGATTAAATAGACTAGATCAAACAGCAAAAAAAAAAGAAAGACATCTCCTTCAGAGTTCAAGAGTCCAGGAATCAGAGGTTAACTTGCCAAAGTTGGAGATTGAACTCCACATCCACAATGTTGGTTGTGGAGTAAAGCAAAAGCTTATCTCAAGCACCTTGAGCCAAAGTAAGGCAGCCAATGAATTATCTTCTGAAGCTAACAAGGATATATATATATAAGCATGGTCTCGAAAGCTATCAACTACCACGAACCTCCAGCACTGATTTAACCAATTCTAGCATTTTCGATCCCTTACAGTTCTCATAGAGTAAAGAAAAATTAAAGCAGCATGAAGTGCCTACAAATTGGAATATGGAACAGAAAGAGGTATATACATACTCCCAATCTAGCCTTATTACTAAATTGTTTTTCACATATTTCATGATAAACAGATAGCATTTACTGGAAAAATATTAAGTGGAACTAAACCATGCAAATTGTATTCATATAAAAAATATTAAGTGGAACTAAACCATGCAAATAATTCATTATGCAGGTGATTTTCCTATCTAGAGATCATTTTCCTTAACGTCTAACCTTTTCTTATTATAAATTTTTCCGCCAGCAAGGTCATTAGCTGCAATCTTTAAGAGAGCACTAGCCTTTAAAAAGCTATAGATTTTACGCAATAAGATACAGCAATTGGTTGGATCTATTACACAGCTTAAATCTTAACTGGATCACCAGCACGACAAAGGTTATTAACAAATTAATCACAGTATGCAAAAAATTGAGCGAGTTCTGATGATGAAAGAGCAGCCACCTTCAATATTGAAGTAAGATCAAAAGTTCATACCTCAAGAGTGGAGTTTATGACAGTACGTCGCATCACAGATTCTTTTAAAGCGATGAGTACTTTTTGAGACGGCCGCATACAACCTGCAGAAAAGTTAAAATTTTGAGACTATAGTGCTCCACATTATTCACGAAGCAGATAATTCCATGTTGCTTTTCAACCTGACAGCGTGCAATTATTCAGTAACGGCCCATTTGTTTCTGACAGGAGTTTTTTCTGTTTCATCAAAGATGCCCCATGTCACCTATAGTGTGATATTCTTTGGGAACAACTTGAAAATAAGATAGATATCTACCTGTTGAAGTGAAAGGCCACATAAAGACAATTCCTCTGTTATGGGTTCAACATTAGTTCTCTCCCATTTAATAAGTCTGTTCAACAAGGAATCAGTCCAGGCATGTTTCACAACTTGACCAACTATTTTTTCCTTTCTACACAGCTCATTTGCCTCTGGGGATTTTAAATGCACACTGTAAATCCCACAAGGAAGCTCCTCCCAGTAATTATCTTTATGTGCCATATCCACAACTTCAAGATTCGCTGCCCATGCACCAAGAAACATGCAAACATTATTTTAAAAAATACAGTAGTTTATTGAGTTATTTCTAACAAGAAAGTATAAATGTAGACATTAAAAAAGCAGAAAAAACAGGTAAGTATGTATTATATAAAATGCAGTCGAGTAATCACTATCTATAGTTTTGGAAAAAGATAAATAGAATCACCAAAGACAGAAGGAAGAAGGCTAACAATTTCAGGAACTTCATCTCCCAAAGATAATTTCAGCAGGAGTTACCAGTGTATTTCTATGCTTGCATTTAATATAGCATAGGTAAGTTTTAACTTCCACATGTGTCATTTTACAGAAAATGTTTGGCTTGACAGAATATTCGCCAAAAAAAAAATCAAAGTAAATAACATACAGCTTCTGTGGCTACAACATACATTTGGTCCACATGTCATATTCCAAGTATGTAGGAGACAGGAAAATGTGATGCCCTCCAGAATTCATGCATCACAACAAAATTTTGAAACAACTTGTACAAATGCCTTAGATCAGCAAGATGCTCAAAAGAATATAATATTACAAAGAATATAATATTACAAACTATATACAGAAGGAAATCTAATTGTTTCATGGCAGCCCCAGCAACAAACCCTTTATCCTAAAAACTTTTGGGGAGTCCAATTCAATATAAAGAAGGCAAATGTCACTTCTTTGTAGAAACAAACCTGCTATATGAATCCTCTTTTAATTGAGCTCTATTGAAGGCCATGTGGCCCATGTCCTCTTTTAACCAATACCATATCTTCAATTAGTCCTGCCTTTGACTTCTTGTAAACACACATTTCTTGCTTAGCAAAACAAAAAAACAAAAAACAAAAAAAAAAAAAGAACCCTCATTTATTACCTATCCTGCAGCATGCCCACTCATCCAAAATTTCTCTCTCAGCTCATTGAGTTTCTTCTTAATTGCGCGGCATTCAGATCCATAAAGCATACTAGTTACATAGCCTTAATGTAAAAGTTCCCTTCTACTAATCCAAAGCATTCCTCCACTTTGCTCATTTTAAGTCAATGAACAAGATCTTCTTCAAACTCACCTTCAGGATGAATGATTTATCTTGACTAGAAAACGCTAGCATCAAAGTATTTCTTGGCCAGCAATCTGTACTAACCCTTTTTCTTCTGATAATTTTGTTGAAGCTACATTTCTATATATCTCAGTTTGTCTAATACGTACTAATCCTCTAGGTACTAAAGCTCCTCACTACCTTTGTGCTTTGAATTATCCTTCTCTAGTATCATGAATTAATACAACATATTTGTTATCATAGTACCCCACGTTCTATATGCCTATTTCGTTCATCCATAAACTAAAGCAAAGTTAAGGGCTTAATGTATACCTGTGGGCAATGATGATACAGAATGTCTCCCCTCCAACTGTCTAAACTAGTTACTAGTCCATCAGACATATAATCACATCAATACAGCTACTAGATCCTGTAATTTTTTTCTAGAACCAACCACATTATCTCCCTACGGGCCCTATGAAGCTTTTTTCTAACACATGAAATCATATGTACTTATGTTAGGTCTCTTCTCTTCTTTGATTTCATTTCATCAAGTAATTAGCTTCCTCAATCAACAAATAGAAGGCAGACAAGCTTTGGTAACTAAGATGGTAATAACTGATATTTCATCAGCATACCAAAGATTAAATATCCATGTCACACATAAATAAGTTCTAGAGATATGTGCAAGAAATTTAACCCAGAAATTGAAATCACTGTGCACCACCTTTAGATTAAGAAAATGATTGGGAAGAGAGATGCTCAAACTGAAAATGAGGTTTCAGAAAAAAGAAAATCAAAACCAATGAAATGATATGTGACTTAGATGCAATCTTACCACTTGTAGGCCAATACCCAAACTTAGATAACTGGAGATAGTAGTATTTCCAAGGTAATATATTGCGCTTAGCACCACTGCCCAGGTCGTGATAAACTAGTATACTTCCAAGAGCGTGGGAGTGAGCTAGTAAACTTCCAACTAGCACAAATCATGTCTCACAACAATGTATAACTTGG
Organism: Dracaena cambodiana; assembly: GCA_036321105.1. Classification (NCBI taxonomy): domain Eukaryota; kingdom Viridiplantae; phylum Streptophyta; class Magnoliopsida; order Asparagales; family Asparagaceae; genus Dracaena; species Dracaena cambodiana. The sequence continues at coordinate 11,818,707 of JAYEPQ010000005.1, read as the reverse complement.
ATACTAGTCTAGGTTGCTTCAGTAGTAGGAGGGATAAATAAAGGAGAACTCAACGAAATTACGCTGGCCAATACAATCTAAAATAGGGTATCAACCAACATAGGTCCAAAAAAAGCATAAACTTTATAACCTAATAGACGATGATCTTGTAGAACTAAACCTAAGGCCATTATGACCCAACAAACAATAGTTCAAGAGATTACCTGGATCTCTGATATAAATCCTATATGATCTAAGTTACTTCATGTCTCACTTCAGTCAAATAGAACAGCTTTCATGTCCTGCGAGTTGTCTTTTGGATTATGGCATGCCCCTCTCTTGTCTATAGTTCCCTTGAAACTTAAACTTCCACTAATTATGAGAGGATTGACATGATCAGCAGTCAGTCGTAAAGCTTTGCCAAATTTTTATGGAGCTTGCTCCATAGCTTTGACCCATCTTTATGGGAAAAGGCTTAAAGGATGATAGACAATGCCCAGCAAGTTGGAAAGGAGATAAAGGCAGAAAAGGAGGAAAAACATGCACCATCTTTCCCTCTTTATAGGTATTAAAAGTTTCCAGAGAATCATTTGCATTGTTCTATATAAGCTGAAATAACTTTCTAGACTATCAGTCTATTTTATTCTTGGCACTAAATGTACATACTTGCTCTATAATATTTGCGTGTTTAAACTATATCCCTAATTTATGCAACCTTGTATCCACAAAAACAAACTAGGAAATGCAAATATCTTCATTCCATTATTAATTGTAAGAAGTAAAGATGGATTGGCAGTTCATTGTTGATATTGTGTACCATTAGAAGATAAGTAATAAAATAATAAACACATAAGTAAAGTCCTGTAGACTTTAACCAATTCAACAAGAAGACTACATGAGATATGCAAGGAACAATTTAATAACTGTGATGAATCAGAAGAAAATCACCAGACTAAGGAACCAACATTTTCGGTTTCCAAACAGTTCTCTAGCTATTCATAGATATCATGATTTCTGCTATCAATGACAGTATGACTCTCAAACTATGGATGAATCATCAAAACTATGCACCAAACATGCTTCGAATTGGAGATCAATTTTATACCAGAATCCCTCCTGACAGAAGAAGGTGCTGAGACAGAAGACAGAACAAATCTTGAGTCATCAAATGTTGGCCAATGAACCAGTAGGCTTCGTCTTCCAAATGCATCTCGACCGAACCATAAGGTTTTTGACTCTTCCTGAATGTTAAAAAGATTTTAAAGTAGGAATAAGGATATCTCAGACAATGCATTTAGATCGTGTCCCAAAGTAAGAATAATAAAACTAACCCAATACCTGCCAGTATATTAAAGCCCATGGCCCTCTTATGGTTGAAAGAAGCTCAGGAACAGACTTATGCCCCTTTGTATTACAATAGCAAGCTCTTTCACGTGAAACATGTGCATGACACTCACAGGAACAACACTTTTCCAAGGCACTCAGAAGAGCTTGGCCATCATTCCAGTCATTAGTAACATGTAACCCACCAAATACTTCACCTTCAGAATATATTTTCACAATGATAAACACAATAAGCATTATGTAAGAGATAAATCATTCAGCAAAATCAAGGAACATGACATAAACAGCTAAGGCACAAAATCAGTTATCATATGCAAAATGACCAACTGATCTTCAGTTCCATCCAAGCTCTTCTGTACTAATTTATACAGCATAGTCCCAACAACGAAATTATTCGTTCAGATGTAAAAAGATTAAATTAGCGGCATAACTAACCCCTAAGTCACATGGTTTGGTGATAGAATTTCATGTTCTTCTAGTCATTGTCATTTTGAACATTTCTGAGTCATTCTCATGTACACAGCAAAGCTTCAACATTTACACATCCACAAACACAATATAAAAACTTCCCACATTACATCACATTACAGTCTAGACCTTTTGCCAAATTCTAACTTCTAAAGGACCAAAAGGAGGATCAAAAGTACCATGAATATACTTATAAACGACTTTTTAATTTGTATAAAATTCCAATACTGAAGTTAAAAGAACATACAAGTTCTCGGATAAAGGATACAGAAATATAGTGGATAATTCAATATGCCAATAGGAACTTCATTATTGAAAAATGAACTAAAATCAAAATCGTGAAAACGGCCCAAAAAGAGTTACAGGGATATTCTAGATTACAACTATTTAAAACTTATTAGCACATTAGATAAAAGGAAGTACCATTATAAACAAGAAGATTTCTAGAAATGTCCTCCAAAGGTTGAATAACACGACTTAGCCCCCTAAGTTGCAATGTGGCCCCAACAAGCTCAATTTCTGCATCAGATCCCATTCTGGTAACAGGATCTTCTTGCGTATTGCTAAGCTCTACTGAAGAAACAATGCACTCCTTCGCATTATCTTTAATTTGCATACATAAATCTGTTTCCTTGTCTTCTCTTTCATCTGTATAGTTATGTCAATTGAGATAATTTGTATCAAATCTGAATACTAGACCATGAACAATGATAACTGGCAACAAGAATCAAGATGCAACAATAATATGTTTAAATGAAAAGGAGCAAGTCACCCTCTTTTTTAACAGAATTTGTGCATTTTGACTGAAGTATGATCTTTCTTGAACCCAGACTATCAGGACCTCTTCTCAGCAAAGCAGCTTTAAGATCGTCTAGTAGTAGAACTGGCTCATGAACCTGTATAATTTAAAGCTAATTACAAATATCAAAGTGGCAGGTTAATGCCCATATAGTTAATTAAGCTAGATATAATGTCTTAAGTACCATTTTAGTAATAGTATTAGAACATCTTAGTGTAAAAGAGATCAAAGTTCAAATTCTACTTGCATTTGACTATGATCCTTATAAGGGGAACATTAGGATAAAGATGGCTACAGTCTTTGTTCAAAGTATATCTTTCACGTATAATAGTTACTATAAGCGGTGGCAATAGGTTTGGTTCGGATCAAATCCTGTAAACTTCAATTATGGATCCACTAAATATATGTAGGATTCACTTGGGATCCAAGCAATAAGAAATATAGGATCCACATGAAAGCCCAAACCCAATAAGGTATAAAATTCGGTTCTCATTTCGGACTATCCAATAACCAACATTTTCTCTCAAATCCCTAATTTTTATTGAGAATCGAAAATAAATCTATTAAGCCTATTTTATTCATAAGGGTTCTCTCTTAATAGTTAGATTAAATATAGTTAGATATGAGCATACTATGAAGTATTGATACTTCTATCGTGAAGCCACATCCGCAACCACGCCCAACACACGTATTCTATGTAATTTTTAAGATTAACCCCATATAGGTGTGTTGCATCCGTGTTAGCTTTGCCCTGTCCATGCATCATCATGAGCAAATAAGTTGTCTCATGTGTTTAAGAATGAGAATATACAATTTAACCATCTCTAACCAAGTGAACCAATATATATAAATATTTACAAGTTATTGGGCTATCGCATTAGGGTTAGGGTTTGAAAATTTAACTATAACCAAGTGAAGTAATAAATATAAAACCAGGTCATTAGGTTTGAATTCTTAAGGATAATATCTAGATCCAATAAGAATTGAGATCATAACACACAACCTACCGCATAAGGTATCAAGCATGATTCTAAGATCCATATCAGAAATTCATGTCATACTAGGATCAGGTTACTAGGCTTCATCGCCATCCTTGGTTACTATATGCGCAGTTCTTCTTTTTCCTCAAAAAAGTTATTATACACACCAAACTTCAAGGCCATAACTACAATCACAATGGAATTAGCCCAAATTTAGCTTCTTAAAGCTCAATAAAAGAAGTCTATTTGTTAACCAAAAAACCCATTAAAACAATGATATTTTGTCAAAACCAAGCAAATTCCAAAATTTCCTTTGATTAAACTTGCAGTGATCTTAAACATTACCTACCCTTGTAACTGCAGTTTCAAAACAACCTCTCCAACCAAACATTTAAAACTAAGGTTCGAATTCATCTGCTCCGAGCACAGTAGCAATATAAATATATAATTCTCATTTCATTTCTCCAGCCAAATAGCAACTCAAGATTTTTTTTCTTAAGTAAAGACATCATTTACAATAACGTTCAAATTTTGTAAGTTTTCAACAGGCAACCTTCTGACGTATCTACACAATGCCCTCACTAAATCTTTACTGCAATGAATTCAAGCTGTAGGTGCTGGCTAACTGTGGTATATAACGCTTTCTACTCTCAGATTAATACATGTTTTCGATAAATCTCCGATTAAAAATTTAAACTTTTTGCTGAATATTTTACCAGCAAGCTTGCGAACTTGAACAATTTCGACCTAAAGCGTTAACATAAGAAAATAAGAAAAGAGAGATGATGCTGACCTCTTGGGAATTGGAATTGGAAGTGGGAGGTTGAGCTCCTCCGGTGCTGTGTTCTCCTCGATATAAATGGAGATGAGATTCAACAAGGATGCGAGCTCCTGAAAGAATCAGAGCGATCCCGCACATCTCCTCTCCTGTCCTTAAGACTGTCTATCGCTAAAACCCTAGAAAGAGTTCGCTCGCTCTCTCCCTCGCGATTCCTTCGATTTGAGATTTGTTCCATGGGCTCCCTTGGGAACTTCTAGATGGGCACAGTTTTTTTCCGTAGTGAGCCCACTTTTCCTAGTGAGCACACCCCCTCTTTTGAAAATTGAGGGTTTTTCTAGTGAGCACACCAATATTTCCTAACTACCCCTCTCCTCTTCTCTCTCTCTGATCCCCCGCCCCCCCTCACCCTCGCCGCCGCCCACACCCCCCATGCCCCCGCTAGCCCTCGCCGCTGCCCACGCCCCTCATGCCCCCGCTCGCCCACGCCCCCCATGCCCCCGTTCGCCCTCACCGCCCCGCTCGCCTTCGCCCCCTGCCCCCGCTCGCCCGGGCTAACCACCCCCGCCCCCACCTTCGCCCCTCGCTCGCCCTCGCCCCAAATGCATTGGTCCCTCCCCACTCCCCCGCCCTGTCCACTCCTCCGCGGCCTTCGAGACCTCGTCGGCAACGGAAGAGATCGAGGAGAAGAAGGCGGTGGGGATTCGCTGAAACGGTAAAAATCCCAGTAAAAATTTATTTCTTTTCTGTCCTAATTTTTTGCTCCAGTAAAAATCCCAATTACTGTTAAAATTTGATTTTGCGGCGAAAATAGTTTCTCAATGTTTGTGAAGATTTTGGGGGAAGTATATCGATATAGGACAGGTTGAAAGAGTAAATGGACGATCGGATGAAACATTGGATGCAGATGATCTTATATGAATGACATATTGCTCGAAAGGAATGAGTGGAGAAGGATCATCATGTGATTGATCAGACGTGATTCTATTTTGGTTCATGTAGCCTACACTAAGTGTTTGGGATAAAAGGCTTGGTTGTTGTTGTTGTACAGAAAACTGATCGAATATGTTATAAATATATTATGTTGTAAATTAGTAACATGTACTACAAGTCATTTTATACTTATCTAAAATTATTTAAATGTTCAAAATGAAGTATAGATCATTTTATATTTGTCCAAAATTGTGAAATGAAGTGTAATTCAAAACACATTATACATCCAAGAATATTTGGAAATTAATTATTAGTGTTTCAAAATTATTTACACATTCCTCATTATGCAATGAAAGATTATTTAATATTAAGTTGTTTTGAACATCTCTCATATTTACCACTCCAACATAATCTCAATGAAAGATTATCGATAGGTATGTTGTGATTTCTCTCCTTTTTGTTTCGTTTTTTGTCATTGTTCAAGTTATGAGAGGTTTTTTGCTAAATATTTGGAGTGTGTACTGGGGATGGTTAGGCTCACTGGTCTTTTGTTACAAGAATATTTTTATATCCTAATCGGCAAATCACATATATCATAACTAGTCCAATTAAACAATGTCCCGTGTGTGCGTGCGTGCACACATGCACTTTTGACTATTTCTATAAATTTAATGCAAATTCTGCTTCCTTTGTTTCAATCGTTTTTTGCTTTTTCTTCTAAGCATTGATGGATAAGGCTAGTAAAGAAATTCCTCTTGTTAATATGCCTAGTTCAATTTTCTTAAATGGTGTTGGGTAGGAAATATAAGAATATGAATAAATATGATTTTTGGATTCTGATATGAATACCTTCAAATATTAGAACGAGATCTAAGTAAGCCTATGATGGATTCTAGTTAGAACACACGTTGCTTTCTTTATATCTAAGAATGAGGTCAGACATAATAATTTTGATTTCAATTTTATCATAGTAGTTGTTTATCTAAAATATCTTACTTTGTTATCATTTCAGGAATGAGATTCAAGACCGGGTGCACACAAGCTGATGTTAACACAGTAGCGTAGTCCCCCACCGAAGGTCCCAGCTCTGTAAGACGCCATCAACCCAAAAAGAAGCAACTCGCTCGGAAGTCTCGAAGAATCTAGAATTTATTGGGTTTTTTATTTTTAATTGAGCCTCAAACTATAGCTTACGATGATTGTTCATGTCAACATAAAAATGAAGTTGTTAGTATGGAACATAAATTGATTTTATTTTGTAGTCAAGGAACATATTTTATATATCAAGTTGTAGTTTTGGATATCACTCTTCAATTAAATCTTTGAAACAATGAATGAATTGTTGATACGTAGAATTTTTGTTGCCGTTATTCTTTGTTTTTGAAGTTATGAATGATTTATTAATATTGTGTGTTTTGATACCAAATTGGGTGTACGAAACACGAACAAGTAATTATATTTGTTAGGGTATATTATTTATCTTCCGTATTCGTGGTTGTACGCACCGTATCAGGGCATCTCTAGTCCTGTATCCTTAATTCGGGTTTACAGAACCGGATCAATTTTAGTTGATCCGGGACTGTAAACCCGGATCAAGAAGCTAGGGCTCTGGCACTCTGTTCGGACTAGCCAGCCCAGATCAGTGCAGTTGATCCGGGCTAGCAGCCCCGGATCAACTACACAGATCCGGGCTGGATAGCCCGGACCTGCCCACTCCATCCGGGACTGCTAACCCGGATGGGTTTGCCTCATCCAGGTTAGCAGTCCCGGATGGAATTTTAGAGGACAGTTTTGGAAAAAAAATAAATGGCAAAAGGGTAAAAAAGTTGAACTTTTAAAGTGGGCTCACTAGGAAATATGCTGTGCCCATCTAGAAACTCCCGCTCGATTGCCCGTTTCGGGTGGAAATGGGTCTCGATTGCCCGATCCGACTATAACCCGAAAGTTAAGGGAGTTTCTAGAGGGGCACACCCTTTTTTCAAATGAGCCCACTTAAAAACTTCTTCCATATTACAAGTTTACCATCGAATTTTTTGGACTGAAATACCCCTATCTTCTATCTTCTATCTTTCTTCTTCTTCTCTTTCTCAAACTGCAGTAGTTATCAAAAAAAAAAAAAACTAAAACCCACAACTAATCCATCAAATCTTTTCCTATATTAAATTATCTCACAAATTAAATTTGAAAATTGACTTTATTAAGCCTTTGCTTACTTAAAAACCCTAAAAATAGTGCGGATTGATAAAAGTTATGAAGCAAGAAAAAAAACCCACAGTCCGGACTGATAGTCCGGACAACTCTCCACCATCCGGACTGGAAGTCGGACCGGACACTGGACTGTTATCCGGTCCGGACTGCCAGTCTGGACGAATGTTTTTTGTCCGGACTGCTAGTTCGGACAGTGATAATTTTGTCCGAGGTGTACACCCTAGGCAGGAAATAAGATTCCATGTTTAAAGTATCGTTTCCATTATCAAGTTATACTATAACATAATAAGTTATTTAACATATAATAACTGCAAGTCATGGATTAATAATAACAATAATAATATCCATAACAAAGCAACAAATCATAACAAAGCAATAAGTCATAATAATAGCAATAATAATAACCATAACAAAACATAATATGTTATAGAAACCAACAAGTCGTAATAATATCCATAACAAAGTAAATACAAAAGAAGTCTATCATAAAGTTTATAAAAAAAAGTCTATAACATATCCATAATATGCTATACAACTTTAATCTTTGCATGAGCATTAAACAACATCTCATGCCGCTTCTTAAAGACTTTTTTGTTATAGAAATCTATTAGATGAAGAAATCAAAATATAATTGCATCCAAGAATTGATTATGTAACAAACACAAATAATTCATTCATCTCTCAAATTTGTATACAATGTTTATCTCTTTCCAACTAAAGATTTAATCAATAACACATAAATACGAAACTCAATTGAAACAACAATATAAATTCACATAACGAGAATCATGAACAAATTAGCCCATAATTAGAAACAACATTACATAATATATATATATATATATATATATATATATATATATATATATATATATATATATATATATATATATATATATATATATATATATATATATATATATATATATATATATATATATATATATACAAAGTATCATTTGCATAAAACAGTTTTCAAACAACCATCTAAAAATACATTGTTTTAGAGTACAGTCCTTTCAAATTACGACCTAAAACCAAAAATAATTAACTCTAACGTCTCTATGTTTTGAAACTCCCGAGGAGTGTTAATTCAACCAGTTCTCCACTAATTGGTTGCACTTCCTCTTCTTCTGAGTTTTTGCTCTTTTGTAAGACTCTGGCGCAACAACAGATTTTATTAATATCGATACCTTAACCCCTGCAAGTGGAAAAGCATAAATATTTAGCACACGATTGGGAAATAAGATAAATAAGTCAATAAATCATTATGGGCCATATTGAAACTAAAGATTGTATTCCAAGTATGCCAAAGATTGTATGCACCAATTCATTTCCAGTTGAAGATAATATTCCTCTCTCTTAGAACCGATTTGTTCGCATTTCTTACTTTAGCTTAGCATACATAAATTAGAATTGGTTCCTTAAATTAAACCAAGCAAGAGGTAAAGATCGAAACTTTACAATGTGCAAGCATTATAAAGAGCCCAAACAACAAAAATCGACGGTCTCACCTTCTAAGCACCAAGAAACATCTCGTAGAGCTCAAGAACGAACTTCAGATTGGTGGTCAAGTTCCTGTTCTTGATGTTCGCCGCAACCAACTCCCGAGTCGTCGAGATTGGACAGCAGCGGCGGCTGCTTCTTCGAATCAAAAATTGATTTTGGGGAGAGATTTTTCTAGGGTTAGGGTTTTGAATCCGCCATTAAAAAAGATAAGGGAGAAATTGGTTTCATTGTGGGGGCGGTTTTACAGCGGAGGCGATCGATTTTTCTCATGCGAAGGGGAGGAGTGGGGACAAGGGGATAGGAGAGTTTAGGATATGGAGGAGTTGGATTTAGTAGGAAAGCGAGGGAGAGAATGAAGGGGAGTGGGGGAGAGAAATAAAGGAGGGTACTTTGCATGAGTTGCCCTCTCTTTTCAAAAGAGAAGAGAAGAGGAAGAGAAGTTGGATTTAGAGAAGAGAAGAGAAGAGAAGAGGAAGAGGAGTTGGGTTTAGAGAAGAGAAGAGGAAGAGGGTATTATTGGGATTATAGTGTGCTTATTAGGAAAAACCTTCTTTTTTGAAAAGAGATGGTGGGTTCACTAGGAAAAATGGTGTGCCCCTCTAGAAGCTCCCAAAGTTAAGGGAGTCTTGCGCACCACTTTTCCGGGAGTTTCTAGAGGGCCATACTTTTTTTCCAAGTGAGCTCACTTAAAAACTTCTTACCCCTATCTTTAATTTCTCTTCTTCTTCTCTTATCAAACTGTAGTTCAGTTAACCCAAAAAAAAAATTTAAAACCCACAATTATTCCATCAAATCTTTTCCTATATTAAATTATCTCACAAATTAAATTCGAAAATTAAATTTATTAGGTGTTTACTTACTCAAAAACCCTATAAATATTGCAGATTGATAAAAGTTATGAACCAAAAAATACTCACAGTCCGAACTGACAGTCCGGACGACTCTTCACTGTCCGGACTGGTAGTCCGGACAGTTCAACATTTGTCCGGACTGGAATTTCGGACAGTGGACTATTGTCCCGACTTCCAGTCCAGACAGCAGTCCAATTGTCCGAACTTCCAATCCAGACAATTAGAATCATGTCCGGGGTGTACACCCCGGACAGGAGATAAGGGCCAAAACATTTCGGATTGTTCGATTCCACTCGCTCACAAGCTCTAAGGTTTAATTTGATTTCGTAATGTGTGATAAATTTCAGTTAAAGCTAGAAATTTTAATTGATTTGGATTGATATATCACGGTAAATGTCTCGTCTGGTGGCAGATCCTTCCTAGGGGTGCTTAAGGACAAACATTTCAAATGTCCATATTTTTAACTTATTTCAAGAAACCATTTTCTTCTTTCATATTTTTTAATAATAAAATGAAAATGAAAGGCCAATTCGTCAATATCCAGTGTGTGAGAACAATTACAATATAGTGTAACAAACACAAAGAATTCATTTTTTATAACAATGTGATTCACACAATGATAATTATGAACAAATCAGCTCATAATTAGAAATAATATTACATAAAAAATATATACAAAGTTTCATTTGCAGCAAACAGTTCTCGAACAACCATCTAAAACACATTGTTTTCGAGTACAGTCCTTTCAAATTACGAACCAAAACTGAAAACAATTAAATCTAACGTCTTTAGGTCTTGAAACTCTTGAGGAGTGTTAATTCAACCGGTTCTCTACTAATCTGTTTCACTTCTACTTCTTCTGAGTCTGGTTCATTAATGTTTGCTATTTCATAAGACGCTTCAGTAACAGAGAATTTTGTTAATATCAATACCTTAACCCCTGCAAATGGATAAACATAAATTTTTAGTACATAAGTGAAAAATAAGACAAAGTCAATAAATCATCATGGGCCATATTGAAACTAAAAGTTTTACAAAACTCATTTGATAACTGAACAACCATCGAAAGAGGAGTTCAACACCCAAACAACCATCTATGTTTCTAACACTCTGAACACATAAAAAAAACAAATCTTGCATCTAAATATTCCAATGAGAATACTTACAATATATATATATAAAACGCTCGCAATATCAAGATTAAACTTTCAAAATTGAGATCGAGAGAGAGGGAGAGAGAAGTTGCAGACCTCAAAATTGAGGGTGAGGCCCTCGCATAGCGACGACTCAACCTCTTGAATGTCAACCTCGTCGAGCTTAGCCTCAACCTCGGAGGCCTTCATCGAGAGCCCATTGACCGAGAGCACCTTCTCGTCGTCGCCATCGACTTCGATCCCCATTGCTACTGCCGCTTTTTATTACGATCATCCGATCATGATCGATTTCTCAACCGATGGAGGAGCGGTGATGGGACTCGAGGGGAGCGATGATCGGAAGCGCAAGATCCGTGGGACGAGGGACACCAGAAAGCAAAAGTGAGAGAGAGAGAGATGGAAAGATGTTTTGCTGGCCCTAGGATTCGGAGAGATGGGGGAGAGATGGAACGGAAGTGGAAAGAGAAGGAAGGGAAGTGGGGTGAGTTTTAGATTTTTTTTGGATTAACTGAACTGCAGTTTGATAAGAGAAGAAGAAGAGAGATTGAAGATAGGGGTAAGAAGTTTTTAAGTGGGCTCACTTGGAAAAATGGTGTGCCCATCTAGAAACTCCCGAAAAAGTGGTGTGCAAGATTGGGAGTTTCTAGAGGGGCACACCATTTTTTCTAGTGAGCTCAGTTTTCCTAGTGAGCCCACCATCTCTTTTGAAAAGAAAAGGACTTTCCTAGTGAGCACACCATAAATCCAAAAATACACTAGGATACCGTTGTTATAATCCTATCACAAAATGTCTTCGTATCTCTCGTCATGTAGAGTTTTGGGAACATAAGTTTTTCACCAACCTTTCTTCCTTTCTCTTACTTCACTCTAGTTATTCCCCTATCTTCACTGATCCCTCTATTACTTTATTTTCTTAGTCTACTAACTCTTCTACAGGTGACACCAATGTTGGCAGTGAAAATTTCTAAGTTAAAAAGGATTTTTCACAACAGAACGCGGAGCTAACTCCGCAGCCCCGCGTTTGGCTATATTAGCCTTGCGTTTGAACAAAACGCGGAGATGTTTAATAGCTCCGCGTTGATTCCGCAGTCTGGCTAGTTTTAGCCTCGCGATGAGTAAAACGCGAAGCTATCAATAGCTCCGCTTTCTGGTTATTTAGCGCCGCGTTTTGATGCGATTAAAGCCCGCGTGAGCAGATAACCAGAATCTCAAATCGATTGAGATTATGATTTGGACATATCCAAATACCTAAATCAAGTCCAATCAGAACTCTAAATCAAGAGATTTAAATCAATATTAAATATGTGATTGGAATCCTTGATGAGAGGGAATTCTATTTAGATAGAAACTCTCAAATTAATCTGGAGATATAAATACTTTCCTGGTGAAACCCTAGGGGGTCTTCTTTTCGGCAATTAAGATCTTTTCCTCTTGGAGAATTCAAGTTACGCACAGAGTTTTGAGTTCGTGAAAGACCAGAGAAGATCTTCTACAGTCGGCCGCCCCCTTCGAGAGAAGAAGAGTTCGACGTTTGATCGTCCAAAGGAACTACTATAGATCCCATCGCCACTGATCCCACAAATATATTGTAAAAGAGAGAGATTGAAGTATAAAATTCTCTCGTTTGTTCTTTTTATCTTGTTCACTTCTATTGTAATTTAAGTTAATTCAATGGGAGGAAAGCAACGACTTTCTGCTACGAACAAACTGGCGACCACAGTGGGAGCCATCTCTTTCACTGATGAAGAGATTGTGGCGTAATCGGACGTTGACATGATCGGATCCGAAGTAGACACGCTGGTTGTAGAAATCGACCAGCAGAAGTACAAGAAGTTTCTCTCCTTTGAATCAGGTGACTTGGGCGAGACACGACATTATCGTCGCATGTACTCCAATACCCGAGCAACGGGTAAAAAGGTATCCACCGAGATACGGGGATCCTTGGAGACTGCGGCTATAGGGCCGATGCTCGAACAAGAAATCCTAGCAGAGGAAGAGCTTCCTACTGCCGAAGAAGAACTGAAAACTGGATTGACCAGAACCCAACTCCGAAATAGGAATCAGAGACTAAGGCGGAAAGCCCTCAAAGCCTGCCTCAGATGCAAGGCTAATGGACGCGAGGCTATGGTCCCTCGCAAACTGGCTCGCGCTAATTGCGAGACCGGTTATTATCGCGTTAAACGCGAAGTTACAACTTGCCTTAAAAGCAAGAAAAAACCAGCGTGTGATTTTCCACGCGAGGCTATTGCTGAGCCCAGCGAGAAACGCGAAGCCAGCAGGATTTGCGCTAGTCGCAAAATATCTGACACTCGCAAGGAACGCGAGTATAAAATTCTTTAAAGTCAGCGTGTGATTTTCCACGCGAGGCTATTGCTAAGCCTAGCAAGAAACGCGAAGCCAACAAGATTTGCGCTAGTCGCCAAATATCTGACACTCGCGAGAAACGCGAGTATAAAAATTTTTTAAAGCCAGCGTGTGATTTTCCACGCGGAGCTGATACTGAGCCAAGCAATAAATGTGAGGCCAGTAATACTTGCAATAAACGCAAGATTTCTGATACTCGCGAGGAACGCGAGGATGATTGGCAAATAGTTGTCAGTCGTAAAAATCGTGCTAGGCGCGAAGCTGTGATTTGCGTTAATCGCAAAGATAAGCCAGCGTGCAAAAACTTCCCTTCGCGCGGGGCTATTATTCTAGAAGCTAGACTTCTGAAGACACGCCAAGCCAGCGCGAAACGCGAGGCTAGCGTAGCTAAACGCGGAGCTATTCTTCAGCCCCGCAAGACAAAACGCGAAGCTATTTCCAAATCTCGCGTAAATCAACCCGACTGCAGAATCAGGACTGATCCTCGTGTCAGAAGGCCAGAGCTGGATTCCAGTGATCCTAAAAGGCTTCAGTGGGTCCCTAGACCTTCTAAACCGATGAATGAGTCCCATGACCCCATAGCTGAAGGCGTTGATCTCAGGAGTATCTGTCCAAGAAGCGAGGCATAGAACAAATTCAAGCTGAACCTGTTTGTCACTGCCAGCAGCTTATGACAGCAGTATCCGCTGTAATGGACAATTGTAGCTGCAGCAAGAGCAGGGTATCAGTGTTCGACCGATTAAATGAGTCGGATAAGAACCCTGCTAAGAAGACAAGAACCGCTTCCCTAAAAGAATGGAGGGTTGTAACTTCCAACATGGTGGGAAAAGGGAAGAAGATTATAGAGACGGAAGATGATTCAGAATCGAGCGACGAAGAACCTCATCACATCACTCGACTTAAATCAGGAGCCGTCCCGCCTCGAAACTATAAGAGGCTTGTAAAAGGTTCTTATGACGATGACAGCGATAATTCAGCTATAGCTTCACCGCCATCCTCTACGTCATCTCGGCCACAAAAGGCAGCATCGCACATGGCAGATAAATCTGATGATATCAATCAGATATTCGAAGCTCAAGAAAGAATGATTCGCGAGCAACAAAAGACGATTGAAGACCTTAAAGTGATGCTCTCCAAATTTGTTGAGGATAAAAAGGGCAAAGAAACTCTGAACGAAGAGGAAAAAAAAGAAAAAGCCCACTCAACGCACGAAGATGACGATGGATTTTCTTTCCATGGTCTGCATAGAGAAAAGATAGAAAAATTACAAATTCAACTCGAAGGTTTGATGCACAAAAAGGAGTTGAAAGTTTCAGGGGTCTCAAGACCATACCCACCTGAATGGGATGTGGTACCCTACCCCCAGAAGTACAAGCCGCTCAAGTTAGAGCCATATGACGGGAAGGGATCGTCCAGTCAGCACATTTATTATTTCTTGTCCCAAGCAGGACATCTGATAGGTAATGACCCGATTATGACCAAAGTATTCGCAAGTACTTTGCGAGGGCCTGCTTTTACATGGTTCATGCAGTTGCCCCCAGGTTCTATTAATACCTGGTTCGATATTGAGAAATTATTTCTCTCGCGTTTATTTGAGGATGATACCGAGATTACGGTTCATTCCCTCCTTGTGACTACACAAGGGGAAAAAGAAACGGTAAAAGATTTCATAGAAAGGTTCCGGGAGAAGTCCGTGCATTGCAAACACGGAATGGTCCAGGAAACTCTAGTCGAGACTTGTCGACACAATCTTAAGACCAATGTGCTCCTAAAAATGGGGGTCGTAGAGTCTAAGATATGGAGGGATTTGCTTAAACAAGGAGAGCAAGCTGAGGTCTTGATTCGGCGAGTTGAAGAATCTCGTGGATCAAGAGGTACTGGGGGTAATAAGCCATATACCCAAAATAGCAGCAATAAGAATAAAGGGAAAGCAGTGATGGCATCAGAAACTGCTCCTCAGAAGACAAACCCTCCACCAAAGCCGAAGCCCCAAAATCAGCAGGGCACAAGGCAAAATAGACATCAGCAGGAGAGAAATTATACTTTCAAGGCAGAACAGACGCCTATCCTCTTTCACCTCCTCATGAGGAAGGGAATGCTGAAACTTCCGGAGAATAGGAAGCCAGAAGATGCTAGCAAGACCAATGACCCTAATTACTGTCTTTATCACCGGAATGTTGGGCACCCGACTAGGGATTGTTACCCTCTTAAGAACAGAATCCAAGCACTAATAGAAGCTGGAGTTCTGACGCTTAAGGAAGAGCAGAAGAAGGTCACTGCTAATATGGCAACCATAGAGGTGGGAACCCACGAGTTCCCCGCAGGAGTGACCCCAATCCCAAAGGGTAACATAGTCAAAGAATCTTGATCCTCACAACAAAGCCCAAGAAGGACTTGTCCCTGTGACAACCAAAAAGGGAAAAGTTATGTGGGTTCACCCCGATTTGTTAGAAGATGAGCAGTTGACTACCGCAGGTGAGGGGAAAAAGCGGACTGTTAATGCCATTTCCGCGAAGATAAGGGAAGAATATATAGTTTCGGGAGGCTTCACAGATTCTGAAGAAGAGCCCAAAACTATGGCCACTCATCAAGATAGGGCAGGCCATTTCGGTACTCGATCTGGAAAAACATATCTCAAGGACTACACCAGAATATATCCAAAAGATATATATGCGGAACTTGCGAAACCCGCGAAGTAGAAAGGACTTCGTTTTCAGAAGAATCCTATTAGAGATGAAGGAGCTAAGGAGTCTACCTTCAAGTTTGACATAATTGCTCAGCTGGCTAACATTCCAGCACGAGTAACGTTTTATGAATTGTTGAGATTATCAAAATCAACACGTGAAGCGTTAAGAGAGGCCTTGGCAGGCTCTGAGTCATTCTTAGCTCAGATAGTCGAGCCGACCGATGAAGAACAGGACTCTTGCCCCCGTTGTCACCAAGTGAGGAGGCAGGTCCCACAAATTGTCTTCTCCACAGAAGCAGGTGAGGAATATAAAGCATAACAGGCCTTTATATTTCACCGGATATGTCAGATCCACAAAGGTGGACCGAATTCAAATTGATCCGGGTTCTGCACTAAGTGTCGTGCCCAGAAAGTTGATGCAGCTGGTGGGGATTTCCCTTCATTGTTTGACGCCTACAAACACCACTATTTACGGATTCAACGCTAATAACAGCCATCATCTTGTAAGATCCGATTGCGGTGCCAAATTGGAGACTTGAGAACGGAGGTTACATGCTACGTTATTGATACTGATACCTCCTACAATATTTTACTGGGACGACCTTGGATCCACGCTCATATGATAGTCCCGTCGACTCTTCACCAATGCATGAAATATTGCGATGAGGAAGGAGAAGTCCGGACACTAGTTGCAGATAAGCAACCGTTCAAAGGGGTGGAGAACTACTTCACATATACTGCACTCTATAAGCCAGCCCATGAAGTCTCTAATGACGATCCTAGCAAGCCTCCAAAGCCTGATGAAGGCGGTAATGAAGCCGATACTGAATACGAACTTCCTGAAGAAGACGATGGGGGTGATTATGAAATCAACCATCACTTAGATTTTAATTTGAGTCTTGATATAGCCGATGTAATAGAGGAAGAATGGATTATAAATGAAAACATAAAGTTAGTCTACGAGCATGCTGTAGCTAATGAATCCGAACCCTTTTGTACTTCCACTGAAGTGGACGACCAATCCGAACTTGAAGTTCTGGCAGCATATCATTTACCACTTAGGTCATCCCTCCTCTCTCGGTCCGAAATAGTTAAGGGAAAAGGTCACTACTTCGAAGTGCCTTCTCGACAAGAGTCCCAAAAGCCGATCATGTTCGGCAGGGTAATTATGTCACCTCGATAAAGACAAAATAGTGAAAGTGATGAACAAACATCGCCTTAATTTCACTTGTATGAACAGAAATCCCGCAAATGATGGAGAAGATGGGTTATAATTTTATCCATAAACCGGGATTAAACTTTGAAAAGGGCGACGGAATCTTATACCCTCATTTAGACCGAGAGGAAAGAGCCCAGACTATTATCAAAAGACTCGCAGAGGGTTAGGCTATGTATCTACTCCTCCCTCATCACCATCTGGACAAGAAGAGAGTTCTTCGGCCAAGGAAGATATATCTTCATCCAATCATGACTCGGATCAAAGTACTGGTGCTTGGTTTCAATCCTTGACAGCTAACATGGTTTCAGCCGCACCAGAAAGTGACGAGGAACCAATTGATGTTCAAGATGATTCCTGGGCTAAGCATATGGACACTCTCTGGGATGTCCGCTTTGAACAGCGTGACCCGCCCACGGAAGACATATTAATACAAGTCAATATGAGAACGGAGGAAAACCCGAAGCCCATCTTCATAAGTGACACGCTGACTCCCTTGGGAAAGGAGGAACTTATATCTCTTATCAAAGAGTATATAGACGTGTTCGCATGGAGTTACGAAGACATGCCCGGACTTGACCCTCAAATTGCCACACACCGGTTAAATATTAAAGAAGACGCCAAGCCCGTCAAACAATAGCAAAGGCGTTTTCGACCGGAATTGATGGAGGCAATAGTTGCTGAGGTCAACAAACTTATAAAATCCGAATTCATCCGTGAGGAGCAACATCCTGATTGGGTGGCTAACATAGTGCCAGTTCGTAAGAAGAACGGCAAAATCCGGATATGTATCGATTTTCGAAATCTGAACGCTGCATGTCCTAAGGATGAGTTTCCACTTCCCATCACCGACGTGATGATTGATAATACCTGTGGTTATGGGAGGATGTCCTTTATGGATGGCTTCTCAGGTTATAACCAGATTAAAATGCACCCGGATGATGAAAAGCATACAGCTTTCAGAACGCCGCTGGGGGTATACTGTTATACGGTGATACCATTCGGATTGAAAAATGCAGGTGCCACCTACCAACGCGCAATGAGTGTCATATTCAAAGAACACCTGCGCAAAACAGTGGAGTGCTATGTGGATGACTTAGCAGTCAAAAGCAAAGACAAAAAAGATCTTCATGATTTAAGAGTGGTCTTCGATCTTATGCGGAAACATCATCTGAAGATGAATCCCACTAAGTCATTTATGGGAGTGTCCAGCGAGAAATTTCTTGGGTTTATAATAACTTCAAAAGGAATTTTCCTCGACCCTGAAAAGGTAAAAGCGACTAGCGAGATGCCACCTCCCCGCAATCTTAAAGAATTAAGGAGATTATAAGTAAAGCTCGCCTATATTCGACGTTTCATTTCCAACCTATCTGGACGATGCCAGCCATTCTCCAAACTTATGAAAAAGGGGGTGTCTTTCGTATGGAATGAGGCATGTCAGCAGGCATTTGATGACCTCAAGGAGTACCTTACTAAACCTCCTGTACTCATGGCACCAGTCCCTGGGCAGCCCTTCTTTATATATGTAAGGGCCATGGATAATGCTTTAGGAGCGTTACTTGCTCAATATAATGAGCACGACCATGAACATGCCCTCTACTATTTAAACAGAACAATGATTGGGGCCGAACAACGATATACCCTGATTGAAAAGGAGTGTTTAGCCATAGTATTCGCTGTTCAGAAAATACGGCACTATCTTTCAGGGCAAACAATCCATGTCATATCATGGGTTAATCCCCTGAAAATTCTGATGACAAAGCCGGGATCCTTAAACGGCCGGTTGGCGAAATGGACATTATTGCTATCGCCCTATGGCATACACTTCGTCCCACAAAAGGCCATGAAGGGACGGCAATCGCCGACTTCCTTGCAGACCATCCAATTTGGTCCAAATCCAAATAGACGTCAGAGGTCAACACAGTTAGCAAATAACAACCATGACAGATGTTCTTTGATGGTACTGCCAGACGATCTGCTGCTGGAGTGGGGGTTGCGCTTATATCCCCACATAAACATATATTGCCTAACGGTTACTCATTAACAGAACCGTGCACGAATAATGTGACAGAATATAACGCGCTCATTATCGGCTTAAAAATAGCTCTGCAACTGGGGGTGAACCATCTAGAGACATATGGAGACTCTAAACTCATCGTCAATCAGATGATGGGTGAGTATGAAGTCAGACATGAAGCCCTCATTCCCTATCATCAGCTAGCTATTGAGCTAGCAGGATATTTTGAACAGTTTTACATATCTCACATATCTCGGAATGAGAACGTTTATGCAGATGCTCTTGCCGCATTAGCCGCAACACTGGCAATCCCGCCAGGTGAAGCTAAAAGCATCACCATTGGTAGCAGAGAACTCCTCCACCCAGATGCGGTGTCTCAAGCCGAAGAGGTATGCCAGACAGGCTTAATGTTGGAATCACGTGATTGGCGATTTTCATTTGTGGATTATGCTTTACATGGGATATTACCAGAAAATCCAAAGGAAGCCACCTCGATAAAGAGGAAGGCCCAGAGATTTTATTATGACCATAAGCTTCAGACTTTGTATAAAAAGTCAAGAGATGGTCTGCTACTACGCTGCATATCAAAAGTAGAAGCAGAACAAGTGCTGAGAGAAACACATGATGAAGTATGTGGAGCTCATCAGCCCGGCCCAAAATTCGGAGACCGCATAAGAAGGCTGGGATTTTACTGGCCGAACATGATTACGGAAGCAATGACATACGCTAAACGGTGCCATGCATGTCAGATACATGCTAACTTCATCCACCAACCCGCAGAATACTTGCATAACACTGTTGCTAGTTGGCCGTTTGAGGCATGGGGAATGGATATCGTGGGGCCTATAACTCCCCCGTCATCCAGAGGACATCGGTTTATCCTTGCGATAACTGATTATTTTTCAAGGTGGGCTGAAGCCGTGCCCATGAGAGAGGTAAAAATGACAGATGTGATTAAGTTCATCAAGTATCATGTCATTTACCGTTTTGGCATCCCTCGGAGGATCATCCATGATAATGGTCCACAATTCGTCAGCGAGAGATTCTCCAGATTCTGCGATAAATTCAGAATCAAAGATATTTCTTCAACACCATATAACTCTGCAGCAAACCGGTTGGCCGAAGCCTTCAACAAGACGATTATTAAACTCCTTCGGAAGTTCGTCTCTTCCAATAAATAAGATTGGGATGAGAAGCTAGGAGAGTGCATGTGGGCTTATCGCACCACCGTTCGCACCCCTACAAAAGCCACTCCATTCTCTTTGGTCTATGAAAGCGAGGCCGTCTTGCCCCTTGAAATCCAGATTCCATCACTAAGAGTGGCCTTAGCCACAAAGATGACAACAGAAGAGCGCCATCAACAAAGACTGCGAGAACTAGAGGCATTGAATGAAAAGCGTCTCAGGGCCCAACAACGGATTGAGTTGTATCAAGTCCGAATCTCGCGAACGTTCAATAAGAACGTTAAACCAAGGACCTTTAAATAAAGAGACTTGGTTCTGGCTGTTAAGAGGCCGATGGTGCTAACCCACAAGACTAAGGGTAAATTTGAACCCAAGTGGGAGGGACCGTTCATCGTGGAGACTGTATACTCCAGTGGAGCCTACCGCTTAATGAATCAGAATGGCGATAGAATGATGATGCCGATCAATGGAAAATTTCTGAAGAAATACTATGCTTAATATCCATGGAAGTACGCGACTCCACTTGTTCAAGTTACGTAATTGAGCGCTTGGACTTCTTCTTAGGCATGCGCAATTGAGCACCTCTGACCTAAAACTTGGTGTGCCCAGTTCAACTTATGAACCGCCTCCAATCTTCTTCTTAGGCATGCGCAATTGAGCGCTTCTGACCTAAAATCTGGTGAAACCCTAGGGGGTCTTCTTTTCGGCAATTAAGATCTTTTCCTCTTGGAGAATTCAAGTTACGCACAGAGCCTTGAGTTCGTGAAAGACCAGAGAAAATCTTTTACAGTCGGCCGCCCCCTTCGAGAGAAGAAGAGTTCGACGTTCGATCGTCCAAAGGAACTACTATAGATCCCATCGCCACTGATCCCACAAATATATTGTAAAAGAGAGAGATTGAAGTATAAAATCCTCTCGTTTGTTCTTTTTATCTTGTTCACTTCTATTGTAATTTAAGTTAATTCAATGGGAGGAAAGCAAAGAAACTTTTGCGACGAACAAACTGGCGACCACAGTGGGAGCCATCTCTTTCACTGATGAAGAGATTGTGGCGCAATCGGACGTTGACATGATCGGATCCGAAGTAGACACGCTGGTTGTAGAAATCGACCAGCAGAAGTACGAGGAGTTCCTCTCCTCTAAATCAGGTGACTGGACGAGACACGACACTATCGTCGCATGTACTCTAATACCCGAGCAACGGGTAAAGAGGTATTTACCGAGATACGGGGATCCTTGGAGACTGCGGCTATAGGGCCGATGCTCGAACAAGAAATCCTAGCAGAGGAAGAGCTTCCTACTGCCGAAGAAGAACTGGAAACTGGATTGATCAGAACTCAAATCCGAAATAGGAATCGGAGACTAAGGCGGAAAGCCCTCAAAGCCTGCCTCAGACGCAAGGCTAATGGACGCGAGGCTATGGTCCCTCGCAAACTGGCTCGCGCTAATTGCGAGACCGGTTATTATCGCGTTAAACGCGAAGTTACAACTTGCCTTAAAAGGAAGGAAAAGCCAGCGTGTGATTTTCCACGCGAGGCTATTGCTGAGCCCAGCGAGAAACGCGAAGCCAGCAGGATTTGCGCTAGTCGCAAAATATCTGACACTCGCGAGGAACGCGAGTATAAAAATTCTTTAAAGCAAGTGTGTGATTTTCCACGCGAGGCTATTGCTGAGCCTAGCAAGAAACGCGAAGCCAACAAGATTTGCGCTAGTCGCAAAATATCTGACACTCGCGAGAAACGCGAGTATAAAAATTCTTTAAAGCCAGTGTGTGATTTTCCACGGGGAGCTGATACTGAGCCAAGCAATAAACGTGAGGCCAGTAATACTTGCAATAAACGCAAGATTTCTGATACTCGCGAGGAACGCGAGGATGATTGGTAAATAGTTGTCAGTCGTAAAAATCGTGCTAGGCGCGAAGCTGTGATTTGCGTTAATCGCAAAGATAAGCCAACGTGCAAGAACTTCCCTTCACGCGGGGCTATTATTCCAGAAGCTAGACTTCTGAAGACACGCCAAGCCAGCGCGAAACGCGAGGCTAGCGTAGCTAAATGCGGAGCTATTCTTCAGCCCCGCGAGACAAAACGCGAAGCTATTTCCAAATCTCGCGTAAATCAACACGACTGCAGAATCAGGACTGATCCTCGCGTCAGAAGGCCAGAGCTGGATTTCAGTGATCCTAAAAGGCTTCAGTGGGTCCCTAGACCTTCTAAACCGATGAATGAGTCCCATGACCCCATAGTTGAAGGCGTTGATCTCAGGGAGTATCTGTCCAAGAAGCGAGGCACAGAATAAATTCAAGCTGAACCTGTTTGTCACTGCCAGCAGCTTATGACGGCAGTATCCGCTGTAATGGACAATTGTAGCTGCAGCAAGAGCAGCGTATCAGTATTCGACCGATTAAACGAGGCGGACAAGACCCTGCTAAGAAGACAAGAACCGCTTCCCTAAAAGAATGGAGGGCTGTAACTTCCAACATGGTGGGAAAAGGGAAGAAGATTATAGAGACGGAAGATAATTCAGAATCGAGCGACGAAGAACCTCATCACATCACTCGACTTAAATCAGGAGCCGTCCCGCCTCGAAACTATAAGAGGCTTGTAAAAGGTTCTTATGACGATGACAACGACAATTCAGCTATAGCTTCACCGCCATCCTCTACGTCATCTCGGCCAGAAAAGGCAGCATCGCACATGGCAGATAAATCTGATGATATCAATTAGAGATTTGAAACTCAAGAAAGAATGATTCGCGAGCAACAAAAGACGATTGAAGACCTTAAAGTGATGCTCTCCAAATTTGTTGAGGATAAAAAGGGCAAAAAAACTCTGAACGAAGAGGAAATAGAAGAAAAAGCCCACTCAACGCACGAAGATGATGATGGATTTTCTTTCCATGATCCGGATGGAGAAAAGATAGAAAAATTACAAATTCAACTCGAAGGTTTGATGCACAAAAAGAAGTTGAAAGATTCAGGGGTCTCAAGACCATACCCACCTGAATGGGATGTGGTACCCTACCCCCAGAAGTACAAGCCGCTCAAGTTAGAGCCATATGACGGGAAGGGATCGCCCAGTCAGCACATTTATTATTTCTTGTCCCAAGCAGGACATGGTGTGCCCAGTCTAAGTTATGCGAAAGAGCCTTGGAACGCCTCCACTTGTTCAAGTTAAGCAGATGAGCACTTGGACTTTTCTTTGATGAATCCTAACCCGATCATCTTTGGTGTGCCCAGTTCAAGTTAAGCGAGAGAGCCTTGAACCGCCTCCAATTTTCTTCTTAGGCATGCACAATTGAGCGCCTCTGACCTAAAATCTGGTGTGCCCAGTTCAAATTATGAACCACCTCCAGTCTTCTTCTTAGGCATGCGCAATTGAGCGCCTCTGACCTAAAACTTGGTGTGCCCAGTTCAAGTTATGAACCGCCTCCAATCTTCTTTTTAGACATGCACAATTGAGCGCCTCTGACCTAAAATCTGGTGTGCCCAGTTAACCGCCTCCATTCTTCTTCTTAGGCATGCGTAAATGGGCGCCTCTGACCTAAATTTGATGAATCCTGATCAGATCATCGTGGTGTGCCAAGTTCAAAGTTTCACCATTGACTCTTGGACCGCCTCCACTTGCCCAATGCTATTATAGCGGCGGGAAGAGGAGATCAAACTCCTCGCCAACCCTATCATACTGGGGGTAAAAGTATGAAATTAATTGTCCAATGCTATTATAGCGGCGGAAAGAGGAGATCAAACTCCTCGCCAACCCTATTATACTAGGGGTAAAAGTATGAAATTAACTACCCAATGCTGTTAAAAGCAAATGGGAGAGGAAATTAATTTCTCGACAACTCACCATGTTGAGGGGAATAACATGGCTAGCCCAACTCAAACGGTAGTTGGTAAAGGCTAATCAAACCCGTTGATAGCTGGGATTTGCTAAAAATCCCATAAACCCTGTCATGTTAAACTCTTATCTCTGACAATATGACTTGGAGCACTTTGCCTAAAAACAGATAAAAATACTTTTGATGACAAATTATTTGTTGTGCAAGCAGATTTCCTCGCCCAACAAATAAAAGAATCAAAAAGCAGTTATCTTTATTCATCATTCAAAAGGAATGTATTTACAAAAGAAGTCAGAGAATCAGTAAAGTTCTCTCTTTTATTACAAAAAAGAATGAAGAATAAAAGGATAGAAGAAAACTATGAATCTCCTAGGAGTTTCAACTTATTCGTCGCCTCGTCGACCACTCGACGGCGAGTTGCTTCTACAGAGTGTTGAGCCTGCCGTAGTAAGTCATTATCATTCATTACAAGTTGCTGGGTTAGATTCTGACGAGACTCTTCCATAGCACGACTTCTTATTGTTTCCTCCTGTTCAACATGTTCCCGTTGAAGGGTCAGCACTTCCCGCTTCTTAACGGCTTCCCCCAATTGAAGCTCGTTGGTTACTAAGACCGCCCGAGCTTTAGCAATGGTTTCCTGGGCCCTAAGGATGGCAGCCTGACTCCTCCCAATCTCGGAATCCACCGCCTCCAAACCTTTAGTGATGGACTCTCGACTAGCTCGGAGCTTTGCCAGTTCCCGAGACCATCCTTTTTCTTGACGCATTAATTCCTCTCGACGCGCCGTCAGCTCCACCCGAAGCCGCGCTAACTCTATTGCGGTAATCGCTTCCACATCCCCTTGGCGGACTGTGTTCAGCGTACGCACTTGCTCTTCCAAGTCTGCAAGGTGGGCCCGGTAAGGAGCTGCTCGGTCTTGTCCCCCGATATTATCCAAATAGCTGAAAAGCATCGGACGTCCGAGACTGAGGAAATCTCTTCCAGCAAGGGTCATCTCGATGCATCTTCTTAGCAACCGCATAAAAATATTAACACTATAGTTGAAGATTTCTTCAAGAGAGTCTACGGTGTCTGTATTTACGGCAGGCAGTGCTAAAGAAGGCATCATTGAAGAAGGAACGGTATTTTCGGGAATTGGAGAGGAAAAAGCCTGTCCCTGTACTAGGTCCATAATATGCGGGGCAAGTAAAGCCAATGCAGACCTGGCTGAACTGAGAACCCGAGGAGAAGTATCGTTAGTACAAATCACTTGGGCAGCACCACCAACAGGAGATGATGAGGGAGTGTTTCTACCAGAAGCTCCTCCGGTGACAGAAGTAGCTTCAAATGAGAACCTCAGGTTTTCCTCATCCCCTGCTGGAAGACTGGGAGCTGGAGGAGTTGCAGATGTCTCAGTAGCTACAATGATAGATGATGTTAAAACCGCTGACTGAGGAGCAGAAGGTGAACCAGAGACCACTGGAAAGGTCTCTGTGGAGCAGACCGGTGGTGTTGGAGACGACAAACTTGGAGACGGAGTGACTTCTTTTGCCGCAGCTGCGACAATCGCCTTTGTCCTATCATCACTCCCAAGTTCATCAATTGGGGGAACCGAAGAAGGAACAGAGGGAGGAGTTGTCGTAAAGTAGTCTGCACCAAAATCGCTTGCAGAGCTACCCAAACCACCCACTGAGCCAGTGGTGCCCGAATAATCCACCCTATCATCAGACTCCACCTGGGTAGTTGAATGCATTGGCGAGAGGAGCTGACCACCTGTATTTCCAGAAACAAGAAAAATGGTGTTACAGTAAAATAACGAATAAAAGACAGAATACTAAGAGCCATACCTGGAGATACAAGTCCAATTGTTGGACTTGAAGGGGGAGCCACCGTCATCTCCAGAAGTGTACCCGTCTCACTACCAAGTGGTTGCGCAGCAGGGTGCTCAACAGGTTCTACGGGTGGAGGAGCTGGAACCTCGGAAACACTTGGAGCTCTAACGGGTCCACTCTCCCCTGCCGGCACTGGAGATAGAATTGAAGCCAGCAGATCTGAAGCAAACTTGATAGCCACTTCTTGGGGGGCTATTAGAGTTCCTGGAGCCAACTTCTGCTTCTTTTTGGCAGGACCTTTCTTTAGGGTACCGCAGCGTTTGAGGGTCAGGCTCCAGGGACGAATAACGACAGGTTGGGGAGCACCTCTAGCATCAGGATTGTCATCGTCATTATTATCATCATCATCGCCAGACTCGCTGACGTCTGATGGTTCGACCGCGGCGCCAAGGAATTCATCCATGCCTTTTACTCTAACTCTGGAAGCACCTTGGTAGCTAATGTAGAAAGCCTCAATCTCCTTGCAACAGTTTCGGTTGATCGAGAAATGAGGCACGTCAGTATTTGCAACGCTATACCATGTGCAAAAACTGAGAGTCATGGCCAATTCTGGCAACTTCTGGGGCATGGTGAATTCAGCTCCGGTCCCACCAGCTACAAAATGAAACCAGCCGCGGGCACCATCATACAAATTTCCCTCATAGGCTAAATTCTTGTTTGGATTTCCCACATAAAGTTGGGAATATCCAAATTGACGAGCAAAGTGACTTGGGATGTACGGTTCGATAAGACATTTACTATCTTGACAGTATACCAGATGCCCAGGACGGATATTGAGAAGCCACCAGAACGCTCCTGAGGATAAGACAGTAAAATTATCTGCTCCTGCAATATCCTTCGACTTCAGCCCGTATCCTCCACCAGAAAAATCAGGGAAGCACTGAAAGATCTCATAATTTTGGTGGTGCCGGAGAGTCTTCCGGATTTGGGACATATAGTAGTGCTTCAATGAAGAGCGCTCGTATAGCTCCACAAAGCGACACTTCTCACCAGAGCGGCGTGAAGCAGCACTCATTAGAGACGGGCAGTGCATAACAAGCCATGCCATCAGATAAGTATAAGGAAACTCCACCCTAGGGTTCGGAGTCTTCACCGAGGCAACCTCTTTCGATTTTCCTTTCCCTTTCCCCTTGCCTTTATCAGCAGGGATGAAATCATCACAGAGTGTTTGCAATCCATGTTGTAGATTGCACACCATGGCGGGAAGAAGTCCGAAAGGTCGGCCGTATGCGAGGAGGACTGCTGGATAGACCACAGTCATTGCAATTGCCTCTTTTGGTAATGATGGCACTACACATCTCTTCAGCCACAATATCAGGAACCCAGCAATAAGGCCTCTGTTAGACACTGGGGACTGAGCCTGATAGTGGTAGCTCTTGAAAGAGATACCAGGACCGAATCCACCTTCATTGGAATCAGTCGTATAATACATTAGCCAGGTCTTGGCAATGCGACGATCAATCTCTGTGATGTAGACAGGAGCATGGCCATGTATGGTTGTTGAACTGTCCTTAGAGTTCAAGTTGGCAAAGAGGTAATCGGCCCATTTTTTGTGGCCGATACCTTAATTACGCACACCTGCTAAGTCAGCACAGATGCGGTAGTAGCACATCATCTCCCAATATGTAGTATAGATGCGCTCGTCCTTCGCCAGCAGCATGTTCAATTCCTCGGTAGTAGGGATATACTCCTCGTAGGGGACTTCGCCCATTGAGAGCCCAGATACCTCAAACATCTCATGGAGAGCAAACCCTAGCTCACTCACTGGCGTAAAAAGAGTGCAGGTCTCAGGGTTGTACATCTCAAGAAAGCAGAATAAATGGTAAGCACTCTAAGGGAACCCGAATTGAACATTCCTGATAGCTTTATACAAGCCAATCTCCTTCAGAATGGGTTCATACATGTACTGGATAAGGCGGGCCCACCACATGTTGCCAGAAGAGTAAACCCAGCCAGGCATCCTAAAGTCACTAGCCGGGTATTGACCTTCTTTCGCCAGGACTCACTTAGGAAAGTTCTTGCGCGGATCGGAACCTCTCCTACTGGGAGCTCCTTGCCAAAACGGCCTGGAAGCAAACCAGTAATGTATCTAGTGGGGCCATCTTGATAAGCCCCCTGTGCGCCCAATTTGCCCGTTGGGACACCATCCTATTCTTGAGATAGTCCCCACTTTAACTCACGGGGCATCGCCAATCTCTGAAGGTAGATCAGGGGGTAGCCGCGATCCATTCCAGGCAGAAACATTAAAACTTTGCCAGAGTTATACAGCCACATGCAATCCTCTTCAGAGAGGATCTCGTCTGATTGCTCCATCTGGTCCCCAAAGAGAAATGCGGGTTTTTTTAACGCTTCCCTGTTCACATCCTCGAAGGCTGCATCAGTGATAATCTCACGTGCAGTAGTGGGATGATATTTAATCAACTTTTCCCTGCGCCCTCTCCAGTCAGGTTTGTATGCGGCCAGGATGGTGGTGAAGCGAAATTGAGCTAATGGATCAGAACCCCCAGTAAAGCCAAAGTAGTGCTTATAGGGAAGGGCTTCCGCCGAATACCCTACTGCAAAAGAAAAAACCAGAATTAGAGAAGTTTCTACAAAACAGAAAATTTTTCTAAGTATGGACGAGCAAAACTAAAAATTAGACCGCGCAGAAGTACTCAAAAATAGCCTCGCGTTTCAACGTGACTGCTACTCAAAATAGCCTTGCGTTTCAATGCGACTGCTACTCAAAATAGCCTCGCATTTCAACGCGACTGATACTCAAAATAGCCTCGCGTTTCAACGTGACTGCTACTCAAAATAGCCTCGCGTTTCGACGCGACTGCTAAATCAAATAGCCCCGCACTTCAAAACGCGAGGATGACGCGATAACTTCGCGTAAGAAGAAAGTCATAAGCTTTTCTTCTTCTCCAAGCCTTACGGCCGGAGTACGGCGATCTCGCCGGTAAAGGAGGTGATCGATCGGTTAAAATCAAGCCAAATCACTCTAGAAATGTTTTAAAGAGTCTCGATAGAGAGATTCTTACCTCCAATAGGCGAAATGTGGGCTGGCGCGTCGCCGCTATGGCCGCTGCCACCACTGCTTGCGCCAGTCGCCGACGATGGGGCTGTGCGAGAAGAAGCACGAGTCTTGGGCGCCATTGCTTAAAAACTTGAGGAAAATCGACGGGAAATCGGGAGAAACTCGATTGGAAAAAGCTCAGGTCGCCTGAACTATAATCGCCTGAATCTCTAAGTCTCTAGAAAATTCTCAAGTGAAGTGAGAAGGATAAGGAATAGAGATTTCATTTAAATGAAAGAAATCGCCTCTTGGAGTTCGGCACGAATTTCGGAGAAAATGACTGATCAGTTACTCGCCAAAACGCGAAGCTATTAGCTTCACGTGACGATGGAAAACACGAAGTTATTAATTCCGCGCAATTATGCAAAACGCGAGGATAACCCGGTGCCTTAGCTTCGCATTACTATGAAGAACTTGGGTTTTTGGCAAGTGCAATTAGGCACTTCCATCTAAGTTAAAGTGATGTTTACCCGATCATTTTGGTATTAATAGTCTAAGTTACGCAAATGAGCTTTAGATTATTTTACCAAAAATTACAAACTATCTATTTGTTGAGCAAGCAAGATCCTTGAAGCCGACAGATAGAGAGGAAAATAGTTGCCTTTATTTCATAAAAGAAGAGATTACAGAAGAAGAGGGAGTTATAGCTCTCCCAAAAGCTTCTACATATTTATCGACTCATCAATTACCTAACGGCGAGATTCCTCCGCGGGGTGTTGAAGTTCAATTCCAGAGTTCACATACAAGAGATCTCCTCTGCAAATGTCAAACTATGATCTGTTTAAAGTTCTTAGTGGATCATCTGAAGATACTGCTACAAGAATCCTAATGAAGATGCACAAGTTGGATTCGACATGCTACAAACCCTTAGATAATTGTCTCTATTGCTTTGGAAAGCAACAAAGATTGTCATCTAACAGAAATGGTCCTCAAGAAAACTTAATGGGCTGCCGCAGAGTTCTTGTAACTCCTTCAAAAGTTTACCTTTGGAGCCAGAGCTTGAAACCTACAACTATGTTGTAAAGCATATTCGTCTGGCTTCCTTAGAGTTACTTTTGCTGACGAAGACTGGTAAAGCCACATGTACTCCTCTTTAAGAAAGATCTGGTTAGAATACTTCACTGCAGAAGAAGAATCAAGAGTTAGAAAAAACTCGAAAAATCTTCTAAGTATGAAAACGCGGAGCTAAGGATAAACTCCGCGCACAATTGAGAATAGCCTCGCGATTTAAAACGCGACTGCTAGTCAACATAGCCTCGCGTTTCAACGCGACTGCTAAATCAAAAAGCCCCGTGTTTCAAAATGCGAGGATGACGCGATAACTTCGCGTAGAGAAAGATCAGAGTTCCTCTCTGACTTCTCCTTCTCCTTCTCCTTCAAGCCTTACGGCCAGAGAACGGCGATCTCGCCGGTTCGAAATTGGCTGGTCGGTTAAAACCAAGCCAAAACACTCCAAAATTGATTTAAGGAGTCTAAAAATTCAGAATTTATACCTCTAATTGGTGTAGCATTGATTGACTCGCCATTGTGGCCACTGCCTCGGTCGCTGCCGCCGGTGCTAGCGCTGGCCGCCGATGGTGAGGAGGCACGCGATGCCATACTCTTCTTAGATAACATCCTAGTGATGAAGATCTATGGAAAGATGAAGGAAGTTCGGTTGAAGATCATTCTTTCAAACTGATTTGCTTGAGTCGCTTGAGCCCTTAGCTCTCGAATTCTTCGGATGAAATGAAGAAGAAGATGAGTCAAAGACTCTATTTAAACAGATGATCCGCCTCTTGGTATTCGGCGCAGAAATTCAGAGTAATCAATGAAACAATTACTCATTTCCCTGAAAAAGTGAAGCTGATTAGCTCTGCATAAGCTAGCATAACGCGAGATAGACTTGGTATTCTAACTCCGCGTTTCAGTTTAAAGATCCAAAGTATTTCAAAATCTGCTAAGTTCTAAGCCATTTTGAAAACTTTGGAGGGGGTTCTGTTGGCAGTGAAAATTTCTAAGTTAAAAAGGATTTTCCACAACAGAACACGGAGCTAACTCCGCAGCCCCGCGTTTGGCTATATTAGCCTTGCGTTTGAACAAAACGCGGAGATATTTAATAGTTCCGCGTTGATTCCGCAGTCTGGCTAGTTTTAGCCTCGCGATGAGTAAAACGCGAAGCTATCAATAGCTCCGCGTTAGCTCCGCGTTCTGGTTATTTAGCGTCGCGTTTTGATGCGATTAAAGTTCCGCGTGAGCAGATAACCAGAATCTCAAATTGATTGAGATTATGATTTGGACTTATCCAAATACCTAAATCAAGTCCAATCAGAACTCTAAATCAAGATATTTAAATCAATATTAAATATGTGATTGGAATCCTTGATGAGAGGGAATTCTATTTAGATAGAAACTCTCAAATTAACCTGGGGATATAAATACCTTCCTGGTGAAACCCTAAGGGGTCTTCTTTTCGACAATTAAGATCTTTTCCTCTTGGAGAATTCAAGTTACGTATAGAGCCTTGAGTTCGTGAAAGACCAGAGAAGATCTTCTACAGTCGGCCGCCCCCTTCGAGAGAAGAAGAGTTCGACGTTCGATCGTCCAAAGGAACTACTATAGATCCCATCGCCACTGATCCCATAAATATATTGTAAAAGAGAGAGATTGAAGTATAAAATCCTCTCGTTTGTTCTTTTTATCTTATTCACTTCTATTGTAATTTAAGTTAATTCAATGGGAGGAAAGCAACGAATTTCTGCTGCGAACAACCAACTGCTCTAACGATCCATCCTCGGCTCTTCCAATGACTTGCTCCCCCTACGTATCC
The DNA here is from genome assembly GCA_036321105.1 of Dracaena cambodiana. Classification (NCBI taxonomy): domain Eukaryota; kingdom Viridiplantae; phylum Streptophyta; class Magnoliopsida; order Asparagales; family Asparagaceae; genus Dracaena; species Dracaena cambodiana. The sequence continues at coordinate 11,786,662 of JAYEPQ010000005.1, read as the reverse complement.
AACATCATCACTTGGTTCTCTTCAAGATGTACCTGTACCACCTTCTACCGCTGAGTCCTCCCAAATTATTGCACCTCGTCGTTCGGATAGGGTAAGAGCTCCTCCTTCCTATCTTCATGATTATTATTGTTTTTCTATTCTTTATACTCTTCATGAGCCTCACTCTTATCGTGAGACTAACTCTGATCCTCTTTGGCAGCAAGTTATGTCTGATGAATTAGATGCTCTTACCAAGATACATATTTGGGATTTGGTAGATTTGCCTCCTGGAAAGTTTGCAGTGGGTTGTAAGTGGGTTTACAAGATTAAGACTCGGGCAGATGGCTCAGTTGAGCGATACAAATCTAGTCTTGTTGCGTTGGGTTGCTCTCAAGAGTATGGTATTGACTATGAGGAAACTTTTGCTCCTGTTGCTCGACTTCCCTCTGTTAGATCTTTGATTGCTGTTGCTGCTGTTCAGCGTTAGTCATTATTTCAGATGGATGTTAAAAATGCATTTCTGAATGGAGATTTTACTGAGGAGTTTATATGAAACCTTCTTCTGGTTATAAGCATCCTCCTCATAAGGTTTGCCGCCTTCGTCGTGCGATCTATGGTCTGAAGCAGGCTCCTCGTGCTAGGTTTGCCAAATTTACCTCTGTCATCACACAGCAAGGTTTTGTAGCCAATGCTTATGACACTGCCTTATTCATCCGTAATACTGCCTCAGGCACTACTCTTCTATTTCTCTATGTTGATGACATGATCATCACTGGTGATGATACTGCTGGCATTCGTGTGCTTCAGATTTTTCTGGGTCATCATTTTGAAATGAAAGATCTTGACACTCTCAGTTACTTTCTTGGTCTTGAGGTGACATCTTTTTCGGATGGTTATTCTCTTTCTCAGGCTAAGTATACTTCAGATCTTATATTCAAAACTGGTCTAACCGACAGCAAGACTGCCAGTACCCCTTTGGAATATAATACTCGGCTCAACCTTACTGATGGTATCCCTTTGTCTGATCCTACTCTCTATCGACAGTTGGTTGGTAGTCTTATTTATCTCACAGTTACTCGCCCTGATATTTCTTATGCTGTTCACCTGGTCAGTCAATTTATGCATGAGTCTCGCTCACCTCACTATGCTGCTGTTCTTCGAATCCTTCGCTATATCAAGGGCACTCTTTTCCATGGTTTACACTATTTATCTCAGTCATCTCTTGAGTTACGAGGTTATTCTGATACTGATTGGGCTGGCGATCCTACGGATCGTCGTTCTACCACTGGTATTTGTTTCTTACTTGGTTCCTGTCTTATTTCTTGGCGAAGTAAGAAGCAAACAGCTGTCGCTCGATCTACCACTAAGGCTGAGTATCACGCCCTTGCTGATGCTACTACTGAGCTTCTATGGCTGCGTCGTTTTTTGGCTGACTTGGATGCCCCTCAGCTGTCGCGTTCTCTTTTCTACTGTAACAACCAGAGTACTATTCAGATTGCGCATAATGATATTTTTTATGAGCGCACAAAGCATATTGAGATTGACTGCCACTTTATCAGGCACCATCTCAGTGATGGCTCCCGTCGCTTGTGTTCCGTTTCCTCTGCTGATCAGCTTGCTGATATTTTCACTAAGTCACACTCACATAGTCGTCTTAGTGAACTTGTTAGAAAACTCCAGTTGGCTTCTACGACGCCACCATGAGTTTGAGGGGGATGTTAAGATATAATTGAGATATGATCATAATGCTAAAATATTTTGAAATACTTTCCTATTAGATATTGAGATATTTTCCTAAATTAGGATAGTTGACAAATCTCTGATTTTATGTAATTAGTATCAATTACAGATCCTGTAATTATTCTTTTGATTGCCTCCTTCACCTATAAAAGGATGGCTCATTGTACAGTTCAATGATAAGAAAATATACAGAAATTTCTTCATTCTGCTTTCGCTCTATTTTCTTCAACACTTCTCTCTTTCATAAAGGAAGAACAACCGTCACCAAAAGAACTTATCTTTCTCTCTCTGCCTTAACTTTTTGCTCAAGAAAGAACCCTTCTCCTCCTTCTACCTCGAGATCTCGAACTCTAGCTTGGAGGCTCTCTCCGGCCCCTCCACCACAGCTGCACAAGAAGTACCGGTGTTTTTAGAGGACTCTGTCCCATCGGGACAAGCTCCAATCAAGAATTTCAAGAAGAGACTCGAAAATTGGATGGAGGTCAAGGCATGGGTCTCACCGCCAATGGAACCCAAGCTGGCAAGATCCGGAGGAACCGATGGGAGGAGGCTCCAGAGGTGCTAAAAGTTGTGTATTTTTCTGCTAATTTTTACTTAAACTTTCTATTACCCCATATGCACATACATGAAACTTTTGCTTCTTTTGAAAAATCAGGCCAAGCTTGATACAATGTTGAAAGAAGGAATTAAGCCCACTTTAGAATTGTACATAGCCTTGCTAGCAATCTACTATTGATCAAGTCTATGTTTGATCGTATAATTACTTCAATCACTGTTACTCAATATACTGTGCTTGGGGGATAGGGAAGGCTGATATATTTCATGAGATGGAAAGAATTGTATCAGGAATGCTTGTAACTTTTAGAGGAAAATTTGATTTTTATTGATATTGCTGTACGGAAAATGCCATCTTGAAAATCTTACTTATATTGGAGAATTTGTATTCCTAACTTATAGTTTATTAAGATTTGGAAATAAAGGAATAAACCTTATTTTAGCCCAAAAGTGATATTTTTAGCCAAAAACCTTAGTTCTTTTTTAAGATTTTTTTCTCAGAGTTTCAACTATAGTTTTTTAAATTCTTAGGTTTTCGATAGCTTACAGTTCATGTTTCTGGACTAATATGCAGATAATTCTGAAGAATTTCGCAAGTCTAACTGGTGTATTTGTGATAGGAATGTGGAAACCAAATTGCATTTATCTAGATAAAATGATATATTTACTTTTTGAAGATCAAATAGGAAGAAGAAAATGACAATCCATAAAGATCAAAGCAATTTTTAGATTATATTAGTCGAAAACTTTGATATGGAAATGATAATTTGTATATGTGTTGTTTTAATTTTGTTGTAATTATGACTTGAATTCGTATTGTTGTTCGGATCCTTTTTTTATTATTGATGTTATAAGTAAAAGTTAAATTCACATTGTCGTTTGAAATTGTAGTCTTTTTTAATGATGTTGTAAGTGTGGTTTTTATGTGATATATTCATCTTAAAATAATTATTTTGTCATATTTTATTTTAGGGAAAATCCCTTTTGAAAATATCACTGTTCTGGACAAAAAATTGCTTGTATGGGGTGTACATCCGTACATTATTAATAATGTCCGGGGTGCACACCGTGGACAGCGAGGTCAAATTTCCAAAATGTTAAAAGCTCTTTGTCTGTGTTGACAGTCCCGAAAAAGTATATTTTGTCCGGACAGCCATTTAGAATCATATATACACAGTTCAGAGTCTAATTCCGGACGAAAATTATACAGTTCAGAATCTAACTCCAGACGAAAAATATAATATCCAGAATCTACTTCCGGACAAAAATATGATGGAGGTTAAAGACAAGGACATTAGTGTCTAAAAAATTCAATAGCAAACTTGTTATATTAATTAAGTTTATAAATTGGGCTCACTACGAAAATTGTGTGCTCTTTTGGAAATTCCTCCACTTGGACAGGGCTTGCTGACGTGGTCTGATATTCAGTATTTAAGAATTATATATAAATATGGGCGGAATAATCATCCGGTCAGAGGCCTAGACAGTTCCACGTGTCCGCTACCTTGTGTTCCAGTCTCCAGAGTCCCGAAGCCCATCTAGCAATGGAGACGGTGCCGGAGGGGAAGAAGCGGCGGGCAATCAAGAAGTTGACGACGCCGGCGACAGAGTGGCGGAGAAGTTTTAGCTGTGGCGGGAGGAGGCGCTTCCGCTAGGGCTTCAGAAAAGCAGCGACTTTGATGTTGGGTCTTAATTTCTCTCCAATTTCGATCCCAAAATCGGACAGGCAAATTCAACATGATGAAGGGGAAGGCAAAGTATGAAGACTGACGGAGGAAAGGAAGGAACAATGGCGCCTGTGGGCCCCGCACAAATTCTGAAAGGTACTTCCTCTATGCCTTTTTTAATTTCCTATCGTTAATTCGAATAGAGGAATCTCCAAAAGAAACTCCACTTCTTCAAAATGTCGCACTGGAATCCAATTCCCACACTATAAAACCACCCCGTTAAGCCATTATGATCGTGAGGCGCACTTCTCCTTGGAAATCTTCTTTTTTTCCTCCTTAATCTGAAAATGGTAACTATAATTAAACTTATTTTGAGATGTTCTGCAGTAGAAATCATTGTTTTTGAACTGAATCTGTGTTTTTTTAGAGTTTTTTCAAGGGTGCAAATGACAAATGGCCGATATTGGTTGGGCCGTGGGGAGGGCCGGGGGGAAGCCCATGGGATGATGGGGCATTCACAGGGATACGGCAGATGATTGTTGTCCATGGAGCCGTGATTGATTCGATCCAGATCGAGTATGACAAGAAAGGGAGCTCGGTTTGGTCGGAGAAGCACGGAGGGAGTGGCGGAACTAAAATCGACAAGGTATGCAACCTTGTTGGTGCATCTTTTAGATTACTGAAATATTTGTTCTCATGTTAATATATTTTTATTGTAACATAGTCTTTTGATTGCGATGATCGTCACCTTGAAGGTTGATAGCAAGCACGGGTACCCATATTTTTTTTTATCAACTGAATAGAAAATACTTGAAGGCTTAGAAGGTAAAGAAAGATGTTTGAACAACATGGAATAGCAAATCATATCTTATTGATAGAGAACATCCTCGTACACACACACACAGGATTACAAAGTGGATATTATTCTCAATGGTCAAAACCAGTTAATAAATCCATAATAATCAAACACTCTTCTTCAAGCTGAAATATATATATCAATCATGCCCAGCTTGTTACTTGTCACACAGAGTTGAGAAAACTTTAAGTGATATAGTTTTAGTTAAGAGATTGGTCAACTACTCTAACAATAAAGTGAGCGGAGTACAAATCACTTTCTTTATCAAGAAATCTCGAATAAGATGACAATGAATCTTGATATGTTTGGTACGATCATGAAATACCGGATTCTTAGTAATATAAATGGTAAATTGATTATCACAATGTATATGCATGACTCTTCAGCTCAAAGCCTAACTCAGTCAGTAAATTGTTTAACCACAGTAGCTCGTATATAGTATGAGCCATAGCTTGATATTCTGCCTCAATGCTCGATTGAGACACTATGTTTTGTTTTTATGAATTTGCCATATTACCAAATTACCACCGGCAAATGTCAGGTAAACAATAATAGACTTCCTGTTACTTCTGCCTCTAGCATATCCAACATTTAAGTATGTATAAATGTGAATATGACCATGCTTCTGTTATAACAATTTCTTTTGTTGGAGAACTCTTGATATACACAAGAATTTTTAGAGTGGCTCTACAGAGAATTTCTCCTAGCTTATGGATGAACTGAGTTAATAGTCCAATGACAAATGGAATCTTTAGTTTAGTAACTGTGCGATAAATAAGTTTCAATTATTCTCCTGAATTACTTGACATCATCATAAACTATTATTTTACTCCAGAAGTCCACATCTACCTTCATAAATATGCTAACAGGTTTGCACTAGGTTGACCACTTTTCTGCAAAAGATCCAATGCATACTTTCTTTGAGAAACAAGCAGTCCATTCATGTGATATGCTACTTCAATGCTAAAAAAGCACCTGGGCTTTTCCAATATCTATGGTTACAAAATGCTGGTCAAAATAGTCGTTTGTCTCATTCAAGACTCCTATCTTCCCATCAAGAGAATACCATCCAATAGATAACGAGAAGAGCAATTCCAGAAGTATGATGAACGGACTGATCATATTGATGCCTATGAAAACCAACGCCAGCATAACCGGTAGAGAACTTCTCAAAGCAGGCTATTTGCTTAAGTCCATAAATGACATACTTAATTTTGTAACTGTATATTCTCCCTGAGTAACACTTAACTACCCTAAATCAATATACATATTTATTTATTGATTATTTATTTTAACATATTTGAATAAATAAATATAGTCGTACATAATTTTAAAATAGATCTATCAAATAATTATTTCATTATTATTATTATTTTAAAACCATTAAATATATATTTTTTTTAAAGTCTGTAAACTATTTTTCCTAAATAGTTAAGTCATTTCCATAAGAGCCTATTATTTATTTAAAAATATATCATTGTTATTTATTGAGCCCAAACCCATTTGCTTGGCCTATAAACCAAAAACCTATTTTCTTACGTAACAAAAATAAAAGTGCTTATACCATAATTTAAATCCAAGCCAACTTCAACATAAATTAGTCCTATATTAACAGGACAAGAAATCATCATCACAAATATAGGATTTTAATTAACTTAAACTATTCCTAATATATCACTCTTTTTAACTCCCATCAATTTCTCATCCTCCTCTCATGCATTAATTTCGTCTCATCAATTACCATTTTGCTACCATGATCACATGTTCAATTCCTTTTTTCAAATTCAATTCTCTACTTTAATACACCCATTCATCACTAAAATTACATATTTTACCCATTCGAATATGAATTTAATCTCCTTTAAAGCCCACCAATCCTCCCTCTAATCGTTCATTCTAACTTATTTAAGCCCTTCTATATTCCATAGGTTTTTCCCTTACAGATACTTCCTAAAACTCTCCTTATAATACACAACTCTCTCCCTTTCTCCCTACCGACTGTTGGAGTGCCACTGATCATTGAACTGTTGTTGATCACCGGAGGAGTCACCTCACGAGCCCTCTCTGTTATTCAGTCACACCTCGTGCCACTAATAACAGCCATCGACAACCGCCACAGTCACCAATAGTCGTCGTTGGCAGCAACCGTCGCCGCCAATAGTAGCCCCGATCAACAGATTCGAGTCTCGACTGAGCCCATTATGTCCTTGCACCGTGGCGACGCTACCCCTTGTTGTCGGAGCCAAAACTTCTTCCCCTTCTTCTCCTTTGGAATCTATTAAGAGGTAGGATCAATATTCCTTCCTTAATAGGCTTATATTTTATTAGATCTAGGTAGATAACTGCCTAGTAAGAACTTAATTAAAATCTACACCCATTCATTTTATGGACCTAATAAGATGACTATCATATCCGTTTGTTTGATTCAAATCCGATATCCTTTCATAACTAAAAATAAACTTTTTGCATGACTTAAAAATTTAAGAAAATTTTCTATAATAATAAAAATCCTTATTTACTATTTTTAATATTTTTTGTTATGGTTTGCATATACTTATTAATTTTGATTAGAAACTGGAGTGTGAATTTATTTGAAGAATACATTTTCGAACTAAGGTGAGTTTTTTGCAAAGTCACTTTTCTATACACTTTTCATATTGATAGGAATAACTTATATTTCAATTTTATTAAATAAAATGTTTATGTATGTTTATGATATAAATTATTATTTCCTTTGATAATAAGTGCTTAAATAAAGTTATTTCTTATTTTTAAAAATTGCATTACCCTCATTTTACATTATTTTGAATTTCACATTTATACAATATTCATATCATTAAGTGTTATTTAATGTATGAAATTTGATAATATCATAAATTTTCTTCAAATGAAATATATGTTAATAATTGATTAATTAGTAATTATAGATAGTAAATCTGACTAATTTATAGTGATAATGATTGTGATATTGTGCGGCAACGGTGTGTGAGAGAGTCCCAAAGGAAAGTGATTACATAATTAAGAAATGTACTTGCTTGGAAATCTTCTCACTTCCTAGTTCTTACCTGGCCATATATGATTATGATATGCAGTCAGAAAATTTTGAATGGTGGTTGAAAAGCCGGTAATATATTTGAATTAAAACTTGTTCCTAAACATTACTTAATTATAGTGAATTTTAACTAGACTTTAACCGAACTGAACCAGTAATGGACTTTATTAAAAATGTAAAATATTGGATTTGACATAATCTTAATAATTATAAACACTAGGTATGGGGGAGATATTAATTAATGTGAATACTGTGTTTTGGCTGTACTGTCAAGTCCACGATTGCATGGTGACTTGCTGTATCATATCTGAAAATTACTTTTTGCCATTGTGCAGGTCTGGATCAGCTCTCGAAAATCCTCATGACTTTTCTCGGGTCTGTACGAGAGATAATAGAAACACAAATATATCATCAGTTAGATTTTTCCAATAATATATGATACTAGACTAGTACACTTGACATGTAGACCATAACATAATTGTGAGTAGAATAACTATTAACAACTGTTTGGTTAATAAATTAACTTATATTTTATATTTAAATCCATATGAATCAATATTTCCCTATCTTGTAAATGCATAATTATTTAGTTTATTACTTCATATTTTATACTTATACTACTACTTTAGGTTGTGATAGGTATGCATGCCCAGACTTTTGAGATAAATTTGATTGATCAAATTGAAGATCTAAAACACTATATGGGGTAGTTGAAACCAATAGATGTTGCTACTTTCTTTCAGTCTTGTACTAATTATTTTATGTTGTTTCCTATTTTAAAATTTATCTTTTATCCCTAGTTATTTCTCTGTTATTATTTTTGCCATTATCTATTGTAATCCAATTTTGTCCAATAAATAAAAGTTCTATTTTCTACTAAGATTTTGTTATATGTGGCAATGATTGATATTATACTAAGCCTTAACGTATTCTCACGAATACGTTGTTGTAACAACTCAGTATCTAGTGTTCCAATAATAGGCCATTGCAAACACACTTTGAACGTTGACATCACCATAAATGAAAGCATTTTTGGCATCCAATTAGTATAAGGGCAACTCCAAACTGACAAGCAAGAATGAATAAAATATAAATGGAGTTGAGATGAGCCACGAGAGAGAACGTCTCAAAATAATCAATATTATAAGTCTAAGATAATTCTTTTACAACAAGACGAGCCTTATATTTCTTCACAGAACCATTCTAATTGAATTTAACTGTATAAACCCAGCAAGAACCAACAAGTGGAGTGCCTTGTGGAATAATAACTACATCTCAGGTGGTTCGAGGGAGTAATGCTTACATCTCTTCATCCATAACCTGCTACCATACAGGAACAACCAATATGGAAATTAACCCATTATTCATTATATTATGTTATGATATCTAATGCAAACACAACACCATTTAACTGTCGGAAATGATCTAATGCAATGCAATGGTGAGTTTTTCATGTTATTTATATTTCACTTTATAGTACATTATGTTATGTTATTTACTGTTATTTCTTAAAGTAATTGCTAGATTGTTGCTGATTATTCACTCTAGTTAACTAATTGCTCGAATTTTTTTCATTTGATTGCTTGTTATTTTTTTGTTACTATAAGATTGCTTACTTGTTCGTTTGTTATAATTCTTCTCTGGTTATTGGAATTTCTTACTTGAACTATCAGCAAACTAAAGTGAATAGTTGGTAATAAATATAAATTGAGCATTAGAAAGTATAGACTACAGAATTATTAGTTGTGACGACGAAAACTGTAAAAACTAAATTCAAAATTTTATTTTGATGATTAAAATTACAATTGCGAATTCAATATATATTTATGAATATGAATGTAAAAATTATTATGAAATTAGAAATTTAAAATAACTTCTATTTGTTGTAGAATGTTTTTGTATTCTTTAATAGAATTTTTAAATTTATTTTTTCTATTTATATTTATTTTTATTAAACAAATAGGAAATTGTATACCCTAAATATGCGTTACACTATATGCCATTTAATCTAATAGAGGCAAAATATTAAGCTAACATTGTTGACTATTTTAAATATTGGTACTAACATGACTTCCTGATACGACCTAGTATAGAATAAATGATAGAGATAGAGCAAGTTGGCGAAAGTAAGGAGTGAGCTATCATATGAGACAAGGTGAGAAAAGATGTGAGTAGTAGTTGAACATTTTCCTTTCTAGAGAGCTATTGGGAGGCCAAGATCTGAGATGAATGTGTGAGGGGAAGAACCTGCAGTTGGAGATGGACAATCAAACAGGCATAAGACCTGAGTAGGTACATTTGGACAATGCAGAATACATCTACAATTGTGGTGGTTGAGGCACATTGTCATTCTCTACATAAAGATATAGGAAGAGAAGTCGATAGTAGGCTGACAAATAACGGTGAGATAAAAAGGAACAGACTGAGAAAAGGGATGCCTACAAAAGTAGAGTATTTTCTAAATATAGTATTATGACACCTATAGCCTTTATGAGTACGTGAGGAGCCCACAAACACACATTTAAGAGAGCATGGAGACAACTTTCCCATCTAGGAGACAAGCCTGAACATAATAGGTACTAAATACACGTGGTGAAAGAGAGTAATTCTTTGTTCATTGTGGGAATAGAAGATTGTGATAACATAATAGCGAAATGAGGAAGAGAAGGTCGAAAATACAAAAGAAGAAATCAAAAATATGGAAAACCTATATTGGACACTAAATATATCTCAATTTCTTTTCCTCTTGTTCCTCTTAATGTTCATGTTTTTTCTTATTTTAATCTTTTTATTGTTTTAATCTTGAGAACAATTGATACCCAATTGCTTTGAAGTATCTTCCATATTTTTGCAGTACCTTTTTGTGAGGTGTGAGGACAAAGAGAACATTGCAAATTCCAATTGTAGAAAACTTAATGTCCATAACAAATATTTATTGTTATGTGGAGAAAAGTATTATGCTAGAAATAGGGATGAGAATGGGGGAGTCCACGGGCCAATTTTTGATTTGCTCTATTCAAAATTTTGAATTAGAAAAATATAAACTTCATTTTTAATTCAAAATTTTGAATAGAACTGGCCAAAAAGTGACCCGTGGACGTGCCCATTCTCATCCCTAGCTAGAATCCTTGAAAAGCTTATAATTATCAAAACAAAAATATAGTTCAAAAGATGGAAATTTAAATAAATGCTTAGAGGGGGACTTATATATACAGCCAATTACGGTACAATTACGGAACATCGTTTGATATTTGACTATTAATTGTGATAATAGTGGAGATTATTGCTTTAAATATTATCCCATATATCCTTTTTTTGGGTATCCACAATGATAAGTAAGAAGGGTTATATTTTTTATGGCTAATATCAGCTAGTGGATGAGATCACATTTTTATGCTCATAACAGCCAATGCATCCTTGCACACACATGTCCAACATAAGAATAAATTCCTAGTGACATGTTTATTTCTGGAGGAAACACCTTGACAGTAAAAAGATTGGTCCATTGGTTGAAAAAGGCTATTGACTACATAGCATCTATACAAGTACCAGACAATAATTTTTTTAAGAAAGATAAGTGGTTTATAGAATGACAACCCAAATACAAATGTGGAATACGATCAATTTTGAAAAATTACTAGATTTTGGACGCGTGAGATGCACTTGAGTAGAACACGTGACTGCCAACCCAAATAAATTTTTATGCAAGAAAAGTATTTACTAAGGGCTTAATTTTTTGTGCGTAAGTCAGGTGAAGTGAACATGATGTATGGTGGAGAAAAAAATAAGGATGTACATAAAGGTAAAAATAGCATTGAGGTCTCTTGGGTGTTTATCAACTTATCTAATATTAAATTGTCAATTTTCTATTGTTCTTGTTATTATATGTGTATGTGAACTTGCAAAAGAACTGAACCTTTTTGCAAATTGTTCTATAATTTTCAGCTTATACTAATTTTAACATGGAAATTAAATAAACTAGAGGCATATTTTGTAAATTTAAGACTGTTGATGAACTTGTGCAAAAAACCTTTCCGAAAAGCTTCTTTGACCATTTTTCCTCTATAACAAATTATGGGATGCAAAATAAATTTGAATACACTTCTTAAATGAACCCTAAAAAATTGTATTTTAAAAGTACTAGTGAATGAATTCTAAGCATAAAGATGTAAATGTTAAATAACATGTTTAGGAACTTTTATGTTAAATTGTTCCCATTAACTGATCTAATGATCTTCACACCATTTAATGCGGATTACTCTGTAATTAGTGTTGCGAGTTATGGTCTTTCGCTTATTAAAATTTTCTTTGAAGAAACTTTCAGCAATTAATCTAAACGCAAAAATGTCAGATGCAAAAATGAATTATCTGATGGCAGTAAATGTTCTAAAACATGATGCAATCACAAAACATGTCCTTACAAAGTATTTAATATTATATATTATGTTACGATTTAAAACTAGCGCTAAAGAAGTAATTTGGTCCTAGTTGCACTTTTAAGTCTTCTACCCTTGTCGCCATCTCCTATAAAGGTTGCAACCACATATAGATTGTGATTTATACTACCTTAAATATCACAAATAATATGAGGTTATAAATTATATATATCCAAGAGATAAATTTGCTAATTGTAATTTGTTAACCATATAATAAGATAGCTGACAATATAATATAAAGTGTTTATATAGATTTCTAATAATGTCATATATGATAACTGGTATAAAAAAAAAGAAGGTTGCTCCATTTGATGTAATACCATCTCATTTATTGAGAAACTTTTTTTACTGCTTCAAGCTTACTAGAAAGCTAATAGATTTCCCAAGCTTACAAGCACGAAGATGTGCTGATTCCTTCAAAAAATACCAGAATATTTATACCCAACTAGAGATACTCAAACAGAAAAATCCTATAGTTATTATATAGGTGCAGAATTCTAGCCAACCATTATCAAGCTCTAGCCTGCAAACAGGTAATAATTCTAATTACCATTAAACAATACAAGAAGAACAAAGAGTTTAATTAGTGAGCATCTCTTTCGAGCAAGAATAGTAAATACATCACTTCAGTAAATTCACATTGAAAAAAAATGCAAGCATTTTATTTATAAGGTAACTATTAACATCTACTTTATTCAATCTTAAACGTCTAAGCGCTAATAACCACAATTTTGTCAAAAAAGCTAAATGTAATACCAAATAAATCCATAGATCTCATTCTCTAATGTTCTATGTGATCCTACACTATGTTAATTAAAAAAAAACCAAAGAATTTAGTTGAACTAGGCATTCAAATAACTAGTTTAGGAAATTATTTGAGAAATTCCTCAGGTTTCTGTCACTTTTTAACAGTTTTTTGGCCAAATCAACATCATTTGCTTGTTATGTTTGCATTGGTCCTCTTTGCATAATCTTGTACTCATTCTGAAGCTAATAGACCAAGCTTCAAGGTCATTATGATTTCATCTCAGTACTCTCTGAGCTGCTCCTAGTGCCATTTGGAAGTTGGCCCTTGTTCACTATCGTGGCTGCGACTCTTTCTCATTTCTTTCTTCTTTTTCTCCTCTTCTCCTTCTCGGCTGATAGTAGCCTGCCGGCAGCTGTAGCAAGGGCAGTTGGACCACTGCAATAAGAGGAAAGGAAGAGGGAGAGTGCTGGCAGTGTTTTCTGAGAAAGATTAAAAGACTGAAAAAGAGAAGCTCCTTGCATGAAATTCTTTGATTGTTCCCTAATATAACACCCAAGGTGCAGGTTTCATCTCAGTATCCTAATGAATCTGTAAGATAGCCAGGTTTCATCTTGGTTTCCTAATGAATCTCTTAGAAAGCTATTTAGCTCCTACACTTTAAAGGCTTCAACTAGTTCCCAAATAAAGGATATTCATGAGTGGGGTTGTATTAATATGACTTTGTATATGGATAACTATATGTGTATATTCTATTGTAGGCATAAATATATTATGGATGTGACATACTAGTGTGTGTGTTTCTCGATCTCCATGTTGTTTAGAAGGTAGCCGGTGGCGCAATCAAGCTGGCTTGACTGCAGCGGCACGGTGGGTGATTTTAGATCCAATGGATTGATGTTTTTTTTAATCTATAATGGTAACTACATACATTAATATGACGCAGTTCAAATCATCAACTAAAGGAGGGAATCAATAGGAGGTTCCATGAGAGAAAGTTTCTTCCTATGGTGACATCCATATTTGCATGAATACTTCTTTTTTTCTTGAAGGATGACATGACTCTATCCAATTTCTTGGTTCTTGATATTTAACCACTTTGAAGTGCTTGATATGTCTCAAACAAGTGCTAGTGCGGACACGAACCACCACTCTTTTTGAAGTGTCCATGCTGTAAAAATAGCGGTAGCCAAATAGAAATCCCTAAATCATTGACCCAAAAAACTAAATTGCATTTAGAATAGGTGACGAAAACAAAATTGGTTGACACTAAAATCTAGAAAAATTTAGGTTTAGAGGAGGGAAAAAATATATATAAAGAGGGAGAAGAGAATTTTTTGTCAAGAAAAATGAGAGAATCTCCAAAAATGTCTTAATGAAAAATATTATAAATCTTTTTAATAGGAAAAGACTAGAATATTCATGTGGGGAAAAAACAAGGGGACAAGGGTTTTGACAATTTGCTTTTGAGAGTACTCATAGATCTATCCAGTTATTGGATATTGAGTTTTATTAATGATGCATATCTAGGTCATATTAAGGAATTAAATCTTTTTTGAGGATCCATACCTAGCCATGCTCTACGGGATATTACTTCAGGATCTAAATCTAAAAAGCTGGGTTAGTTTATCAGGTAACCAGCTCCCATTCCCTTGCCTAAAAGTTCCTGAGCGAACTGCTTCCTCTTGCAAAATTAGAAGGATGTAAAGAGAAAACAAAGATTGGAAAATACTTATGCAGAGTATTATGGAAGGAAATCTCTTAACTTTATGGAAAGAATTCTCCTTGCTCCAAACTAACATTAGTTTATTCATACTGTATTATGGAGTTAACATTACATCAATCTATTCTATGCAGGTAAAGCTTGATCCTCTCCACGAGGTTCTCACTTCTTTAAGCGGTCACCATGGATCAATTTCAAATGACAGCCCTGTTGTCATAAGATCATTGACGTTTACTAGCAATCTTAAGATGTATGGACCTTTCGGCTCAGAGCAGGGAACGCATTTTTCATTCCCCATGAGTGGTGGTAAGATTGTTGGTTTTCATGGAAGGTCAGGGCGGTATCTTGATTCCATAGGATTCTATTTAAAGCAGGCACAGAATCCAATTCCATCGAAGGCTTTAATTCCATCACAAACTAATCAAATTGGTTACAATATGGTGGAGGGAACTTTTCGCAAAGGATATGACATTGTACTTTCCTTAAGAGACAGAGAGGGGAATTTTGATGATCAATCCAACAACTATACAGGGGAAGTTTCTTCATATGAATTCAGTGGTGTGGATCCGAAGAAAAAGGTAACCCGTCCTCTCCCATGCAAGCATACAGTATTTGATAATATGTTGATCTTGTATCTTTACTAGCAAATTAGCTAAAATAGATGCAGATAATTGTTGCGTGGAAATGGATTTATCTTGATCTGGGACAACCTTAATCTGATCTTGTATTTCATATATTTACCATTTCTTCCTATTTTAAAAATTATGGAGTTTCCTGAGGTGGATGGACTGACATGTACAACTGAGAATGCTTCAAATCATTACTATGTAGCACAGCCTAGGTTATCTACTATACTGTAAGATTTTGGTAAACCTGTTCGACTCTAAACAATTGGCCAGCTCCAATGTTAGCAATTAATGGGCAGCTACTGACCATGACAGAATTTCCTCTGCCTCTTCCTCATCATCATTAAGTGGGCCTTTTCCCTTTAAGAAGGGGTCAGCTATGAGCATGGCAGTCCCTTCAAAGATTTGATAACATTTTATGACCCCCTATCTGCTTGAGCATGAGCGTGCCATGCCATTGAACTTTGATTGTCCAGTTGCTGGAAATTAAACCTGACTTTTTTATGTGATGCAGTTTGAGACTCCTAAACCAAGGATCATGTCTCCAAAATTTCAAATTCTTCATGACCACTAAGAGGCCTTGAGGATTAAGTTAGATGACATGATTTCTTAATAGCAATTGTTTTGAATTTTATGGCAAAATAAGCCAAAGAGAATCAGACTCCCTGCTTCTTTTTTTGTCCTAAAACATTTTATGTCGAATAAGTTTCTCTTTTACTATTATTAAAATCCACATATATTCTTCGTAAAGAGATACGAGTATGTGCATCAGTGATTCTCAATTATAAACATTCTAAGTGCATCTAATAATTGGTTGTGATACATTAGTACATTATTTTCATGGAATCTAATATTCCTTATTCAACTAGGAAAACTCTTCTATGTTGCTGCATGTGCGTATATTATATATATTTACTTGACAAATCTTCAATCATTAATTTGAATTGACATTATATGATGTTTTCTATATGATGTAATTGTACATTTCCAACAATTTTAGTATAATAGAACTTCACTTGTATTGCAATTACATGTATTATTTTGTAGGATATCTAAGAGATGGGATGATGGTGAGGATCACATATGAGTTAGATTAGATTACTTTTGTCTTAATTTGTTTAAGATAAATCTTTCTTATTTTCATATAAGTATCAAATCTTCAAGTTTGCATGTTAATTACTCTAGCCGTATTGGTTATCTTGGTTAGTTCATTTGTTAAGTTTTCCATCAAATTGACGAACCAAGACATGTTTAAGCCTAACCCATGATGGTCATTTACAAACCTACCCCAAGTAACTCGGAGCCCCCCCCCCCCCCCAAAAGCTCTCCCTTTCGCATAACTGCCCTACATCCTAACCCGAATTATTCTTCTATGACCAAGCCTAAATCACCACGAGTTTTTTTGGCAGGAACCCGACAGTAATCCGACGCTAGTGGGGACAAGAAACTCCTGCACCAAACTCCCTCTCTCATCTTTTCTTTGTGTGGTTGTATGTTGATGGTGGAAGTTGGGATGGCTGGTGGTAAGGTGTAAGTCGTGGGGAAGGTTGTGAGTGATGGGGAGGTGATCGAGATTGGCCCCAAACTTGGGGCAACAATAGAGTGAGATGCACTTAGTGTAAGGCAATGAGGTGGTATATCCATGAAATGCTGTAAAAAGTTGAAGTCAAGTTGTTTACCATGGAGGTGGTGGCAACAATGGACAACAACTATGAGTGTATCGACGTTGACTGATGCGGTCATTGGGTCAATGGAGGTTATGCTAGAGGCTATGGCAGAGAAGAGCATGTTGGGTGCTTTGTGTGACATCAATGGCCTGTCAGACATGTTGATTGAGTCTGAGCTTGTTCCGTCTGTTGGTCTTGATGGGAACATGATGAGGCCGAACTCGGTTGTTGGCGAATCAAACAATTGTTTTTGGGCTAGTGATTCTGATTCGATAGTTGTAGAACCTCTCCATATGATTTCACTTTGTCCGTGTAAGATACACTACAAAGAGCAGTCAATATGAGTTTTTTTAAAAAAAAATTTATGCACAGAAATAACAACAGCAATAATAATGATTTTTTTTCTATATCTAGTGGTTGTAGCTTGTTGCTACCTATCACATAATAATCCCTGAGAATAATAAGGAAATATTTCGAACACATTATCTGGTAATAACGTATTTAAATTTCTTAAACTCTTTGTATCTTATTGTGTGTTCGTAGCAAAATTTTTGCTTCCTTCCATTGAATACAACTTAGATTACAACGAAAGTGAACAAGAAAGAACAAACGAGAGGATTTATAATCTATCGCTCTCTTTTACAATATAGAGTGGGTTCTCGTGGCGATGAGATCTATCAAGTAGCTCTTTCGGACGATCTGACATCGATCTTCTTGCTTGACGAAAATGACGGCCGACTTGATCTTTTCTCTGCTGATCTTGATTCGTTCAAGGCTCTCACGCGTAACTTGAACTCCTTTTATGCTCGAAAAAGATCCCGTAAGGCTTCCTTAAGAGAGTATTTATAGTTTTGGGCCAATATGAGAGTTTCTATTTAAATAGAATTTGTATTCATCAAGAATTCTAATCAAATATCCTAATTTTGATTTAAATCTCTTGATTTGGAATTCTGATTGGACTCAATTTGGGTATTAGATAAGCCCAAATTTCAATCATAATCAATTTAGAATTCTGATTATCTGCTCACACGGAGCTAATCGCGTCAAAACGCGGAGCTAGAAAATCAGAACGCGAAGCTATTGATTAGCTCTGCGTTTTACTCAAACGCGAGGCTAAATAGCCAATACGCGGAGCTACAGAGTTAGCTCCGCGTTCTGTATGGAAAATTCCTTTTACTTGGAAATTTTCATTACCAACAGAACCCCCTCCAAAGTTTTCAAAATGGCTTAGAATTTAGCAAATTTTGAAATACTTTGGATTTTCAAACTTGAACGCGGAGTTAATAAACACCAAGTTATCTTTGCATTTTCATTCAACACGCGAAGCTCATAGCCTTGCGTTTTACTGAAAACTGCTCCGGTTCTCGCGCCGAATACCAAGGGTAGAACGCCTTATACATATCTAATGGCGTGGCTTGTCATGCACTGCCCCTTTTTAATGAGTGCGGCAGAATATTCCCCCGCTGACAAGCCATTCCTCGTGGAGCTGTACGAACCCTCCTCTTGGAAGAGCCAATATGTCGGTAATTCGGAAGACGCTCCGTCATCATCAGAACTATGAGATCTTACGATGCTTCCCCGATTTCCCCGGTGGAGAATACGGGTCAAAATTCAAGGATGCTCGTGGCCTGGATAACTATTCAAACTTATCTTCAGGAGTCTTCTGGTGGTTATTAGCTATCTGTCCGGAGCACCTGGTATATGGCAAGGTACAATGTGTTATATTGAGCCATACACCCCCGAGCCGCTTTGCTCGCCAGTTCAGGTACACAACTTTACGTGGGTAACCCGAACAAGAAGCTGGCCTATGAAGGGAGTTTGTATGAGGGAGCCCGAGGTTGGTTTCACTTTATAGCTGGTGGAACCGGAGTTGAATTTATGCTGTCCCAGAAATTGCCAGAGCTGGACATGGTGCTAAGCTTCTGCACATGGTACAGCGTCGCCAACGCTGATGTACCTAACTTCTCTATCAACCACAGCTGCTGTAAGGAGATAGAGGCCTTCTACTCTTGCCGAAAAGGGGCAAAAAGAGTTAGAGTAAAAAGAATGGATAAATTCCTTGGTACGGCGGTCGATCCATCAGGTGCAGGCGGCTCTGATGGTGACGATGACGATGGTGACGACGATGCTGATGTTGGAGGTGCTCCCCAACCTGTCGTCACTCGTTTTCGGAGTCCGACCGTTAAGCGCCGTGGACCCGCTAGAGATGGGCCAGCCTGCAAGCAGAAGAAGCTGGCCGGGGAGACCCTGGTAATCTCCAAAAAAGCAGCGGTCCAGTTTGCTACGGACTTGCTTGCTTTAACTCTGCCAACAACACCGACAGAGGAAGATAGGGCTGCTGAAGCTTCGAGCGCTACCAAAGCTCCGGTTATGCCAATCACGGAATCTGTTGAGCACACTACGACGCAACCTATAGGTAGCGAAACGGGTGTGCTCCTGGAGACGGCTACAGCTCCTCCTTCAAGTCCAACCACAGGACTTGTATCCACTGGTATGATTCTACTCTTTTTAATTTTTATATTTTAACTTTTTTTTCCTTTTTAAATGTATGTGACACTTTCTGTTTGCTTTTTTGAGATTCAGGTAATCAGCTTCACTCGCCCATGCGTTCGACTATCAGGGTGGAGTCCGAGGAGCTAGTGGGTGGATTTGGTAGTTCTGCAAACGAATTTGATGCAGACTACTTCACACTGGCCCAGTGTTCTGTTCCTTCATCAACTCCTCCAATCGACAAATTAGGGAGTAATGACAGGACAGACATTGCTGCCGTGTCAAGAGATGCTCCCCTATCTCCGAGCTTACCATCTCCAACACCAGTGGTTTGCTCCGAGGACACTTTCCAAGTCGTCTTTGGCGTGTCTACTTCTCAGCCAGCGATGTTAACGCCATCGACAATTGTGGCTGCTGAGATGCCAGTGGCCCCTCCTGTTCCTTCTCGCTTGCCAACAGGGGATGAAGACAACTTGAAGTTCTCGTTTGAGGCCACTTCTGTTACATGAGAAGTTTCAGGCGGAGACACCCCAATATTTACTCCTGTTGGCGGAGTTGCTTGACCTGCTAGTACCGATGATATTTCACCTCGGGTTCCCAGTTCTGCCAAGTTTTATTGGCTTTACTGGCCCCGCATGTCATGAGTCTGGTACAAGAGCGAGCTTCTTCTTCCTCGACTCCTACGAAAGTCATTCCTCTCCTGGCTACATCTTCCTTAATACTGCCTGCTCTGAACTCAGATACTGCTGATCCTCTTGAGGAGTTTTTCAATCACAGTGTCAATGATTTTATGCGGCTATTAAGGAGATGTATTGGGATCATCCTGGATGGAAGATATTTTCTTGATTTTGGACGCCCAATATTGTCCAGTTATCTGGACAATATTGAAAGGATCGGAGGACGTGACTAAGCAGCTCCCTACCGTGCCCGTCTCGAAGTTTTAGAAGAGCAGGTGCAGATGCTAAACACAATTCGCCAAGCGGATGTGGAAGCAATCACCGAGATTGAACTAGCGCGGTTACGAGTAGAGATGACGGCCCGTCAAGAGGAGCTGAGGTGCCAAGAAGAAAAGTAGTCTCAGGAATTGGCGGAGCTACGAACCAGCCAAGAGTCAGTCCTCAGGGGGCTAAAGGTGGTGGATTTTGAAATCGAAGGGAGCCAAGCAGCCATCTTCAGAGCCAGAGAGACTATTGCTAAAGCTCAGGCCATTTTAGAGGCCAGCGAGTCTCGGCTAGAAGAATCCGTGAAGAAGCGGGAAGAGCTGATCTTCAACAAGGACAGTTTGAGCAGGAAGGTATGATGATGAGCCATTCTATTGAAGAATCTCGTCAGCGGTTGGCCCAACAACTTGCAATAAACGGCGATGATTTACGCAGGCAGGCTCAACATTCTGTGAAAGAAACCTGTCGTCGAGTTATCGATGAGATGACAAATAAGTTGAAGATTTTGGGAGAGGCTTAACTCTCCTGTTTTCTTACACATATTTATTCTTTGTAATAAAGAACTCAACAATTCTTTGAATTCTTTTGTTTTTTAACTTTATTTTTTCAATTTACGAATAAAGATAATTCTTTTGATTCTTTTATCTGTTGGCTACAAATTTTTCTTGCTCAACAAATAATTGATATAAAATGGCTCATAATTTCGGTAAAACAATCCAAGGCTCATCCGTGTAACTTAGATTGCTGATACTAATCGGGTTTCAATTATTAACCACAGTAAAGCTCTTTAATAGAGCAAACTGATAGTTTGGTGAAAGCGCTTAATTGCTTATACCAGAATGATCAGATTAGGATCATTGACTTTGACAGAGGCGCCTAATTGCACATGCCTTAGTTTGGTAAAAAAGTTCAAGTGTTCATATGCGTAACTCGAACAAGTGGATGGTTATACTCATAGGGATATGAACCAGATGCGACAGTAAATAATAACCTTTTTTTTATGCATAATACTTTTTCAAAAATTTGCCGTTAATCGGCATCATCATTCTGTCACCATTCTGGTTCATTAAGCGATAAGCTCCACTAGAGTATACCGTCTCCATAATGAACGGTCCTTCCCACTTGGATTCAAATTTACTCTTAGTCTTGTGGGTCAGAATTATTGGCTTTTTAATAGCCAGAATCAAGTCTCCTTATTTAAAGATTCTTTGTTTAATGTTCTTATTGAACGCTTACGAGACTCGGACTTGATACAACTCAATTTGTTGTTGAGTCCGGAGACGCTTTTCATCGAGCGCTTCTAGTTCTTGCAATTTTTATTGACGACGTTCTTCTGTTGTCATCTTTGTGGCTAATACTACTCTTAATGATGGTATCTGGACCTCCAAAGGCAAGACGGCCTCACTTCCATATACTAAGGAGAAAGGGATAGCCTTTGTTGGCGTGCGGACAGTAGTGCGATAAGCCCAGACATTCTCTTAGTTTTTCATCCTAGTCCCGTTTATTGGAAGAGACAAATTTTCGAAGGAGTTTAATAATGGTTTTATTGAAGGTTTCGGCCAATCCATTCGTCGCGGGGTTACATGGCGTTGAAGCAATATTCTTGATTCTAAACTTATCACAGAATCGTGAGAATCCCTGGATGATGAATTGCGGTCTGTTATTATGAATGATTCTTCGAGGAACTTCAAAACGGTAAATGACATGATGTTTAATGAATTTAATAACATCTGTCGTCTTTACCTCTCTCATGGACACGGCTTCGGTCCATTTTGAAAAATAATCGGTTATCGCAAGTATGAACCGATGTCTTTTCGATGACGGGGGAGTTATTGGCCCCACGATATCCATCCCCATGCTTCAAATGGCCAACTAGCAATAGTATTGTGTAACTATTCTGGGGGTTGATGAATAAAATTGGCGTGTACCTGACATGCATGGCACTGCTTAGCGTATACCATTGCATCAGTAATCATTTTCGGCCAGTAGTATCCTAGCCTTCTTATGCGGTCCCCGAGTTTTGGACCGGGCTGATGAGCTCCACACACTCCATCATGCGTTTCTCTCAGCACTTCATCGGCTTCTGCTCTTGATATGCAGCGTAGTAGGAGATCGTCATTTGACTTTCTATATAAAGTCTGAAGTGTAGCATCATAATAAATTTTTTGAGCCTTCCTTTTTATTGAGGCGGCTTTCTTTGGATCCTTTGGCAGTATCCCGTATAAGGCGTAATCTACGAACGGAAATCGCCAATCACGGAGTTCCAGAGTTAAGCCTGCTTGGCACACTTGCCTGTTTGGAAAACCGTATCCAGATGGAGGAGTTCTCTACTCCCAATAGTTATACTTTTAGCTGCGCCTGGCGGGATTGCCAATGTCGCGGTTAATACGGCAAGAGCGTCCGCATAGATGTTCTCGTTCCGAGGTATATGATAAATGTAAAACTGTTCAAAATATCCTGCCAACTCAATGGCTAATTGATGGTAGGGGATGAGGGCTTCATGTTTGACTTCATACTCGCTCATCATCTGATTGACGATGAGCTTAGAGTCTCCATATGTCTCTAAATAGTTTACCCTCAGTTGCAGAGCCATTTTTAAACCAATAATGAGCGCATTGTATTCCGCCACATTATTTGTACACGGCTCCATCAACGAGTAACCATTGGGCAGTATATGTTTATGTGGGGAGATCAGTACCACCCCTATTCCAGCAGCAGATCGTCTGGCAGCACCATCAAAGAACATCTGCCATGATTGTTCTTTGCTAGTTGTGTTGGCTTCTGACGTCTGTTTAGAGACATCTGCTGATGATTTAGAGTTGGACCAAATTGGATGGTCCGTTAGAAAATTGGCGATCACTTGTCCCTTCATAGCTTTTTGAGGAACGAAGTGGATGTCGTATGACGATAGCAGTAATATCCATTTCGCCAATCGGCCGTTTAAAGATCCTGGTTTTGTCATCAGGATTTTCAAGAGATTGACCTGTGATATAACATAAATTGTTTGCCTAGAAAAATAGTGTCGCATTTTCTGGACGGCGAATACTAGGGCTAAACATTTTTTTTCGATCGGTGTATACCGATGCTCGGCTCCGATCATTGTTCGACTCAGGTAATAAAGGGCATGCTCATGACCGTGCTCATTATATTGAGCGAGCAACGCTCCCAACACGTTATCCATGGCCCTTACATATATAAGGAATGGTCGTCCAGGGACAGGTGCCATGAGGACGGGAGGTTTCGTAAGGTATTCTTTAAGGTCATCAAACGCCTGTTGACATGTCTCGTCCCATACGAAGGAAACCCCCTTTTTCATGAGTCTGGAGAATGGCTGACATCGTCCCGATAAATTGGAGATAAAGTGCCGGATATAGGGCAGTTTTCCTTGTAACCCCCTCAACTCTTTAAGGTTACGGGGATGTGGCATCTTCTTGATCGCTTTTACCTTTTCGGGATCAAGGAAAATTCCTTCCGAAGTAACTATAAATCCAAGAAATTTCCCACTGGACACCCTATGAAGGACTTGGCGGGATTCATTTTCAAGTGATGTCTTCGCATAAAATTGAAGACTGTTCTTAGATTCTGAAGATGGTTTTCTTTGTTTTTGCTTTGGACCGCCAAATCATTTACATAACACTCCATTGTTTTGCGCATATGTTCTTTAAATATAATGCTCATCGCGTGTTGATAGGTGGCACCGGCGTTCTTCAACCCAAAGGGTATTACTGTATAACAGTACACTCCCAACGGCGTTCTGAAAGCCGTGTGCTTTTCATCGTTCGGATGCATTTTAATCTGATTGTATCCTGAGAAGCTATCCATAAAGGACATCCTCTCGTAACCGCAGGTGTTGTCGATCATTATGTCGGTAATCGGGAGTGGAAACTCATTCTTAGGGCATGCATCGTTTAGATCCCGAAAATCGATGCATATTCGGATCTTGCGTTCTTCTTACGAACTGGCACTATATTGGCTACCCAATCAGGATGTTGCTCTTCACGAATAAATCCTGATTTTATGAGCTTATTAACCTCAGCGACTATTGCCTCCATCAATTCTTGTCGAAAACGCCTTTGCTGTTGTTTAGCTGGCTTGGCGTCTTCTTTAATATTTAACTTGTGTGTGGCAATCTGAGGATCAAGCCCGGGCATATCTTCATAGCTCCATGCAAACACGTCTATATATTCCTTGATAAGAGATATAAGTTCCTCCTTTTTCAAGGGAGTTAGTGTGTTGCTTATGAAAATGGGCTTCGGATTTTCTTCCGTTCCCATATTAACTTGTACTAGTTTATCCTCTATAGGTGGGTCACGCTATTCAAAGCGGAATCCCAGAGGGTATTCATGTGTTTAGCCCAGGAATCGTCTTGAACATCAATTGGTTTCTCGTCGCTTTCTGGTGCGGCTGAAACTATATTTTCTGTTAAAAATTGAAACCAGGCACCAATACTTAGATCCGAATCATGATCAAACGGATGTAAATCCTCATTGACCGAAGAGCTCTCTTCGTATTTGTATGGCGGTGAGGGAGGAGTAAATACATAGCCTAATCCTCTTCGAGTTTTTTGATAATAATCTGGGCTCTCCCATCTTGGTCTAAATGAGGGTATGAGGTTTCGTCGCCCTTTTCCAAAATTTAATCTCGATTTTTGGGTAAAATTATAATCCATCTTTTCCACCATCCGTCATGATTTTTGCTCGTATAAGTGAAATTGGGGTGATGTTTGTTCATCACTTTCACTACTTTGTTTTTGGTTAGGCAACGCGATCACTTTGCCGAACACAATTGGTTTTTGAGATATCTGTCGTGGAGGCACTTCAAAAAAGTAATCTTGTCCCTTCGTTATTTTAGACCGAGAGAAGAGGGATGACCTGATTGGCAAATGATATGCCGCTAGAACTTCAAGTTCGGACAGGTCATCCGCCTCGGTGGAAGTACAAGAAGGCTCAGACTCTGTAGCAACAGTAGATCGGAGACTAATTTTATATTTTCGTTAATCCACTCATCCTTTACTACATCAGTTACATTATTATCAAAATTCACATTAAAATTTATGTGAGGGTTTATCTCATAGTCACCTCCATCATCCTTTTTTGGAAATTCGTATTCAGTGTCCGCCTCATTTCCGCTGTCGTCGGGTTCTTGAGGCTCTTTGCGGTTGTTATTGGGGACTTCATGGGCCGGCTTGTAGAGCATAGCATCAGTGAAGTAATTTTCTAGCCCTTTGAATGGTTGCCTATCTGCAACTAGCGTCCGGACTTCTCTTTGTTCATCGCAGTACTTCATATATTGATGGAAAGTCGATGGGACTATCATATAGGCATGGATCCATGGTCGCCCCAGTAGGATGTTATAAGACGTGTCTACGTCTATAACGTAGCACGTCACTTCTGTCTTCAAATCTCCGATTTAACATCGAAGTCGGATCTTCCCGAGGGGACAACTATCGTTAGCGTTGAACCCGTATATCGTAGTATTTGTTGGTGTCAGACGATGGGGCGAAATTCCCAATAGCTGCATCAATCTTCTGGGAATGACGCTTAATGCAGACTCCGGATCGATTTGAATGCGGTCCACCTTTGTGGATCCGATATACTCGGTGAAATATAAAGGCCTATTATGTTTTCTATTCTTCACTTGCATGTCCTCTGGGGAAAAATTAATCTGTAGGACCTGCCTCCTCACTTGATGACAGCGGGGGTAGGAATCCTGTTCTTCATCGGCTGGCTCAACAATTTGTGCTAGGAATGATTCAGAGTCTGCCAAAGCCTCTCTTAATGTTTCGCGAGTCGATTTCGATAATCGTAGCAACTCATAAAGCGTAACTCAAGCTGGAATATTTGCCAGCTGAGCTATTATGTCAAATTTGAACGTAGCATCCTTGACCTCTTCGTCTTTTCCAGGATTTTTTTGGAAACGAAGCCTCTTTTGCTTTGCGAGTTTTGTGAGTTCCTTGTAAATATTTTTCGGGTCTACTCTGGTGTAGTTTTTGAGGTAGGTTTTACCGGATCGAGTGCCGGAAGGACCTGCCCCATCTTGATGAGTGGTCATAGTTTCGGCCTCCTCTTCAGAGTCCGTGAATGCTCCAGTGACTATGTACTCTTCCTTTATTTTCGCGGAAATAGTATTACTAGTCCGCTTTCTCCTCTGGCTCCCTGAGGTGGTCCATTGTTCATTCTGTAATAGATCAGGGTGGACCCACATGACTTTCCCTCTTTGTATTGTTATGGGAACAAGTCCTTTTTGTGCCCTTTCATGTGGGTCATGATTTTTCATGACCAATTTCCCTTCTGGTATCGGAGTTACTCCTACAGGGAACTCATGGGTTCCTACCACCAGGGTTGCCATGTTAGCAGTGACTTTCTTCTGTTCCTCTTTCAGCGTCAAGACTCCAGCCTCTATCAATGCTTTCCAGCCTCTATCAATGCTTGGATCCTGTTCTTCAGAGGGTAACAGTTCTTGGTAGGGTGTCCAGCATTCCTGTGGTAGAGACAATAGTTGGGGTCGTTGGTTTTACCAGCGTCCTCCGGTTTTCTATTTTCTGAAAGTTTTATCATTCCCTTTCTAAGGAGCAGATGGAAGAGTGTAGGTGTCTGTTCCGCCTTTAAAGTATAGGTCCTCTCTTGTTGGAGCCTATTATGTCGTGCGCTTTTGATTTTGGGACTTTGGGTTTGGAGGATTTGTTTTCTGTGGAGCGACATCTGATGCCATTATCGCTTTCCCCTTATTCTTAGTATTATTTTGTGCATGCGGCCTATTATTTCCGAGATTCCTTGCTCCACGGGATTCTTCAACTTAGCGGATCAAGTCTTCGGCTTGCTCCCCCTGTTTAAGTAAACTTTCCAAGTCTTAGACTTTACGGCTCCCATTTTTAAGAATACGTTGGTCTTGAGATTATGCCGGCAAGTTTCTACCAGAGTTTCCTGGACCATTCCGTGTTTGCAGTACACGAACTTCTCCCGGAATCTTTCTATAAAATCCTTCACCGTTTCTTGTTCCCCTTGCTTTGTTGCGAGGAGGGAATGAACCGATATTTCGGTATCATTCTCGAAGAAACGTTCGAGATAGTGTCTCTCAATGTCATACCAGGATTGATAGTATCTGGGGGCAACTGCATAAACCATGTGAAGGCAGACCCTCGCAAAGTACTTGCAAATATCTTGGTCATTACTGGGTCATTGCCCATCAAATGCCCCGCTTGAGACAAGAAGTAGTAGATATGCTGACTGGGGATCCTTTCCCGTCATACGGTTCCAACTTGAGCGGTTTATACTTTTCAGGATACGGTACCAAATCCCATTCAGGCGGTATGGTCTCGAAACCCCCGATTCCTTCAGTTCCTTCTTATGCATCAGGGCATCAAGCTGGCTTTGTAACTTCTCAATTTTCTTTTCATGGGGGTCATGGAAAGAATATTTATTCTCGTCCTCATGTGTCGAGTAAGCCTTTTCTTTATCTTTTTCATTTATCTTAAACGGAGTTTTTTTTTTCTTTCTTTGGCAGTGATTCTGAGGAAGTTTTGGTTTTATTTTTGACTATTTTTTGGGTGTTTTCGACCACCTTTAATAGCATCATTTTGAGCTCCTCGATCATTTTTTTGTTGATCTCGGATCATCTATTCTTGGGCTTCCAATCTCTGATCGATGTCATCAGATTTATCCACCATATGTGATGCTGATTTCTGCAATTTAGATGACGCCGAAGAGCAAGGAGAAATTATGGCCGAATTGTCGCTGTCGTCGTCATAAGAACCTTTTACAAGTTTCTTATAATTTCGAGGTGACACAGCTCCTGATTAAAGTCGAGTAAGATGATGAGCGTCTTCATCACTCGATTCCGAATCATCATCCTTATCTACAACTTTTTTTCCCTTTCCAACCATATTAGAAGTTACAATTCTCCATTCTTTTTCTCGGGGAGTAGTTTTTGTCCTTTTTGAAGGGTTTTTGTTCAACTCAGTTAATCGGTCGAACACTGATACTCTGTTCTTACTGCAGCAACAATGGTTGAGTACGACAGATACCGCTGTCATAAGCTGCTCGCAATGACAAGTGGGATCCGGCTGAACTTGATTTATACTCCTTTTCTTTGTTAAGTATTCTCTGAGGTTAGTGGCCTTGAATACAGAATTGTGGGGCCCACTCATCTGTTGAGAGGGTCCAGGGGCCCACTGGAGCTTCTTGAAATCATTAGTATCAAATTTTGGTCTAATCGTGTGATTATCAACCCTGATTTTGTATTCAGGTTGATTTACGCGGAACTGAGAACTAGCTTCACGTTCTGGTACGCGGAGCTGAAAAGTAGCTTTGCGTTTTGATACGTGGGGCTGAATAGTAGCTTCGCGTTTTTGTATGCTAGCCTCGCATTTCACGCTGGCTTGGCGTTTCTGCAGAAATTTAACTTCTGGAATATTAGCCTCCTGTGGAAGAAAATACTTGCATACTGGCTTATTCTTGCGATTTACGCATGTCATAATTTTGCGTTTAACGCGGTTCTTGCGATTAACGCAAGTCTGAAAATTATCTTCGCGATTTACGCGGAGGTAAGGAGTTTTGCCATTAACGCAAGTCTCACTGGCTTCGCGTTTTATGCTAAGCTCAGTGTTGGCCTCGCGTGGAAGAAAATCCTTGCACACTGGCTGTTTTTCCTCGCGATTTACGCGAGTGTCAGGTATTTTGCGATTGACGCAAGTCTTTTTGGCTTCGCGTCTCTCGCTAAGCTCAGTCTTAGTCTCGCGTGGAGAATTACCATCACACACTGGCTCTGTCAATATTTTATCCTCGCGATTAATGCGCGCTTCTCTGGTTTTAAGTCCACATAAAATAGCCTCGTATGGAGAATCACACGCTGGATTGTCCTTGTGATTAACGCAAATTGCAGCTTCGTATTTAACGCGATACTGACTGGTCTTGCGATTAACGCAAGCCAGTTCGCGAGGTACTGTATCCTCGCGTTCTGCTGCCTGATTAGCCTCGCGTTTAACGTGGGCTTTGAGGGCCTTTCGCCTAACTCTCCGATTTCTGTTCCGGAGTTGGGTTCTGGTCAATCCAGTTCCCGAGCCTTCTTCGGCGGTAGAGAGGTCATCCTCTGCTAGGATTTACTGCCCAAACGACGGCTGTATGGCCGCGGTCTTCAAGGGTCCCCGATTAACGGTGGATTCCCGATTACCCGATTTACGGATATTGGAGCGCACGCGACGATAATGCCGCGTTTCGGTCAGGTTACCTGATTCAGAGGAGAGATACTCCTCGTACTTCTGTTGGTCGATCTCAATGACTAGCATGTTAACGTCGGATCTAATCCTCTCGATGTCAGATTGCGCCACGATCTCTTTTTCAGTAAAAGAGACTTCTCCTACTGTGGTCGCCAGTTTGTTCGTAGCAAAATATTTGCTTCCTTCCATTGAATACAATTTAGATTATAACGAAACTGAACAAGAAAGAACAAACGAGAGGATTTATAATTTATCGTTTTCTTTTACAATATAGAGTGGGTTCTCGTGGCGATGGGATCTATCAAGTAGCTCCTTTGGACGATCTGACGTCGATGATTTTCTTATTTGACGAAAATGACAGCCGACTTGATCTTTTCTCTGCTGATCTTGATTCGTACAAGTCTCTCACGCGTAACTTGAACTCCTTTTATGCTCGAAAAAGACCCCTAAGGCTTCCTTAAGAGGGTATTTATAGTTTTGGGCCAATATGAGAGTTTCTATTTAAATATAATTTATATTTATTAAGAATTCTAATCAAATATCCTAATTTTGATTTAAATCTCTTGATTTGGAATTCTAATTGGACTCAATTTGGGTATTGGATAAGCCCAAATCTCAATCATAATCAATTTAGAATTCTGGTTATCTGCTCACGCGGAGCTAATCGCGTCAAAACGCGGAGCTAGAAAACCAGAACGCGGAGCTATTGATTAGCTCTGCGTTTAACTCAAATGCGAGGCTAAATAGCCAATATGCGGAGCTACAGAGTTAGCTCCGCATTCTGTGTGGAAAATTCTTTTTACTTGGAAATTTTCACTACCAACATTATGTAGTTCCCAAACACTTTTAGAACACGGTTTCATATATGTGTTAATAAATTTATTCGGTACTAATTAGTAATTGTATATTGAGATATTTGTTAATGTTGCTTCAATGTTGCAGAACATTTATGGATATAACACATCATCATAGTGACTTTTATATAGCAATGGTAGAACCAGAATATGTTTCAACATGATCAATGAGTAAATTTAGTTGTTCTACGGAAGATGAAGAGTCTTGGGCTATTTCTAATCCAAACTCATAATATATGTAAATATTATGACTTAGTGTTAGAATATAGAAATGTTTGCGCATGCATTCAGCCACTGCTGAACATGGTTGTTAGATCACCTGATCACTTTAGTTTGGATTGTTCTTTGCAACTTGGAAAGATGAAGTTGGAACCTGTAATACCTATTCATTTTTTTGGGATTAGCTGTTGGGCATGTAAACTATGAGTCCGAAGATCTTGATGTTATTATTTTGAAAGATGTATAAACTAAGGTGTAACGTATTAAACTTGGGAACTGTACTGGCCAATGGTTTATGGTTTATAATATCAAAAGTCAGTAACATTGGATGTATCCTATCCACGGTATTGGATATATCAGAAAAGTGCTGAAACTATTGGCTGTAATGGTACCAATTTCATAGGGCCTTATATCGTATCAGATTCCTCGAAATAGGATGTGATATTCACGGTATATATTGTATAAGCCAATGTTTATACATTTTTACAAATGAAAGCTTGTTATATGCTGAAACTTCTTATACATAGATTTAATGATTGTTAGTTTAACATCTCTCATTGGTCAAAGATGTACGAATTAAAAGGTTTATTTTTATTTTTCATTTATACACATTTTAAATTGTATACATGGTCATTGATGGTGATAATTTCACAATAGAATCAGTCGTCATATTTTGAATATCCACTTTTGGCTAATGATGCATGAGTTAAAAGTTTTCACAAAAAGTTTTTCATTTATATAGATTTTAAATGGTATGCATCATGATTGATGGTGCTGATTGTGCATCAGAATGGGCTGCCATATTTTAAATGTGACATTGTCTGTCATTACCGAATTTTATATATCAGTTGATAGCGGTGATTCATATGATGAATATCATATCGAATTTTATGATATCTGATGTCGTATCAACCCATTGATTCGGGCCAACATGCGCTTAACGAATTTGTTGGGTGCCATAAAAACATCACGACAAACAATCTATCCTCGATACTTGCACATTACAAATAAGGACCCCAGGGATAGCACCCTGGGGATCCCCTTCGATGCTTAAGTCAGGCCCTTTTCGATGGTGATAGTTGCAATCCAACTTTAGGATTTTTTTTAGCATACCTCTTTCATAGGTGCAAATACATATATATCCTTCTTTAGTCAGTTAAATGGGGGCACTTTGCGGAGTTACAATGTAAATTAATTTGGACATTTGGAGTTTTGAAATCTTTTTCTAGTGAGATCTTAGCCGTCGATTAATGAGTTTGGCCTTTTAAAGCTACATACCTTTTTGAGCCAAAATCCGATACACATCGGTTGCTCCCATTCTCTGTATGAGTGTGGAATACTTGTGCATAGGAGTCAAAATACTGCTGTGACCGTTACATCGTGTGTAAGTCTATTAAGCGAGCTCATTAGATTAGAGTGGAGTCAGACTTGTTATGTATAACTAAGCTAAATAGATATGATTTCCTCCATGATTATAGAGCACGGTATATATTACGCTCCTACACAAAGCATGATCCTACATAATTGTGATGGTCATATGGGAAGTTGAGCTTGTTGCCCACCATCGTCTTTAGTTGAAATATGAGCCTATTGACCACAAAATCTTTAGGTGAAGTGTGAACCTTATGACTGAGAAGGTTTTTAGACGAAGAGTTAGCTTGTATTGTTATGGGGGTCTTTAGGTAAAATTTGAGCTTGTATGAGCGAGATGGTCTTAGGCGATCGGTAAGAAGATGATTACAATCATGAATGCTTTCCCACATTTGATGCCAATTGATGTTGTATCGACCTATTGATTCGGGCTAACATGCATTTAATGAATTTGTTGGATGAAAAAAGTATTTTCTCTCATTGATACTTGCACATTACAAATAGCAATCTTCAGGGGTCCCTATGATGCTTAAGCTGGGCCTTTTCATGGTGAGAGTTGCAAGGAATTGAACCGTGGGATTTATGTGCATGCCACTTTTTTTAGAAGAGATGTTTACCTTCTTTGGTCAGCTGATTGGGGCATTTTGGAGGGTACCATTGTAATTAATTTGGACTTTTAAAGTTTTGAACCTTTCTCTAGCGAGATATAGCCGTCGGATATTGGATGGGACCTTTTAAACTTGTAGGCTTTTTTGGGCCAAAACCGACCATATCAGTATCCAATATGGTATCTATAATATTGGCACAGGTATTTTCAATATTGTTGATATTTTATATGCATATCTAATATTACATATACAATTTGTATGATATTGCTGAATCTCCGATACCATACACATATTTTGCCTATTACTTTTCGTCCATATGGCACATAAGTTATAAATTGTAAATATACTGCTCATCTTATCCTTCATGATTTGGAATGCGTGGATTGGGGAAATGTTAATTCCTTGAGTAGAATGCATCATTTCCATCTATGAATTTTGTCAATTTTCATTTTCACAGAGCCATGTCACGAGGACATGAATATGTGTGTATATTTTATATGTATATATGTCGCACCATGCTTCCCAGAACAAAATAAAACGAGTACATAAATATGGTAAGCAATATATCTACGGGGAATATACTAAGCCAACTAATTACCTAGGCATACTTCACAACCCAATAATAACATTGTGTAAAAAAATTGAACAGAAATGAAATGATAACATAACTTTAACTAAGTTTTAAAATAGCAGAGTGATCATAAAAAAGCGTAACATGATAACATTAAAGTATGATATAAGCAAAAATTAGCTTTCTGTAATAGGAAGCATAACTAACATGACTTGATAGCGAGTAAGGGACTACTGTTGTAGTTTGGCGATTTCCTCAAAGTACTAAAACTCTTGACTCTTGAGTCTGATTAGGTGTGTTTATTTCTAGACCTGGCTATATGCATATCGAGGTCGTCTAGACATGGTCGAAAAATATATATGAAAATGAAGGAAAGAAAAATAGTATAAAAATTAGAAAATGTTATAAGAAACATGAAAAAATATTAATTCTGTAGTTCAGTTATTAAAGCCAATTATTATATTATATTATTCATTTGGAACCGATTGATGAAAGAGGATACATTGATTTGGGAGTACCCCGTTTCAACCTGGTGCTCAGCAACATGAACTATTCTTTTCTATTCAGGAACACAGTGAAATGAATTATTCTATTTCTGCCTAGGAACATAGTGATATTGACGGCGGACGGAAGTGATTTAGGGTTTGTGGTGGGAAATTGGGGAAGAACTTAGAGTTTTGGGAGATAAATTAGGGTATGGACCTCAGGCGAATTACATGCCCACTTTCTCACGAATCACTCGAGAAAAGATTTGATAAAGCAAATCACATGCTCTCAAAAGAAATCATATTTCATTCTATATTTTCAATTAGAGTTTTACAAGCAATATATATAGAGAATTCTAAAACAACAAGATAATAACAAATCTCTAAAAATCCAAAATCTAACTAAATTCCTAATCAAATCAAATCAAATCCAACTAAATAACTAATCCCATCTCTATCAATTCTCCCGCGCTTGGAAATATTCACCACCTGGTGAATAGCGATAAGAAAAAAGTCAAGTACGGTCAACTGAAATTGGTCAATTTTCTCGAGATCTGGCAAACATTTTCACCAAACTAAATATAAGAAAATCGAACAGTTTGGAAACCAAATGTATGCTATCTGACATTTCCATAGTGGCGACAGTAACAATTGTAGAAGGTCTGGAGAGAAGTCAAAATCTGTCGCTTCTGTAGAAATGAAGAATTTGGAATATAAGCTGGAAAGTCACTGAAAACACGATCATCATGAATATGGCAAATGAATGTTTCTGTAGTTGGCTCTGATAGAAAAATCGAATCAACTTTTGGATCTGTAGCAAGTTGTATGCTGGACTTGGTCTCATCGCCTAAAATTTCGGAAGCGGATATATCGGTATCTGGACTCTTTTTAGGGCATTCATACTCATAATGCCAAAATTCTCCATATGCCGAATATTTGATGGAAGGACACTGATAAGTAGAGTGTCCATATCCTTCACACTTTGAACATTGTTTAAAGACAAGATGTGGAGTATACCATGCACGAAAAAAAAACTACAACCGTTTCCAAGTTGGACGAGATTTATAGTTATTGAAATACCAATCAGAAACTTCTTCAACCAACTTCAATTTAGCATAATTATATTCCTGCTCTGAAGTCAAAGGAAAGTAACGGAAAAATTATTGTAAATTGCTCACCCAATTTTCATAACCATTATGGTCATTATAACCATAAAAATATGGGACTGCTTTGTATATATCACACTCTACTTGTTTAAAATTAGTATCAGTGTTGATATATTTACCACAAAATATAAATCCCATGATTTCGAAATTTTCAGAGCAAGTTCAGAAAATACCAGAAAAATTTGATGTGAACTGGGCTTCAAATTGGATGCGAATTAGAGTCAAAATAGCTTCAAAATCACCCAAAATTTTTTAACAGGCCTGCTTTCCTCTTAACGGATCTGCTCTGTTGTTAACTCTTAATTGTACCCAAAAGTCAAGTTGGACTAGATCTGCACTGGAGTGGGTATCGGTTCTACTGTTGCTATTAAGTTGGATCCAATTTATTCTCGGGTTTTTGTTGGACCCGATTGGATCTCAAACCCAAACCCAATTAGACTTTACCTCTTTGCTTCAACAGGTTGCATCGCAGAGGGGAAAAAGAGGGGTGATGAAGTAAAGGTTAAACAGAGAGATCGGAGATGAAAGCGATGTCGGAGAGGGGAAATTTGGTTTTTTTCCTCTCTCTTTTTTTGACTTTTTTTCACTCAATTTTTTTTCTTTGTTTTTCTCTTTCTCTCTTCTTTTTTTTTTCAAATCTGATCTATTGTCATATTTTTTTTTGAATTTTTTCTCTCAAATCTAAGGAAAAAAAGATGAAAAAATAAGAATATAGAGATAGATTTGAATTTTGATATCCGAAGACGTGGATCTTGAGCTCTGATACCAATTTGATGCAGGACGGGAGCAATTTAGAGTTTGTGGTGTGAAATTGGGAAAGAACTTAGGATTTTGGGGGATAAATTAGGGTTTGGACCTCACGCTCAGGCGAATCACAAGCCCACTCTCTCACGAATCACTCGAGAAAAGATTTGATAAAGCAAATCACATACTCTCAAAAGAAATCATATTTCACTCTATATTTCTAATTAGAGTTTTCAAGCCATATATATAGGGAATTCTAAAACAATAAGATAATAACAAATCTCTAAAAATCCAAAATCTAACTAAATTCCTAATCAAATCAAATTAAATCAAATCCAACTAAATCTCATCTCTCTCAAGAGGAAAGATTTGATAAAGCAAATCACATGTTTTCAAAAGAAATAATATTTCATTCTATATCAAATTAGGGTTTTACAAGCCATATATATATATAGAGAATTCTAAAACAACAAAATAATACCAAATCTATCCAAATCTCTAATCAAATCCTAATGTAACAAGATAGTTCCAAATCTAACCAAATTCTAATCAAATCCTAATCAAATCTCTATCAATTCTCCCCCGCTTGGAAACATTCACTACCGGTGAATGGCAACTGGATGAAGATCAAGCGCATCGGAGAAAGGCGAACAAGCGTCCCGATATCCGGAAAACCTTTCTACCATACCAAATATGTGTAAATCAGACACATCTGGAACTAAATATCAATTTTCGTGCTTTTCCATGGCGGTGGAACTCGTGGATGTGGATAAAGTGGAACGAGCTGAAAATCTGATATTGTGAAGAATGTCGGGTATAAAGCAGAAGCTCGATGATCTTCTAGAGTAGAGCACCAAGGCACACGTGAAACAATTACGATCGAGCGAATATCAGGGGCTGGTGGAATATCCAACTCCAAAAGAAGCATAACAAACTTTCACAAAAATCTGAAAAGGTTCATACATTAGGTGTGAAAAGCCTCTACATTCCCAAAAGGGAACCTCGTAGGTAGAATCCTAATCAGC
Organism: Dracaena cambodiana; assembly: GCA_036321105.1. Lineage (NCBI taxonomy): Eukaryota > Viridiplantae > Streptophyta > Magnoliopsida > Asparagales > Asparagaceae > Dracaena > Dracaena cambodiana. Next base: position 11,749,928 of record JAYEPQ010000005.1, on the reverse strand, counting down.
ACGGATTCAGTTAGAAATACCTGCACTCTATCAAGTTTATCTACAATAAATTTGTAAGTATCATTGCTAAATATAATTTGCCTATGGAGATTAACACACAAACGATGTAAAAGTGGTGCAAGTAGGTGGATAAGACTTGTCAAGAGATATGGATTTAAATTCAATAGGCTCATGATTTTTATGCACAAAATGGAACAATTTGTCATCTTGAGTTAGTGTTATTAATCCATTCTTATTTTTAGTTAGACTCTTGGGTGGAGTTAACACAATTTTCTTTCCATTAAACACAAATGCATAGGTGTTGGACTTTCCATAATTCTTAACATTTAGGTCAAATAACCAGGGTCTAACGAGTAAAATATGTGCAACATCCTTGTGTAAAACATCAACCAAATATGATCACTATAACTCGAAAATTGAATAGGCACAAAACAATACTGAATAATAGCATGAAAACTCTTATCAACCCAAGTTACATTATACGGTTGAGAGTGTGATTCAGTTTTGAGGCCCATTTTGTTAACAACCGATTTAGAAATTATATTGATACAACTGCCTCTATCTATCATGATTTTATAACTCTTACCGTTATGTGCAATATAGGTGTGAAACACATTAGATCTACGCCAATCCTCATTTCTTGATACAAAATGCAAACACCTAACAACGTGTAAAGGTATATTTATTAGGTCATCTTCAATATCACTAAAATTTCCTTGAGCTTCGTAAATTTTTTCTTCAGTCTCAATATTATCTGTATTATGAACCTCATTTATTAATAAATTTCTTGTAGGACATTGATAAGAAAAGTGACCAAAACCACGATACTTGAAGTACTCAGTTTGTTTTGTGGCTGGTTTTGATGACTCACAAGCAACCGATTTACCTTTTGTATCCTTAGGGACAGTATTAGTATTTGTAGCATTAGTGTCAGATTGTCGCTTGGGATACTCCGCAGTTTTGAAAGTGGACTTTTTATCAAAGGGTGTGTGCAAATATGCCTCATAGTTAAGAGCGCACTGAAATGCATTCTCAACAGAATCTAAAAAATGTGTAAACACTTCACGTCTGAGTTCGGATTTAGGTCCAGTGCGAAATCGTGGAAGAGTTAAATGACTGTCTTCTTGAATATCACGTTGCACTAAGAGCTCATCGAATTTATGTATGTATTCAGTCATACTCATACTTTCCTGTTTTAGGTTAGACAACTGGTCAAGAAGGCGATATCTAAAAGTTGGAGGAAAATATTTCTTTCTAAATTCTTCTTTCATTTCAAACCATATTTCAATTGGTTCTTGTCGCTCTCTTACTAATCGTCTCTCAACTGACATCCAATATACTTTAGCTGACCCTTGTAATTTTAATTTAGTGAAACGAACTCTTCGGACTTCTGACGTCCCATACCATTCAAAAAGATGGTCCATATCTACTAACCAATCACAAAAACGTTGGGGGGTCATAAGTGCCATCAAAAGAGGAAATATTTACTTTGATTTTACGTGTGATATCATTGTGTGGATGTTCCTCAAAATTATTATTTCTTCCAATATTATGATATTTTCCTTGTCTATTTTCACTTCTCTGATTATTTTCAGCAGGTTTTTGCTCATTGACTTGTGTTTCTAAATTATCTAAACGTGTATTTATTACATCTAAACCAGTTTGAAGTTTTTTATTAGTATCCATTATTTTATTTAATTTATTTAAAACTTCAGTAAGATCTATGACTTCTCTAAAGTTTTTACCACTACGAAGCATGTATGCAGTTGCAAAAAATCACACATATGAATATGCAAAATTCTAGACACAAAACTAAATGCGTGACTATATGATCAAATAAGATATCCTAATGTCCGAAAGTTACTATATGCGAGGAAATGCAATTCCTATTTATGCAATATAATGTAACACACAAATAAATCTCGTGGCAAATTATAAGTAACTATAAAATGTCCAAGTCCACGTAAATAACAAGAATAAAGTACAAAATATTACTGACTTAATAACAGTGCGATTAAAAGTTACCTCAATGTAGAGCAAATCACACTTAGGCATGAATTCTTTCGAGAATTGTTTGGAATTTTGCACAAACTCTGGAGTTGAAATCTCACGAAGCTCCTCAAGAATAACTCTAAATTATTTCTGCATTAATCCGGCTCTAATTGTGGTAGAGGATGCGAGAAGTGGAGACGAGAGCGGTGAACTGGCAGTAGCGGCTGCTGCTTGTTGCTGCTGTTGTTATTGCTGCGGTTGCTGCGTGTTGCTGTTGTTGCTGTGGCTGCCGCGTTTTGCTGCTGCTGTTGCTATTTGCTGCTGTTGTTGCTATTTGCTGCTACGGCTATTGCTATTTACTGCTGTTGTTGCTCCGATACCAGCTATGTGCTGCAGCTGCTGTTTGTGTGTTGTTGAGGGAGGCGAGGAAGGTGATATAGTTGAAATAGGTGCAGTGGTGAAGACGATGGGGAAAAAGAAGGGAGGGGTTGAGGCTATTGTATTGTTGAGTTGGGGAAAAGGGAAGTGGGGTGATTTCAGGAATTGTGGGGAAAGGAGGATGGGGAGAGGGGAGAGGTTTGAGATTTTTTTCTTCTTTCTGCTGTTGCTGCAGTTTCTCTGTTTTCTCTCTTTTCACTTTTTTTCTCTTTTTTTCCCTTCTTTTTTCTGATCTGTTCTCTTTTTTTTGCTGATTTTTTTTTCAAATAAAATAAAAAGAAGATAGAAGTGGAAGGAAGAAGATGGAGATGAATTTGGACTCTGATACCTGAAGATGTGGATTTTGAGCTCTGATACTAATTTGATGCAGAACGGAAGCGATTTAGGGTTTGTGGTGGAGAAATTGGAGAAGAATTTAGGCTTTTGGGGGATAAATTAGGGTTTGGACCTCACGCCCAGGCAAATCACATGCCCACTCTCTCATGAATTACTCGAGAAAAGATTTGATAAAGTAAATCACATGCTCTCAAAAGAAATAATATTTCACTCTATATCAAATTAGGTTTTACAAGCCATATATATAGAGAATTCTTAAGCAACAAAATAATACCAAATCTACCCAAATCTCTAATCAAATCTAATCAAATTCTAATGCAACAAGATAGTCCAAATCTAACCAAATTCTATTCAAATCCTATCAAATCTCTATCAATCCAATTTGATGCAGGACGGAGGAAGGCGAACAAGTATCCCGATATCCGGAAAACCTTTCTACCATACCAAATATGTGTAAATTAGACACGTCTGGAACCAAATATCAACTTTTGTACTTTTCCATGGCGGTGGAACTTGTGGATGTGGATAAAGTGGAGCGAGCTGAAAATCTGATGCTGTGAAGAATGTCAGGCATAAAGCAGAACCTCGATGATCTTCAAGAGTAGAGCACCAAGGCACATGTGAAACAATCACGATCGAGTGAATATTAAGGGCTGGTGGAATATCCGACTCCAAAGGAAGCATAACAAACTCCCGTAAAAACCTGAAAGGGTTCGTACATTGGGTGTGAAAGACTCTACATTCCCAAAAGGGAAACCTCGTAGGTGGAATCCTAATCAGTACGGATCCAGTTAGAAATACCTGTACTCTATCAAGTATATCTACAATAAATTTATAAGTATCATTGCTAAATATAATTTGCCTATGGAGATTCACACACAAACGATGTAAAAGTGGTGCAAGTGAATCTATAGGTGGATAAGACTTGTCAAGAGATATGGATCTAGACTCAATAGGCTCATAATTCTTATGTACAAAATGGAGCAATTTATCATCTTGAGTTAGTATTATTAACTCATTCTTCTTATTTTTAGATGGACTCTTGGGTGGAGAATGAGTTAACACAATTTTCTTTCCATTACACACAAATGCATAGGTGTTGGACTTTCCATAATTCTTAACATCTAGGTCAAATAATCAGGGTCTACCGAGTAAAATATGTGCAGTATCCTTGTGTAAAACATCACACCAAATATAATCACTATAACTCGAAAATTGAATAGGCACAAGACAACGCTGAATAATAGTATGAAAACTTTTATCAACCCAACCTACATTATACGGTTGAGAGTGATTCAGTTTTGATGCTCATTTTGTCAACAACCTATTTAGAAATTCTATTGACACAACTATCTCCATCTATCATGACTTTACCGTTGTGTGCAATATAGGTGTGAAACACATTAGAAGTACGCCAATCTTCATTTCTTGATACAGAATGCAAACACCTAACGTGTAAAGGTGTATTTACTAGGTCATTTTCAATATCACTAAAATTTCCTTGAGCTTCTTAAATTTTTTCTTCAGCCTTAATATTATCTGTATTATGAACCTTACTTATTAATAAATTTTTTGTAGGACATTGATAAGCAAAGTGACTAAAACCACGACACTTGAAGCACTCAGTTTGTTTTGTGACTAGTTTTGATGACTCACTAGCGACTGACTTACCTTTTATATTCTTAACGACAGTATTAGTATTTGTAGCATTAGTGTCAGATTGTCGCTTGGGATACTCTGCAGTTTTGAAAGTGGACTTTTTATCAAAGGGTATGTGCAAATATGCCTCATACTTAAGAGCGCACTGAAATGCATTCTCAACAGAATCTAAAGAATGCGTAAGCACTTCACGGCTGATTTCACGTCTGATTTCAAGTCCAGTGCGAAATCGTGAAAAAGTTAAATGACTATCTTCTTGAATATCACATTGCACTATGAGCTCATCGAATTTATGCATGTATTCAGTCACACTAATACTTCCCTATTTTAGATTAGACTGCTGGTCAAGAAGGCGATTCCTAAAAGTTGGAGGAAAATATTTTTTTCTATATTTTTCTGTCATTTCAAACCATGTTTCAATTTGTTATTGTCGCTCTCTTACTAATCATCTCTCAACTGATGTCAAATATATTTTAACTGTCCCTTATAATTTAAATTTAGCGAAACAGACTCTTCGAGCTTCTGACATCCCATACCACTCAAACAGATGATCCATATCCGCTAACCAATCACAAAAACGTTGGGAGTCATAAGTGCCATCAAAAGAGAAAATATTTACTTTGACTTTACGTGTGATATGATCGTGTGGATGGTCCTCCTCGAAATTATTATTTCTTCCAATATTATGATATTTTCCTTGTCTATTTTCATTCCTTTGATTATTTTCAGCAGGTTTTTGCTCATTGACTTGTGTTTCTAAATTATCTAAACGTGTATTTATTACATCTAAACTAGTTTGAAGTTTTTTAATAGTATCCTTTATTTTATTTAATTTATTCAAAAATTCAGTAAGATCCATGACTTCTCTAAAGTTTTTGCAACTACGATACATGTAATAATTATCTATATGCAATTGCAAGAAAGCACACATATGAATATGCAAAATTCTAGACACAAAACTAAATGCGTGACTATATGATCAAATAAAATATTCTAATGTCTGAAAGTTACTATATGCAAGGAAATACAATTCCTATTTATGTAACACACAAATAAATCTCATGGCAAATTATAAGTAACGATAACATGTTCAAGTCCATGCAAATAATAAGAATGGAGTACAAAATATTACTGGCTGAATAACAGCACGATTAGAAATTAGCTCGATGTAGAGTAAATCACACTTAGGCACGAATTCCTTCGAAAATTGTTTGAAATTTTGCATAAACTCTGGAGTAGAAATCCCACAAATCAGCTCAAGAATTAGTTCAAAATTATCTGGCTCAAACTGGGTGCAAATTGGGCTCAAAACGGCTTCAAAATCATAAAAGAACCCTTAATGGGTCTGGAAATTGCAAGCGGGTCGGGTCTGCTTTAACCCAATTGAATTGAACCCAAAATCAGGGTCAAATTTGTTTGTAGAATCCAAAATAGCACAGTGACGAGGCTCTTTGTTGATCGGAGAAGGCTTCGAACAAAGGGTAGGTTGCTAGATTTGTAGGCGGTCACTGGAATAGGCGGTAGTGGAGGTGGCTATAGTTATGACCCGAAGTGAGAGAGGAAAGGGAGGCGGCAGCTGGATCTTCAGGTAATGTTGTCATGGGTTGTTGTTGTTGTTTTGTTGGAGAGGATGAGCGACGGCGATGCCGTGGCTGGAGGCGGCGACGATGCTGGCCGGAGGCGTCGTAGAGGCGGACAAGTGCTGCGGGTGAAAGTTTTTTTTTTTTTATACTCTCTGGTTTGTTCTTTGATCTCTCTCTCTCTCTCTTCTCTCTGTTTTTCTCTTCTGCTGCTTCTCTTTTCTGGCTTTTTTTTTCCTCCTAAACTGTTTACAGGCCAATCAATTCATTCCCCATAACCTCTATTAGTGGATGTCATGTGTGGATCAAGGTGAAAGTAATTATGTACATGTATCAAATGACATCAAATATTCAATAATCTAGTGTAATCATAGTAGCTATATCTTATTATCAACATTAGTTTCACGTTCAACGTTATAAGATAATTGTGTATATCTATTCAATTTGATTTCAGTTAGATCTTAAGTTTGCTTGGGTTAGAAACACTCATATTAATTGATCAGAAAAGCGCAAGGGGATAGAAGATTCTATGCTTTCGTAACGTTCCTTAATTAAATTAACCACCATATTTTAAATCGTTTGGCTATAAATCACTTTCCTTAGACATCAATCGCTTAAGATTTTCCAGAATCTTACTTATCAATTTAGATTTTAGTTTGCGGTTTAATTCATGTAAGAAAATATTTCTACTATATATATGAGAAAGTCAAGTAGATGAATATCCTACAATCTTAAATACTTTCATGAAAATTCAATAAGTGATTCGTGTATTTGTCCAGAATAAGAATCAGAGATAAAACTATAGTTTATTAAAAAATTATTGAGGTTGAAAGTATGCATGTTATAGTGAGTTTAAGGAGAAATCACCTGAGCTTCGACGATATTCCTCATGTAAACATGTACTTGGCTACTATTATGTAATAATATATTGTATTTAATTCTTAGCATTAATAGTTCTTTCATTAATTTTCTTTTAGTTTATTTACCTAAACCTAGTTAAATGAGTATATTGACCGAGCAAGTGATGGGGTTAATTATCACTTGGGTTTCTAATCATCAATATTTTAACTGGATATTGCCATAATTGTTATGTTATCGATACTTAGAATGATAATGTATATAGATCTATTAGAGATTTCAATAATTTGTAATTCTAATTGCATAATATGCTATAGGACATAATTACTCTATTAAGTCAAAATTTCAATCACACTTATCATTAACATTGTATTCTTTGTTGTGTACTTTGTTGGGTAAGATTAGGCCTAATCTTAAGTTGTCCACAATCAATAAATTAAAGTTAAAAATGGTTTTGATTATATAGTACGTAAAGTTAATAATTCTTAGTTGAATATTATAAATCTAGTATCTAATTGTTATGAAGATTACTAGCGTTTGTATTGATTAGTTTATGGATTGATTATTCAATATTAAATATTTAACTATATTAATTTAAAGATTTTAACACAATTACTATAAGGCTACAATTTTGTTTATCATATATATTCCGTTACTCAAGTTTATAGTATTCATTTAAATAACATGTGCTTTATATGAATTTAACTACTATATACTAAGATAAATTGTTTGTGTATAGTTTACATCTATAGATCTCAATATTACTAGTCATGTAATATTAACTTAACAAAATACTAATAAACAAAACCTATAATTTAAAGTTTTCATCTTGAAGAAGTTATGGTTCTTATAGGTTATGACATCTAAATATAAATTTAGTTAGAGTTTAGAATGAAAGATGATTAATTACTAGGAAAGAACAGACGTAAAAGTGGAAAGTGAAGGGCTTAAAAGTTATTAGTAATCCTTCCTTCTCTGATTTGGTCCAGATTGGGTTTTGTCGTCAATGGCTGTCGGAAGGAGGTTAGGCAATTTGGTTTTTCTTTATAGCTAACTTGAGGCAGAGTAGGAGATGATGCATGTGCTTTGGATTGGGGGAGATGAATCCTGTAACGCCCTATTTCCCAGGGGATATGAAAACAGAGTGCGTTACCGGCGGGCACGTGTAAGTTGACGTGCACGAGACCTATAAGTATGTAAAAGCAAAAATGAATGGAACTAAATACTAGTTATCTATCATGATCTTGGAAGTTAGTCTACTGCCATATAAAAGAGAAGATATATATGTCTAAGATAAGAAGTAACAAGTACAATACTGATACAAAAGTTGGAAATAAAGTTTCAAAGGGGTGATACATATCAAATCAAAAATACAAAAGCGGAGGCCTATAAATCTACTGCTGCTCGACCTGCTCTAGAAAGTACGAATCATGCAATGGCGGATTCTCGCTCACATTTTCAGTACCTGAGCGTGTGGGGGAGCTCAGGGTCAAACCCGACAAGTAAAACAATAAGAAGTACGGAGTGTATAATATAAACAAATATGTTAGATATATGTGTGGATATGAAAATATGTGCATGTATGGAAAATATTAAATGATCAAGTAATGATATCAAGCAAGAATGTACATGCATATCAAGTCTAAATTAATATCTTATTTTAGTTTATGTTTTGAACTGAATGGTGAAGAAATAAACTCTTATCGTAGGGAGTGTGCAATATGCATTTTGAACTAAATAGTGAAGGAATAGACCTGTATGTGATCAATATCAAGTATGAAAATATCTTATTTTATTTTATATTTGAACTAAGTGATGAAGAAATAGGCTCGTATCGTAGGGAGTGTGCAATATGCACTAACAAGTAAAATATAAATTGATATAAAAAGCATATGCACATGTATGGAAAACAATAATGATTAAATAACAATATTAAGCATGGATATACATGCATATCAAGTTTAAATTAATATCTTATTTTAGTTTATATTTGAACTAAGTGGTAAAGAAATAGGCTCGTATCGTAGGGAGTGTGCAATATGCACTAACAAGTAAAATATGAATTGATGTAAAAAGCATATACACATGTATGGAAAACAGTAATGATTAAGTAACAATATCAAGCAGGGATATACATGCATATCAAGTCTAAATTAATATATTATTTTAGTTTATATTTGAACTAAGTGGTGAAGAAATATGCTCGTATCGTGAAAGTACCCGTGCATACCCGGGACCCAGCCAAGATGCTGGCGCTGAACCAGCCGTGCCTCTAAGCACTCAAGTAGATACCGATACTGAGTATTTGGTCGTCCTATCAATATGGACTGAAAAGAGATGATGACTCAGTACCATCCGGGCGCCCTCGCGGATGGGTCCCTATTTCGGTTGCGCAACCTATCCTAAACCTTTCACGATACAATATTTGTCCACCCTTTAGTTCTCCCATAACCCAAGGTTTCAAGTTATATTACATGAAAATTAATCCGGAATATGATGAACCAATCATGTTAAGGTTAATACATATACATGTCTAGTAACAAGCAAGATGTGGTCCATGTCAAAATCAAGTTAATAGGCAAGTCAGGATCCATGGCACTATCAAGATATGTGTATGTACTAACAAGGGAAATCCGGCATATTTTCATAAATCTTGTATAAATAATTAGTATGTATATGTCAAGGCAAGCATGGTAGTTATAGAATACTAGAATGTGTTATGGAAATAATGATCATGTATGTAAACCACACATATATACAATTATGTATATAAACATGATGTAAGTGGGCATGAGGTTGTAAAAATATTCTTGATGGTCATGCATGTGAATCATATATATACAATTATGCATATAAACACATATTAGGTAAGTGGGTATTAAATTGTAAAAATAGAAATTAAATAGGCTTAACACTATTATAACGATTGTTTTAATAATGTATGAATTTTTCAAATTCTAAAATGATTTCATGGTATGGAAAGTAGCAAATTTATTAAATCTTACTAATGTATATATTTTTCAAGTAAACATGGATTAGTATAAAAAGAATTATGACCTAACATAATATCTCGTATAAAAGAAATATTTTAACAATTTAATGTATAAACTTATTTGAAATCTTCTCTTTAAAACATGATTATGAATACATACACACATATATATATATATATATATATATATATTATATATATATATATACACCTATTTTCTAATGGCAAGTGGAAAATATTTTTTAAATCATTATATTATACGCAAAGAACTTATGTAGAAAACTTCAAATTTATATCTAATATGAGGAACATTCATAAAGGTGGCATTTTTATAATTTAAAAATTAAGCATATAGTTTAACTTTACAACTTGTAGTTTAAGAATGAGAGATTATAAATAAAATGATAAATTCGATACATAAACATAGAGTAAAGTGTAAAAATCATATTTTTATTTTTCTATAATAATCATAGAATTTTTTGTATAGAGATATTATCTTTTTAAGTTTTAACAAATCAAGATTCTAAGTTAACCATAAACAATTAGAGTTAGAAATAAAACATGAGAGTGGATGTGGTTTTACTTGCCTTGATGGGTAGGAAGATAAGTCTATTTTGAGGCTAAAGAACTTTTTCTCCTTTTCTTCTTTTTCTCTTTTCTTATTCTTCTTCTCTTGAGTTGGAGTAAAAAAAAAATAAAAGGAAGAGATGAATAAAAAATGAAGGAGGAAAATAAATGAAAAGAAGGGAAGAAAAAAATATAAACAAAAGAGAGATATGGGGGTAACATGATGGTTTGTCATGCTTGGCCAAAAGACAAGCATGGTGAAGGAGGTATGGGTGAATAAAAACAAAATAGGAATAGGACAAATGACTAATAATAATATGTTATTAAAGTTGTTTAAAACTATAATTTCAAATTAAATTAACCCAAATAAAGTCAAACTTCATTTTTACAAGTCAAAAGAAGAGAGACTAGTAAAAATATGTGTAGGACTCACCGGTAATTAAAATAATATTATTTTAAGTGACTATCTTAAAAATTTCAAGAAAATCATAAAAATATAGAAAAATGAGACAAACACAACACATTCATTTTGGGATTAATCTGATATCAAGAATGTAACTTATGATGAAATTAGGTTGTTACAAATCCTTTCTATAGAATTTGAATAAAGTCTGATTAAAGAAGGTGAGTGATGAGGACAAGGAAAGGAAAGCATCAATAGGAAAGTTTAACGGAAGAAAAGACATCGAAAGGAAAATCAATATTATTATCAAAAGGAAATTCATTATTAGTTAGACCTATAGAGATTGCATAGTTTTTTTTAGATTTGTTTAGATTTTGAACTATTAGATTTAACTCTTAGTATTATGTGGTATGCACATATATTGAGGTTTATATTTATGATTAAATATTAAGTAATTAACATTTTATTATGACTTTATATTATTTTAATCATGATCATCATTATTATTATCATCATATTTTACATATTATTAATATATTGAATTTATACGGTATTATATACAATATATTGTGGGTGGAATATTACAAAATGTAAAAATATGTATTTGTTGCAGTACATAAATATGTGTGTCCATATGTGTGAGGGGTAAATGAGGGCTAGTAGGACTCTCAGCCTAGTTGGCTACATTGTTAGCAGAAATCTCAAGTTACCTAACTTTTTTTCTTCTATCGGTCCTACCAGGTTGATCACTATCCTTTGGATTCACAGACACTGAAAATTATAGTTTAATAGGATTGATTTGCCTGTCGAGTACGTGGGTATAAAAATTAGAATTTTTATTTTTTATTTTTATAAAACCGTTCATTTTGCCTCCACTTGATGTAGGGACAAACTGACTGAACGCCCATCATCGTTTGCATGAGCGAACCGTAGGGTTGGAGATCAAGATGCATGATTTGGATTGTTAAAAAAGTATTCTATTTCGCATGCGTCCACTGGTTTATAGCCAGTTTGACAACAGTATCCTGTTAGTCTCCATTTATGCATATATGAAAGAACCTAAATCAAGTCAAAAGACACTTTAAGTAGTTAGCTTTTGCCCAAAGAGCACGATACAACTTTATTCATAATTTTAATGTTAATAACAATTTGCATAGTTGAAAGTGTCGTACATGGATGGACGTGCAGGTGACGTACTGGTGTTGAAGTGCCAACTGTTTTTGAGAGAATTGTCCTACCTACCATAGATTATAAGTGGAATGGTGGAGACTTTAATACTGGGTGTGCCCAACTAGTGTTGGAAATGTTATACATCTAAATATTCAATTTTCATAAAGTATATAGTCAACACTCTAGAGATTAGACAGTTGTACCTCAAGGATGAACAGTATTCCCAATGCAGAACCTTATCTTCTTACCTCTGTGGGGAATATTTAAGCCTTTTCTTTTTGCTTATGGGAGTTCAGATGCTTGATTTTTGGTTGCCTGAGCGTAAACTGCCTGACCCAACAAGGCAACTCTATTAATTTTCCAACTTATGTTACTGTATTTGATGAAGCCCATTCTTGCCAGCAAATCCTGTTGTTTAATTTGTCTTCGAAGTTATACAGAATTGAAATTAGGTTTAGAATTGATACCTTTTCTTTTGAATAGAACAATCAGTCCAAAACCAAGTCATTTCTTTAATAGAAGTTTATTACTATGAAGCTTAATCCATAGCCAACCGAGTTTTTGTTGGAAAAAACTTAAGGTAATGATAGTTACCAACTTGGATGTCATACATTAAATAATAGCTGCACAACCAACCAAGTTCTGTGTATGTTTGTGTATTAGATGTTAAATATATATTGCACAATCGACCAAGGTTTTTCTACATGAGAGCCCGCATGCACTGGTGATACCATGATGAACTTGAATTGCTTCACTTAATTTTCTCATGGCTGTATGATGCAGAACGGAAGGGAAATTAGGCTATGTGGTGGAGAATTGGGGAACACATTATAAATTAGGGGTTTAGATCTTATATCTAGGCGAAATATATGTCCACTCTCTTAGAAATCACTTGAGAGAGATTTGGGAAGAACAAAAAACATGGTCTCAATTTTCATAATTTCTCAATTTGATTAAAATTAGAGTTTTACAATCAATATATAAAGCAAATCCTAGTGCAATAAGATAAAAATAAATCCAAATAAATATTTTAAAATCTTAACTAAATTCTAATCCAATCTTATCCAATAACTAAATCCCTAATTTATATAAATCTTATATTTATTTATCTATGTCAAATCTTCCCCGCTTGGAAACATTCACCACCAGTGAATGGCTGAAAGAAGTAAGTTCGGATAATGTTGGTCAATTTTTCTAAAATCTGGCAAATCTTTCCACTGAATCAAGTATAAGAAAATCAAACAAGTTGGTAGTTAAGTGTCTATCTGACATTCTCATGGTGGATGGTGGCGGCAGTAATAATTGTGGAAAGTCTAGAGAGATTGAAATCTATTGCTTCAGCAGAAAATGAAGGACTTGGAATTGTAGTTAGAGAGGCAAGGGAAACATGATATTTATATAAGAATTTTTGCACTCCGCCATATATCTTTGTAATAGATCTATAAGAATCTTTGCTCAGCACTATCTATTGCCGAATTTTATCACGGTATTTAAGTAGTAGATCAGGAAGTGACTACAGGTGTTCTAGGCCTAGGTTATCAAGAACATGGATATTGAGTGGTTCTGTAGTTGGTTCTGGTAGAAATATTGGATCGTCAATTTATGAATCTGTGACAAGTTTTATACTGGATTCGGTCTCAAATTTAACATCACCTAAAATCTCTTTTAACGGATGTCGGTATTTGAACTTTTTGAATGGCACTAGTATTCATATTGCCAAAATTCTCCATAGCCTAAACATTTGATGGGCTTGCCAATGTTGTTTCCAAAGGCCTATCAAAACAAAGCAACTTTTTCGTCTATAAGCAGCCAAGTGTGCAATAGACATCAAGAGTTTGAATATCCAGTCGTCAAAGGACACTGGTGAACGAAGTGTCATATCCTTAACAGTTAGAGCACTGTTTGACCTTAAAAGTTTCTGGTAAACAATTAAAAACAACATGCGGAGCATACTTTGCACGAAAAAGAAATTTCAACCAATCCCAAGTTGAACGGGATTTATAGTTGCTAAGATACCAAATGGAAGTTTCTCCAAACAACTTCAATTGAGTATAATATTCTTACTCTGAAGTCAAATGAAAGTAATGAAAAAATTATTCTAAATGACTCAATTTTCATAACCATTACGATCATGATAACCATGAAAATATGAGACTGTAACATATATATCACCTTCCACTTGTTGGAAATTAGCACCAGTATTGATAGATTTATCACAGAATATGAATTGCATAAAAATTAACTCTAAAATTTTCAAAACACAAAGTTCAGAAAATATCAAATAATTGCAACGTCTCAATTATAGTTTGAATCCAATGTGAACTGGGCTTTAGACGGGCTTCAAATAATCCAAATACTCTTAACGGGTCTGTTTGCTACCAATGGATTGTGTAGTTGAGATTGTAGTTGTGAGATTCTTGTTGCTGAGATTGTTAATGTTCTTGAGGTTGTTGCTGATTGTTGTTGAAGATGATTATAGATCGGTGTTGAAATCTTCTCGATTTTTAAAAAAATTCCTCCTTTTCCACTGATTTTTCTCTTTTATACTGTTTTTTTGATTTTTTTCACTCCTTATATTCTCAAAATTTTCACTGCATTTTAATTTTTTTATCGATACGTGGAGAAGTAGAATTTTTAGTTTTTATACTAATTTGAACCGAACAGAAGGAAAATTAGAGTTTATGGCAGAGAATTGGTGGAAAAAAAATAGGTTTTTGGGGATAAATTAAGATTTAGGTCTCAAATCCAGGTGGATCACACGACCATTTTCTTACGAATTGCTTAGAGAATGATTTGGGAAAAACAGAACAGTGCTCTCATATTTATAATATCATCAATCTCTGATTAAAATTAGAGTTTACAATCAATATATAATCCTAGCACAACAAAATAAAAATAAATCCAAACAAATCTTTTAAAATCCTATCTAAATTCTAATCCAATTTATCCAATAATTAAATTCCTAATTTAGATAATTCTTATGTTTATTTATCTCTATCACTATGCATGCTTGTACCTACTTTATTTGATCTCTTCCAATCATGTAGATAATGAGCAGCTCTCTCTCTCATGCTCATGCTTCTATGACTTAGAATTTTTTCACTTCATTGTCCCCTGCCTATGCATTAGGGCTGGCAATTGTGCCGGGCACATGGTCTAGCTCGCCAGGAGCTGTGCCGAGCCAAGCGCGGCAAATGCATAGGCCCCTGCTGTGCCCAGGCCTAAGGGCTCAAGCCTCTGGCACGTACCGATCGATATAGCCCGCCTTTTCTGCAACGACAGGGGGAATTTGCAATTTTTCTAGCAAGTCACTCCCCCAACGGCTCTTTATTGGGGGTTGTTTTGCAATTTTCTTTTGCAAAACCCCAATTTTCTTTTGCAAAACCCCCCTTCTCCATCTTTGTAAATACCCCCCAAACCCCATTTCAATTTCACTTTTTAAAACCTCTTTCACTTCTTAAAACCTCTCATCTCTCTTGAATTCTCGATCTCTCTAATTTCTCACTCTAAAAAAAGTTATGTGCATTTGTTATTAACTTTCGTTTAATAATAATAAAACATAACTTCCATTTTGAATTTTCAAATTTATCTCCATTCTTAAAATCCATCATTAGTCAATTCTATTAATGAGCCCTTTTGACCCATTTAAATTCAATTTAAAAACTTGTCATTAAATATTCCTAATCAACTATAATTATGTGCATTTGACCAATTTTTAATGTCTTTAAAATCCTTCTAAATCTATTCCATTTATGAATCCATTAACAACATTTCAAATCTCTCTTCAAAACTTTTTAAATCAATCTAAATTATTAGTATTTGACTCATCCAAACTTTCCTTCAAGAGCACTCTTGAATTCCATTAATCTCTCTCTTAAATCTCTCATTCTAAATTCTATTTAAACCCCTTTAACATCCATGAACTTTTTTTTTGAACAAACCTCCTAAAACTCTTCTTACAGCACCAACTTAATTTACATCTCTTTCTCCTCTCCACCTTCGCCAACCATCAGAGCACTGCTGACTGCAGAAACACTACCGACCACTTGAGTGTCACCAATCGCTGATACCAATCGTTTCCAGCAATAGTTCGCCAACTACCGAAGTGTCGTTAGCTACTGGATCGTCGTTGACCGTTAGAATGTCGTCGACTACCAGAGGAGCCATGTTGCAAGCCTTCTCTGCTACCTGGACATGTACCATGCTGTCTAAGACACCAACAACCACCACTTGTCAGAGCGATTCCTTTCCTTTTCTTCTCTGTTAAGAGGTAGGATCTATCTCTTTTCCTTAATAAGTTTGCTTGTTTTAGACAGATAACCCCAAATGAACCTAACTAAAATTTGTAACATTTCATCATATAGACCAAATAAGATGATTATATCATTTGTTTATTTCAAACCCACAAGACTTTCATGACTTAAAAAAAGAAATATTTTATACTCTTAAAATCCAAGAGAATTTTCTTAAAATAACTAGATTTAGTTATTTTAATACTTTTGTAATGGCATGCAAATTTTAAATTTGATCTAAAATTTGAGATTGAATTTATTTGACGAACGTGTTGCCAGGCTAAGGTACCTTCTACCTTCTTGAACTTACTTTATCATAAGTATTCCTATTAGATAGGAATATATTATATTTCAATTTTGTAGAGTTGCTTATGTATGTCATTATATAAATTATTGCTTTTTTCGATAAGAACTGTTTAAATAATTTTATTTCTTATTTCCGAAAATGATCAAACTCTCATTTTTTATTCCTCATTTAGACATTTCCATATTTATTTAAATATATAAAATTTGATAATCTCACAAACTTTATTCAAATAAAATATAGGCTATAAATTGACTAACCAATAATGAAAAATAGTTAATCGAAATGCTAATGTATGATGATAATGATTATAATATTATGTGGCAACAGTATTTAGGAAAGAGTTCTAAAGGAAAGTGACTATTTAATTAAGAAATGTGCTTGCACGGAAAACCTATCACTTCCTTGCTCTTACCTGGCCACATGTCACTATGATATGTAGTTAGACGACTCATAAAATTGGTGATTAGAATTCGGATACCATATTACAGTTAGAAACTTCTTTCTAAATATTACTTGAATTGTACCTGAACTCGAACTGAATCAAAATTGGATATTGACTGGAAATGTACTATATGGGATTTGACACAATCTTGATAACTATAAACAAATACTGGATTGGTGGAGACATTAATTGATGTGAATACTATGTAAAAAAATAAATTATTTTCTGGTTTGCTATCAGCTTCTAAGACAACCAAAACCTCTCATACTATATTTAATGAACTCCATTACTATATTGATTGTGCTGATGCAATCACAAATGAGCACGAGAAGTACGAAGAATTTGATATTTTGAATTGGTGGAAATCACATGAAAAAACTTATCTTGTGATTTCTAATATAGTCCGCTATATATTTATGCCTCTGGTGTCAACAGAAGCATCAGAATCTGTTTTTAGTGTATGTGGTAGAGTGCTAACGAAGTGAGAAGCTCTATGACGACTAGTAGAATGGAAATGTGCGCATGCTTATATCACTGATTGGATACAAAGGATCGGAATCAAGGACGACTAAATGATCATGAAACAGATAGCGTGTCGGATAAGGATTGAGGACCGAGAACAGAAGTCTATTTCATGTATATGGATGTAATAAACGTGTTTTTAATTTTTAACTCTGTATCTCACTCAAAACTCATAATATTTAGGAAGTAATATAGAAAACAGGTTGAGAGTGACGGTTAGGGTTCTCTCTACTACTTTCGAGCTTTGTATGATATCAATTGAGTTTCTATGTAGTCAAATTATATTATATGTAAACATTGAGAGAATTAAAATGTAAACATTGAGTGAAGTAAAATTATATTATATTTTTAAATTCATGGTTATCCAAATTTGCCCATAATTGAATCATTTTCTACTTGTGTTTGCTAAATTTTAATTGTTTTTTATTTTTATCACACTTAGAAATATCTATTCTATATTTAAACTTATATCTATTTTTTTTCTTATTTTTCTGCCTTTTTTAACTCTTAAATCAAAATTTTTATTTTTTATTTTTTTTACATTTTTTGACCTAATTTTTTTTTTTTAATCCGGGCTGGCCTGACATTTCATGGACCAGCCCGTGCCCGACAAATTGTGCCTAAGGGCCGGTTCCGGGCTACCCTACGGCATGGCACATTTCCACCAACGTTGACGGGCCTTGTCTGACATGGCTTGCTCGCAGCATGCCTGTGCCCGGGCACGAGCTATGTCGGCACGACCCGTTTGCCACTCCTACTATACATAACATAGCTGAAATCTAGTTCATGAGATATCTTCTGCAACCATATAAACAACAAACTAATCAAATATGCATATCTCACTCCAGAATTCTAAGATAGGTAGGGAGGTGGGCTTGAATTGATAATGGTGAACTAATTATCATACCATTTTAAAAAGTTGCTATTGTAATGAAGTTCTATTGGCATGTTAGCAATGTTTCGGTGGCTAATTATTATCGACATTGTCCCCTTTCCTTAAGAATACAACAAATTCTATCATTCAGTTGTTGTTGATTAACTATTATGTTTATACCTTGGTAAATGAAATTCTGCAGATGGTGTCTTTTGCTAGCTTTCCTGCAGATAAACGGTCCTCTACTATAGGAGGTCCTATAACCTATGGTCCTTGGGGTGGAAGTGGGGGAACAATATTTGATGATGGCATATATACGGGAATTAGACAGATCAATTTGACTCGCAATGTTGGAATCACGTCATTAAAGGTCAAATATGATAGAAATGGGCAGGAAGTATGGGGGGACAAGAATGGCGGAAGCGGAGGAATCATAAATGACAAGGTGATCCAAGTGGCCTTCATCATGCAGCATCCTGAGACCTATGATCCAATTCCTTCAGAACTAATCTGGACTTCTTGTTTTACAGGTCGTATTTGATTATCCTTTTGAGGTCTTGACACATATTACTGGTTATTTTGGACCCACTATGTTGATTGGACCAAATACTGTAAGATCACTGACATTTCACACGACAAAAAGGAAGTATGGACCCTATGGAGATGAGGAAGGGACATTCTTCTCGTCTTACATGGCAGAAGGGATGGTCATAGGTTTTCATGGAAGGAGCGGATGGTACATTCATAGCATTGGAGTTCATGTTCTTGAAGGAAAATTGTCACTGCCTCAAGCACCCGGAGATTATGCAAATGGACGTATTGATATGCAGGCTTTGGATAATCCTCGGCTGTCCAACAAACTTGTTTCTAAAAGGAGGGGGATTGAAGAGGAGGTAAACAGTTCAAAGTCTTTATTTATTTATTTATTTATTTCTTAATTTTATTTTCTTGTTTTGTGCTCAGTAGCTATATGATCTTGATATTTGATAATAACTATAATCATTTGATAAACGTGTTCAAAACTAGCTTGGCGTGTTTAGTTTTTTCTAGAAATTCTATTATCTTCTATTATGTCGTTTGTCATATGTCATGCCTTACTATGGCCTCATTTGGTAGTGAGAGTTGCGAGGTAGGAGTTATGTAGTTTTAGTGGACTTATGGGGTACTAGCTCATGTTTCCAAACAGATTGAGGAGTTGTCTGGTTCCACCTATTTGGGTGGAATCATAGTTCCACCATCTCTCCAAAAAGCAGGGTTTTATTTTTACGTATCTTTTTTTAAATACAAGAACTGCCCTTAAAATCCTACTTACTCCTGGATTTGCTGTGTATTTGGCTGGAATAAAGCACTAACTCTTGCCTACTCCAGCCGCCAAACAAGGCTGTACAAAGTGCATCAAAATGTGGCAGTTAAACTTGATTTCATGCTTCTTTTAGTGTCATTTGCCACATCTTGTTTACAGTGGGCATTTTATGCAGCTTTTATGAATGAAATGTGGCATTGGAGGTCCAAAATGACTCTGAAAGAGAATATTAGGAACATTAATGTGCTCAAGTTTATATTTTAATGTTAATTTATATGTTTCAGGTATTTTTCATGTAGAACATAAACAAGATTATATGGATCTTGTTGTTTTGTTAGTTTTAGTTGGTTTGTATGCACCGATTGTGGAGCATCCCATCCGAGTGAAGAGTTCCTCATCAGATATGGGGTTAAGATGATCTGTAGTTTGTTAAAATTTCCATGAAGTCGAAAGTTAATTGAGCTAACACTAGGTTTTTTATTTCACTGGCCAAGCATAGACATCCACAAGGTCCACCAATCTCAAATCTAGAAACAGGATTTTGCTTGCTTGCTCCGCTTCTCGTCGAAGCTCACAGAGCATCAAATGTCGTAGAGGATTGAGATTCTCTTATAAAACAAGAACTTATCTTTCAAAGCTGTCAATCATTAAATCTAGAGACTATAAGATCTAAATAGGTGAATGATGATGCTTGTAAAAATCAAGCAACTTTAGTTTAGTATCCACTGTATCTGGCCGTCCTTTTTAGCGAACTCAAGTTCATCTCAATGGACCTATTCCTCAATTAACTGTCCTTCGGATCAAGTAATCCTTTCTAGCAAACCTAGTATTGCTGAATAGTTTCCTGTAATTGTCGAAACTAGCTCGTCTTATGGTGGTGACGACAGCAGATTGAAAAATATTATGCATCTCCTGCTGTGAAGGACAGGGTAAGTCGATAGTCAGCATGAGTAAAGTATCAAGCATGGTTTTAAATAGTGGCTGCAATATTGCAATATTGGTTGACATTGTGATTTACACACCTAATCACTACGATATTGAACATCTTAATGTGTTTATCGATTTTAGGAAAAAATTGCTGATATATTGGATCCAACCCATTATTGCGACAATAATATCGGGATCCAAATATTGGTCAAAATTCACTAATATGGGAGACCATGCAGGGGTAAAAGCTTGTGTTATTATTTTGGTCCATTTAATCTACTTTATCTTTTTTTGATTATTTGAGCAAATTGGGTCTCTCTATTTAAACTTCGAGTTGGGTGATTAAATATTAATTTAGGGGTTACTGGTCAATAATTTATTGTAAACAGTTAAATACTTGAGTTGCAGTAAAATTAAGAAAATCACATCAAATTTATAGTAAAAACTTATTGGTTAGTATCTTAGTGATTGTGAATTCATCGACTTAACATAAATTATCAAGGTAAGTATATTCTACATATGTGTATATATGATGTCTCGTGTAGTTTTATATGATGTATGGATGTATTGTCTTATTTATATTTGTTTTAGAGTAGAATATGTATATTTAGAATCTACTAATGACATCCGATATTTGTTAAATGTTCCCGATATCTTCTCGATAACTATATCTGCTATAGAATTTTTTCGAATGATATATCCACTATGTTCGATATTTAAAACCTTGGTACCAAGTCAAGTCCTTGATATCAAAGACTAGGCTAATGTAATGGTCCCAGTTATTAAATCCTTGTTTTTCCAAAATGCAAAAAAAATTCGGTAGCATTTCCTTTGTATTTACTCATCTATCCTGTACAGTAATTACAACTTCAGCCATAATCGGCCTACTTATATACATATATGATAAATTCAATCTCGATTCACCATTCGAACATATATATATATATATATATATATATATATATATATATATATATATATATATATATATATGAGAAAAATGGAAATGAGCACGCAAGTTACCTGAGCTGCAGTTCATTTCCACTATCTCCAATAATTTTTTTAAAAAAATATTTTTTGGATTATGATCTCGACCCCTTAGGATTCACACATATCCAATTTCTTAGGTTTTAGTTTTGATTTGGTCCTCC
This sequence comes from Dracaena cambodiana, assembly GCA_036321105.1. NCBI lineage: Eukaryota > Viridiplantae > Streptophyta > Magnoliopsida > Asparagales > Asparagaceae > Dracaena > Dracaena cambodiana. The sequence continues at coordinate 11,728,115 of JAYEPQ010000005.1, read as the reverse complement.
AAAAGTTAACACAAAATTAACAGTTTTCAATGAATAAAACATTTTGTATGCACTTGATGAAAGGGTAAATGAAGTCCAAAATTTATGAAATTTAATCCGAAAGAAGTTAAGGAGATAGAAATAGTAATTGTAAAAAAAAAATTGAAGAAAAATCATTGGATCATTATAGTTTTGCCGCTAGCTCACGTAACTTTTCCTGAGCTCGCGGCTCACCTATAGCAATCCCTATATATATATATATATATATATATATATATATATATATATATATAGCTCGAGAATCCAATATTGGCATCAACCACAACAAGAAAAATTCTAAGTTAGATTTCCAACTTAACATTTTACCCCAGTCCAATTCTATCTACATTTCGCTGCCATCATTTACATATGTATGCCACTTAGTCTAAAACACACACACACATATATTTATATATACAACTTGCTTAATAATAATACAGGAGAAAGAAGACAATCACTATGTGACGCCAAGGAACGCCGTTGCTGATTCTAAGTCAGCCTTTCCCTTGTAAATACCAGTAAAATTTAATTAAAGAGTGATCTCCACAGCTCAGTGAGTAAAGTAAATAGAAACCAATGGAACGATATGTATACAACTATCAATATGAACATGGAATTTATCAACTAATAAATTGAAGTTTGAAAGATAAACAATGCAACAAAAAAGTGGGGCTTATGATGGAAATGAAGCTCAGAATGAAAATACTTATTTATCACTCTTGTTCTTTTAGTTAATTCTCTTATTTCATGATAAGATTCATTATTTGAGATATCTACACATACACAAGTGTACATATACCAATCTTGCCTCCATGAGCAAATCTAGATTTCACGGTGTCAACCATATTAGTATACTCTGTATTCATATATATTCCAAAAGCTAATGCCATGCACAAAGTGACTATATTCTCAAACACAACACCTATCGTAATGATAGCAGTATACTCTACTTGGTCTATATGTTTATATATATTTCCTGCTCCCGACAATATCAACATGTCTCCCACACATGTAGCTCCGTTATCACAAGTAGGGTACGTGTATACATTTACTTCAGGTCCTATCAATAGTAGTTAATGAGTCTTTACATACATATCAAGTCAAATTACATTGATCATGCTAGTGATGCAAGATGCAACACATGTGCATGAATGCAAACTCAGCTCCTCCCACCATAACCTTCCTTCGAAAATTATAAAATATAACCATGGCTCCACGTGCTTTGCTGAGGTGAATGTTGGGTTTGCCTACAGAAGCTTGCTCATGACGAGAGAATAGAAGTGAAGGAGCTAATGTGGAGGTGAGGTTCACGTTAAAAAATGACAGGGAGGCTTGATTTCTTGCGGTGATGGAGGTGCGGAAGCACAATGAGATGATTTTATTTTATTTTATTTTATTTATTTTTTTTTTTTTTGGGGGGGGGAGGGGGGGAGGGGCGTGGGGGGGGAGGGCTTGTCGTGGGGTTTATGAATAAGTGATAATTTATAGATATTTTAGCCACTTATAATTCATTTTTGTGTGTTAATTTTATGGTTTTCATGATATATTACATTTATGCGTCAATATCCCAACTTGAGTTGAAATTGATGCTTAATTAGTATCTATGTATGTTTGTGTAGAACATAGAACCATGACGAGGTGAAAAAGAGCTTGAAAACTCCGTGCATGTGCACAATTGATAGGTTGCGGTTGCTGGGCTAGCAACCATGGTGGATGGACTGAGACATGCCGTTGATGATCGATTTTATCAGCAGAGCGTCGTCGCTATGACAGTTGCTACTGCCATCGATGGTGCAATGAGCTTGGAGTGCAAATACGACTGATATACGGATTTTGGAGGGTTTAATCAATTCTAGTTTGGGTCCATTTGTTAATAAATACTTCTAAATGAACTCCAAGCTTAGGGATGTTATAAATACCCCTTGTACATGTATTGTATCTGACCTTTGATCTTTTTCTAGGAAATCCTTATACTTTTTGAGAGATTTTGGAGTTTTTTGGTTGTGTAAACGTTCGAAGAATTTATATTGAATATATTATTTCTTTTTTAAGGATTATCGATGTGAGCGATCCGGCGTGATTATCTTTTGGTTTATATAGCCTACCCTAAGTACTTGGGACAGAAGGCTTAGTTGTTGTTATTGTTATTGTATATTATTTATTTTTATGATGGATTTTCTGAAAGCTATGTGTCGCTAGTTCTCTTTATTAGTTATGGGGATGAGTTAACCTTAATCTCTGTGTATTGGTTTGGCCATTTTCTCTCTTATGCAATAATTATTGAAATTGTGATTTAATCTGTTTTATTCTTTATATCTAGAGGGATGTTATGATTTAGTTTATCTCTTTGATAATTTCTACTTTGTCAAAATAGTTTTTCTTATCTTTTGATGGATTATAGGTGATTTCACTATAGTTCATTACTTTGGATTTGGTGATTGACGTTTAATATTGAGGGACTATGCTAAACTGTAGTCGCAATATAAATTGGGGGGAATCTGCAATTTTTATAGCCGTTACCATTTGAATTGGGGGCAAATTTGCAATTTTTTTTGCAGAAAACCCCAATGGCTATAAAAATTTGTAGAAATTAGTCGTTTGGGGGGGGGGGGGTGGGGGGGGGGGGGGGTGGGGAGGGGGGTTCTGCAAAAAAAATTGCAAAATTCCCAACTATCAAAATGGCTGTTGGGGGTTTTCTGTAATTATTTGGTAAAAATCTTTTTTTTCTTTCATGTATAAATACCCTCTTATCTATCCAAATTTATTTTCACATAACGCTCAAACAAACTACAACTCTTTTCATCTCTCTAATATCTCCAAACGCAAAATTCAAGCAACAAAATTAATCAAAATTCAAGCTCTCCTCCCTTGAACTCGAAAAAAAGAAGCAAACTTCCTAATTCGATTCAATTCTCCTTCGAAGAGAAAGCTCACTCGGCCCTCTCTCTCTTACTCCCTTTACAAGCAAATCTCAACTCTCTAGCTCTCGCTTCAGCTTGCGCAGTTGAGGTACATATTTTTTTAAGTAAAATTTAATTTAGAATTTTTCGTGGTTCTTTACTATGGATTTATACTCGTCCGGTGCTTATTCTTCTCAAGCCGCAGATTGTTTTTCTCCTTTTTAACAACGGAATATTTTTTTGCAAGCACCATTAGAACAACCTTCACAAGTTCCATTTGTTACATTACAAGAACAAATTGATTTTTTTAATTTGCCACAAGAAGAACTCACTCAATCTACAATTTCTGAACTTCTATAGGAAATTTAGGTGTAAATATTATCAAAGACCCTAGTCCCTCCCTAAGAGTAGTGGAACAGGTAATCTGAAAAAGACATTTAGATAAACACACTCAGCAAATGAGCCCCAACAATTACAATTAAACATATTTGGTGGTACTTTAGGAATATTTAAATATAATTCTATAACATGTAGAGAACAGTTAGCTACTTATATAGTGAAAGCCGAACAACCATTCTATGTGGCAGAAGAACTAAAATTTGAAATATTTCTTGGAACGACACGTAACTCCGAATACAAAAAAACCCGAAGATCAATATGCAAATCCAACATAGTTAAAATATATAATGATAAAAAACAAACATTAATTGTAATTTTAACTTCTTTAATTTATAGAGTTGCCATAATTTTCGATTGTTGGGAAGAATTAAATGGCAATTATTTTTATGTGTAACAACCATTACATAGATCAAGATTGGTGCATTCAAAAAAGATTTATAGGATTTAGAAGATCTAATTTTTCACATAAAGCACATAATCTTTCTTAATTTTTACTTATAATTTTTTCGGCTTTTGGAATATAACAAATTTTTTTCTATTGCTTTTGATAATGCTTCCGAAAATATGGTTGCAATTGAAATTTTAAAAATTTATACAAAACCAAATTTAGAAGGTAAATTATTTTTACATTCGATGTCTTTGCTACCTAATAAACTTGTGTATTCAAAATGAATTAAGGGTTGTTAACGAATCTATAATTAAACTTCGAAATATAATAGCATTCATAAAATGTAGTGGGCCAAGAAGACAAACTTTCAAACAAATTTATAAAAATTTTGAACTCTCGCTAAAAGTTTTACCCCAAGATGTTAGAATAAGGTGGAATTCCACGTTAAAGATGTTGGATGAGGCAATTAAATATAAAGATGCATTAAATTTATTTAATAAAATTGAATTAAATTCTTATCTATTGGATCCAAATGAATGGAATCAATTAATTTGCATTAATAATTTTTTAGGAAAATTAAAAAATGCAACTAAGGCACTTTTTGGGAACTTACTACCCAACCATACTCATAGCGCTATATTATTTAACTGAAATAAGTTCGGTTTTTAATGAAAATATAAATAACCCCATTCTTGAAGATATTGTTGAACCAATGGAAGTTAAATTTAACAAATATTTTCAAATTTTACTATTTTTTATTTTGCCATCTTATAGATCTACGTAAAAAATCAGATGGAATGGAATTCTTAATAGAATTATTTCATAAAAATATGAGTTATAGAAATAATGTTCAAGAATTAATAAATAATATTAAAACATGTTTTAACATTATGTACTCCACGTATGAAGATTGTATTGTAACAAATTCCAACATATACCAAACCAATCTGGTCTTGATGATGATGATACTTCAAATAAAATATTATCAAGTTTATTCCACCATAAAAGATCTAAGACAACACACTCTTTATTTAATGAACTTCATTATTATCTAGATAGGACCAGCGCAAATAGTAATTTACGTGCTGTTATAAAGTTTTTGATATTTTGGCCTGATGAAATTACAGGAGAAAATATATTATGTGCTTTCTTATGATATACTAACTCCTCCGGTGTCCACAGTAACATCGGATCCTGCTTGTAATGCATGCGGAAGAGTGCTAATGGAATTGAGGAGCTCAATGACAACACATATTGGAGATGTGTGTATGTCTAAATGACTGGTTTGACGTAGAAGAAAGAAACCAAAGACTTGCAAATGAACTGGAGTAGGAAAACTTATCGAGTAAGATTGAAAATTGAAGACTCCTATACTATTAGTCTTTATTTTTTTCCTCTTTACACTTGCAATTTTTTTTATAATTTTTTTATTACTCATAATTCTCTAAGAAGCAATACAAAGAAAAAGTTGAGGTTGACGGTTAGGGTCTTCTCCCCTCTTCAGACTTTGTATGATATTCAAAGAGATTTATAAAGTAAATTTCTAAATATAATAAGATTCAATGAAATAAAATTCTATTTTCATGCTATTTTTTTGGTTAATCATCTATTTTTATCGTTTATGTAATAATTTTGGATAGTTACTAACATAAGCATAAGCTTGCAACTAAAACCACAAAATACAAACTTCAAAACAAATTTAATTCAATAAAATTATTTTTTGCTATCCGAGTAGGCCGACACAGCCGGGCACGTGCCTGGCGTGCTGTGTTGCCAAGCCAATCCCGGGCTAATGCCCAGGATGATGTGTTGTGCCTGAGGCACGACACGTCTCCCTTTGGGGACGGGTACAACCCACATGCTACCCCTAGTCTGGGGTAGTGCAGCTCTTGCCCAGATTTTGCGGCCATGGACAATGAGTGCCCATATCTACGTCTTCCGAAATTTTAGAAAGTCTACACAATAATCAATCTTCAGATCATAACTATAGAACAACCAAAGCTCAAGCTTTTTCCTTTTTACTGAAGGATAAAATAAAGATCTGGCATACTATTTGGAGCCCAATTCCATCGCTCACTGGAAGAGATGCGGAAGGAGTTATATGAAGTTCTTCCCTACACAAAGAATGAATTATGTTAGATATATCTTTCCGGCGGAAAGATAAATGAACTGTTGAGTGTTGGAACATGTTTAGAGATCTATTTCTTTCCAGCCCATATCACAAGATAAATAAATTGTTGAGTGTTGGAGCATGTTTAAAGATCTATTACTTCCAGCCCATATCACATTTTTAAGAAATTGGAATGTGTCAATACATTCTATCGAGGTCCCAATCCTACTTCTCGCCAATTCTTGGAAACCATATATAACGAGTCCTTAAACAAAGATGATGAGGAAGGATGTGATTATATAGAGAAGCTTGCAGAGAATTCCGAGTATCGAATACTGATAATACATTTGATCAGGATCCGCCAAAGGCTAGACTTATTAGCTAAAAGAGGTAGATGATGTAAAAGCTAAACTTGCGAGCCTCGTGAAACAAATTGAGGAATTGAAGATACAGAATGCTAAACCAACTGAGGCAGCTCAACATGTATCTAAATTTTGCGATATATGTGAACTTCGAGGACACATCACGAAGAATTGCCCCACCTTACCGACGTTCAAAGAAGTCCTCAACGAGCAAGGTAATGTGTTCTACACAAAAGCAAGATGCACCACAACACCTATAACAAGGTAACAACCTATTCTCTAACACCTATAATCTAGGTTTGAAGAACCATCCGAATTTCAAATGGACGCAAAAGCAGGCTGCATCACAACAGCAATATGCTATGCCCCAGACTCAGCAGTTCCAACAGCACTAGCTGCATCATCGAACATTGTGTACCAACCGTCACGGAAGTAGACCTTGGGGATATGATCTACCATTTGATCCAGACTCAACAAACAATCGATGCGGCAATTATACTTGCCTAGCATGCTACAATGTTAGATGCTATCATGACGCAAGTAAGCAACCTGAACTCTGCACTACAAGTACGAGAAAAAGGTAAACTTTTCAGAAGGCACGGTTGAAAGCGTCAATACATCTCTTGCTCTGATGGCAATCTTGATATGTTGGCTTCAATTACTTTAAGAAGCGGTAAGGTACTTGATGAGCCCATTTCAGTGACCGCTGAAAAAATAGGAGAAGTCCGATGATGACACTATGCCTGTCGGATCTAACGAACCAACACCTACATATATACCACCTGTTTCATATCTTTGAGGACTCGAGAAGCCTTCAACAGCTACATCTTCTACTAATGTTTTTGTTGTCTTTAAATAGGGACATATCAACATTCCCTTGTTATAAGCGATTAGGCAGGTACCTGCTGATGTGAAATTTCTGAAGGACCTTTTAACTGTAAAACGGAAACACAATGTACAAAAGAAGGCTGTTTTAACCGAGTAGGTAAGTGGCACTCTTTCGATCTGATATGCCTATTAAACATAAGGATACAGGCTGTCATACAATCTCGGTTTCGTGTTTCAGGTTTTGGGTGGGTTCTAGGCAGATTCTGGTAAATACCAAATCCATAGGCAACCCCACTAGACCCTGAAAGAGGAGAGAGTATGTTGCATAATAATTCCCATTAACTTGAAAGGTAATCTCTTTAGCATTTTTGAGGCAAAAAACTATGGTTAAAATAAGTTGGAACTACAGAGCTAGGCGTGCCGAAAGGAAAAGAAAAGAAAAGAAAAGAAAACTGCCTGTTCGGATGGAAGCAATTTCAGGATGAGTTATCTATAATCAATGTTGAAAAAAATGCGCTCCGTGACGTGTTAACGTAACGACAACACTTGCGCTCCGTAACAGGGCAAAATAACGCTTTGCTACGTAATGCATGTTATTTTTAAAAATAATGTACGTTAAGTTACATTATGAAATAACGTAACCAATGTTTAAAAAAGCGATAACGGTAACGTAACGTTTTGCCTTTGTTAGGTTATGTCGCAAATAGCGTAACGCATAACATAGGTTATGCAATTTTCTATTTATTTAATAAAAATAAATATAAAACCATATAAAATAATTTTAATAAATTGAAAAATAAATTTAAAATATCTAAAAAAATATAAAATTATTTTGTAATACATATTCTATTCAAATGTTATATTAAGTTTTACAATAATTTTTATATATCTTCATAAATTATATTAAGTCTGCAACCGTAATTCCAATCATCATTTAAATAAAAAAGCAAGATTCCAATTTTTTATTTCGATTCCAATTATTATCATTATTGTAATTTATATTTTGTAATGTTCAATTTATCTTATTTATGATTGTTGATTTCAGTTCAATTAAAAATTCAATAAAATCAACAAGTAAAATGTTTTAGCAACCGGACGAGAAATACAACAAGTGGATAAACAAACAAACTTAAATTATTAAGTTAGAAATTCCAAAAGCAATCAAACAAACCAACAATTAATTAAGAAAATTACAGCAATTCGCTAATAATCAAAATAATAATCAACAACAATATATAAATTACTAAAAAAAATAATTGTAAATAACATAGCATAACGTAATTTAACGTAACGTTATGTAATATAATGTAAAAGAACGTAAAAAACGTACTGTTACGGTGCACTGAGTTATTTCCAGTTGTTATGTAGCGTTGGGATTCCGTTAGGTTACGTAACGCAAATAACGGGTTTCATAACGCGTTATTTTCAACAATGAACGTAACGTAATGTACGTTATTTATAGACTTAAAAACCTATAAAATGACTCGGCCCAGGAATCTCGCGAAGGAAAAAAAACCCTAATTTCGTTCGCTCGCGATTCTCCTCCCAAATTCCCAACTCCGCGATTCTCCTCTAGACCAAATCCTCCCCAGCACCGATCATCCTCCCGATTATCCGCATCATCTCCGAGGCTCCGATCATTCGCATCATCTTCCGGCAACTCTCTTCGAAGCAACCCACCGCCCTAACGACCTCCGTCTCGACCTCCGGCGACGTTCCCGGCAAAGCTCGACAACTCTTTTCTTCTCCGAGCTCCGGTGAGGTTAGATTTCGTAAACCCTAGTTCATTCTCCCATTTTTTTTCAACTTTTGAATTGATTCCATGGATGTTAGGAGAAACTCAGGATTTAATTATTGTTTTATAAAATTCATGAGTAAATTAGTGCGGCCAATTATTTTCTCCTGATTTTTTCTCTTTTTTTTTTTGAACTGTCCCATGAATTTATTCCGGAAAATTGGGTAAAAAATATTGGAGTGTATTAAATTTGAACTATTGACATTAGTGAGAATTCTGAGTTTGATATTGCACCGTGTTATCTTTGAACATGGGTGAAAAAAATTTTCCCCCAATTTCTTTTCACTGTTGAACTGGAGAGTGAATTTTGATTTTTGATTTTGATTCAGTTAAGAAAGGATGGGAAAGGATGTGATCATGTGAATTTTGATTTTTAATTCAGTTAAGAAAAACTGAATTAAAAATAAACCTGTGTAGAAGAAAAAAAAACTGAATTAAAAAAAAGGTGTGAAATTTGATTTTTAGTTCATTTAAGAAAAAAACTGAATTAAAACAGAAATACTTAATGAAAAAAATGATTAACTTGTGTTGAAATTTGAATACATTTTATTACTTGTGTAGAAGTAATGTGTGGATGTAATTAGATGCAATTGTTGAATCTTTTGACAATCCGCACTGAATTAAAAAAACTGAATTAAAAAAAAGTGTATTATTTTTATAGATTAAAATTTGACAGAAAAATAGGTAGATGTATTTATGCAAATGGACTGTCATTCAACATCTTGAATAGTCCATATTGGAAGGAGATGATCGAAACAGTTGGAAATTTCGAATTTGGCTTGAAACAACCATCTCCATACGAGATAAGAACGCGTGTTCTTAAGGCCGAGATTGAAGATATTGACAAGATTAAGGAGAAACATACGGCAGCTTGGGAAAAATACGACTGTACATTGATGTCAGATGGGTGGACTGACAGGAAGAGCAAAAGTTTAATAAATTTTTTTGTGAATTCACCAGAGGGGACTTTCTTTTATAAGTCCATTGATGCATCGGCTTAGTTCAAGACAGGAGATTACTTATGCGAGTGTCTTGATAAGTTAGTTGAGAAAATTGGAGAGAATAATGTTGTACAAGTGATTACGGACAATCACGCTTCTTATGTCAATGTCGACACAAAACTTATGGATTTACGAAAACGGCTTTACTGGACTCCTTGTGCGGCTCATTGTATTGATTTGATGCTGGAGGATATAGACAAGATGAAAATCCATAAGGAAACTCTTGAAACAGTAAAGGGGATCATACAATTCATATATAATCATGGTTGGGTTTTGAGTTTGATGCGGACCTACACGAAAGGTAAGGAACTGCTAAGGTCGGCCATCACTCGATTCGCTACGTCATTTTTGACTCTACAAATACTATAAATTAAGGCAGCCATTAAGAAAGATATTTGCTTCTGATGATTTCACGAAGAGTGCTTGGGCAAAGAAATCGAATGCAATAAAGGTAAAAAGGGCAGTGCTATCTAGTAGAAGGTTCTGGGGCCAAGTTCTCTTTTACTTTAGCACCACACTTTCAGTGGTTTATGTGCTTCGAGAGGTGGATTCAGATGTGAGGTTTTCCATACCTTTTCTATATGAGTATCTTGACAGTTGTAAAGAGAGAATTGCCGATGTCTGTGGGGGCAGTAAGAGGAAGTACATGTCATACTGGAATTTGATTGATAAGAGGTGAACATGTACGTTCCATAGGGCCCTCCATGCAACGGTTTACTTTCTAAATCCTAGATATTTCTACAGTGATACATTTTCCAATGTTTCTGAGGTTAGAAGAGACCTTCGTGAATGCATGCAACGAATGATTCCCAACTTCAATGAGTATGCACAAGCTGATGTGGAGTTGGATCAATATAAACAAAGCTTGGAGAATTTGGATTTCCGCTAGCTCAAATGACTATGAATGCTCGAAGTCCTGATATATCTTAATTTATTGTTTCCATTCTTAGGGTTCTATTGGTAGAAATATCATTAAGTTATTTTTTTGCATTTTTTAACACCAAAATTAATTATTTATTTTAGCTGTCTGGTGGGAAAGATTTGGAGAAGATGTTTCAACACTCCAAAAATTTGCAATTCGAATCCTCTCTCTTACGACTAGTGTTTCTGAATGTGAACGCAATTGGAGCACTTTTGAGCAAGTATGAATTTAAAAAACTTAATATATTATTTTTAAGTACTTTATTTATCATTATGCTCATATAACAATTCACAACTTTATCAAAGGTGCATTAAAAAAAAGATGTCGCTTGGAGTAAGAATGCCTACGTTCTCTCGTGTACGTCAGGTACAATATTAAGTTTAGAGAGAGAAATATTCGGAGGAAGAGACTGAATTTGGATCCAATTTTGATTGATGAGGCGACACCAGATTATGAATGGCTAGTTGAGAGTGAAGATGTTTGTCTCTCAGAAGATCTTGGATTGCTAGATAAGCCTATTGATGACGATTCAGCTCCAAGAACTAATAATTTCTTAGAAGTCATTACAATTAATAGCAATCAAAATGTTTTTTCATCTATTGTGGATAAGAGAGATAAGTAAGATGAAACTGAAATCCTAGCAAATAACGAAAGGTCGATTCTTGTAAGTTATTCAATTTTTACATTTTAATATTCTTAAATGAATACTAACATGATTTGAGTATTTAATAACATTTTAATTTGTATATCTCTTGTGTAGCATTTTCTTCGGGCAAACGAAAAGCAATTGATGATAGTTTTGATGAGACGGGGGATGATATTGATCTGGAAGATGCAAATTACATTTTGGAGGAAAATGATCTTGTTATTGTTGATTAGATGATTACATGAGTTTATCTTCATGTTATAAAGAAAAACAATATTTTGTTGTGTATGACTTAAAAAATTATTGTGATATTTGCTATGACATTTTGTAATTTTTCTACGCCTTTATATTGATTTTACAGTATTTTATATGTTTTTTTAGATTTATTTACTTATTTATGAAAATTATTAAATACAGTTTTATATTTATTTTAATTAAATAAATAGAAAATTGCGTAACCTACGTTATGCGTTACGTTATTTGCTACATAACCCAACAAAAAAAAAACGTTACGTTAACGTTATCGTTATTTTAAACATTGATCTATATAACAACTTAAGTTATTGGTAATGGTCCTCCATAATAGAACTGTTTGAAACGTCTATTACCTGAAAGACATCAGCATATGTTTATATGCTTTTGTATCTCATTATATTTACGAGATTGAGATTTTATCACGAATAATAGACTGAACACATTTTTAGGGGCCATACGGACCCTTCATTTGTAGGATGCCATGTCCTCTGGTCCTTTAGTTTGATTCAGAAGTGTCTCGTAGGCTTCTAATCAAGTAAAAGTGAACTGAACAGCACGCGAGGGAGGGAGGGTAGGTGGAAAGTTTGCATGCACTGGCGAAAACAAAACTCAGATACATTAATACACACGTGTGCACACACGCACGTGTACACATGCTCATACAAACATACATGTAAACTTGTCTTGGAATGAATAGTTATTTCTACATTCTTTTGTTAATTTATTATTCTGGTGCATGTGCATGTAAAATGTTCCTGGAAGGAATTGTATATCCAGAATTAACTCACCAAATTAATTCTGCATTTTATTATGTCAGCCATTTCAAAAGAACGCTTAATTTCTGTAGTTCTTCCATTCATTTAGATTTCTGGTACTCAATACAAAAAACTAAACACTATAGCCACCCATTTCATGTACTAAGTGGTAACAATTGATTCTAAACTTAACTAACCTTAAACCCTCCTTTGTTCACTTATATTCTTTCTCTAGACAGTGTCCAAATTGATTAAGTACTTTTTGGATCTTTCTCATTCTCGAAAATTTTCATAGTTGAATAATTCCCAAATTCTGAACTTGTGATTATGATCTTGACATGCATACAAGATTTTCCAGCGTATCCTTATCATTACTAGCGTAAATTTTGAGTCTAAACCAACTTCTTGGAGTTCGTACTTATTCTTTTTCTCTAGTTACCCTTATTGAGCCACATTAAGGATGCTTTTTTAGCAGTTTGGGTTTTGATAGTCTCATTTTGGTACTGGATAATCATATTGTTGAAGTTTCTGAACATCATTCCAGGTCACTTATGGTGTGGTGAAAGAACCTGTTCCAAATGGACCAGGACCCTGGGGTGGAGATGGAGGTAAACCATGGGATGATGGAGTATATACAGGAATCAAACAAGTTTGTATCAATAGAGGAGATGTTATAAACTCCATCCAAATTGAGTATGATAGGGGTGGCCAGTCTGTTTGGTCTACAAGACATGGAAGTAGTGGAGAGAAGACCAACAGGGTAATAACTGAAAGCTTCTTTACCATACATTGCCAACACATGCAACTTCCATTTTTTGCTGAGATCCTCATCTTCGGATATTTTTGCAGATCAAGTTTGATTACCCTAATGAGGTCCTCAGCTCCATTAGTGGCTATATCAGCTCCGTCACCCTGGATGGAAAGAACAAGGTTATCAAATCACTTACTCTTCATTCGACGAGGGGGAAGTATGGACCATTTGGGGAGGAACTAGGAACATATTTTACTTCTGCCACCACAGAAGGAAAGGTGGTTGGATTCCATGGAAGAAGCGGGCTTTACTTGGATGCGATTGGGGTGCATATGCAGCACTGGTTAGGTGAGACGAAACCTGCTGGCAAGTCTATGCTTTCCAAGTATTTCTTCTAATTGCTCGTCTTCTCAAGGTAAATGCAGAAAGAGCTAAACTTATATAGCTGCAAATTGCGAAAAGAACTCTTTGTTTGTAGTCTAAATAAGTGAAAGTTGATACTTGAAAATACTTTTCCATTACCAAATTATATAATCCATAGAAGCCGGAGGAGAGGCTTCAATTAATTTAATTATATGCCTAAAATGGTGACAGGGAAGGCTGTTTGCCAATTTATATTTGGAGTCCATTTCCTTCATAATAGTACTATAAGCAACACCAACAGCATTAGCAGTAATAAATTCTAGATCAGTCATTGTTTCTTTCTATCTAGTCATAATCAGGAAAGTGCCTTGGACCTGCACGCGACTTGTTTCTTCTATCTAGTCATAAACCGTAATCAGGAAAGTCATAATCTGATACTTCATATCAGATTGATTCTTGTGCAAATAATATGTCATCGATCTCATCAAATTCTTGGTATGCATGTTTTAGCAGCAGCAGGAGAATCGCAAAAGTTTTGAATGGAAAAGGGCAAGGCGTGCAACCTTGCCTTGGACCTGCGGTCTCTCCCCTCACGAGAAAGTGCCTTAGTAGCACTAATAGTCCAGGTTCCAACACTCTCGAAGTGTAGGAGTCCATCAGCCACAAAATGGAACCTAGCCCCAACCTTCTGAAAAGGATGCTACGGAGAAACATCACTCGTTACTCTTTTTCTGTTATTCCACCTGTTATTCGAAGAGAGAAAATTTATAGCTAAACAAGGGAAAGAAACTTCTTTTATCTCATACCATTATCCGTTGCTGTCAACAATATTTCCTTGTCTCTTCCGTGCTGATCTATAGGATATCAATCACGTAAGAGAAATTGCAACCTTTGATTTTAAGATGGACCTCCACAAGATGGATGTTGATTGACCCACTTTTTTCACATGCATTACGTGTGCTCACCCCTATAGTATGCAACTGACCTTCTTCACAAATCCTGCTGACGGATATCAGTCATGAAACTATCATTGCTTTTGTTCTTCCTTCGTATCAAGAAACCACTCCTTAAGTCTGAATTTCTCCATTAGCATGTCAACCAACTTTTTTACTTCCCTATTCACCTGAATGCAAAAACCCTATGATGATATAGATACTCATTTTTAGCGATAATTTTGTTGCCATCATCCAATATGTCAGTCACCAATTCTACAATGATCACCAGTACGCAGAAAGGCGGTGGAACATGCATGCATGCCACTAAAGAGACCACATCCCCAATTAACAAACACCTAGGCTAATTAACAACCTTCTCAAAAGGAAGTAGGGTAGGTCATTTTCTTCCTTTGTAACTTCTTTTCTTTAGCAATGGCCACTGAGTTTGCATCATTCCACACTAGAGCAAATCAACATAGAACTGCTATATATGATATGATATGATGCGGTATCATAACATCACTGGGTAAAGCAAAATGAATGGAACAGAGATGGGGAACAGAGATCTTGCTAGGTGCTTTCAACCCTTATGTTTTTTTGGTGCCACACATCTTGACACCTTAAAGCTACTTCTCCTCTTTTTTAAGACCAAGCCATGTTCCCATATCTTCCATTGGCATCTCCAAAAGACAAGATCTCGGGTCAAGTCTAGTACTGTGCCCACATGGCTCCATCTTTTTCGACAAAGCTGGCTTGAGAGTTACCTAGCTTTACAAGTCAAATCCTAAGTCCCGTAGCCCTGAGCACGACACAATATCGCACCCTAATCGATATAAGGGCTTCTCCCATCGGGCATCTTTCACGTTCAACTTTTTTCGGAGCCAAAGAGAGGTTTGCATGGGTTTTTTGGGACCTAAAGCATCTAAGACATGGGATCTTACTTAGGACTAGCCATATCATGTTTGCATGTGTTCAATTTCGGTCGAGCATACTAGTGGGCCTCGGGATTCTATCACATCACCAGCACCATCAAAGTGGGTTGTGCCTTGTTAAAGCACCTCAGTATCTCAAAGCCCACTGTTTGAGTTCCCTGTTCTCAGGGTTTTGTTTAGTTTAAAGAATTAGGTTAGTTACAACTCCAGTAAGGGAGAAAGGACACATGGATCTGTAAAGACATTCTTAAGCTCTTCTTTGCATCTCCATTATCTTTGCCTTTATCTTTTGTCGTCTGATGCTTTAACATCAGGCTCCATTAATTTGCCAAGAGTAGTAATAAAGAATATGGCCTTGTCCCTGAGGAAGATTTTCTTATTAGCACTTGCTTTAGATGAGGAGCTTTTTAGTTTATTTTGGTGATCTACATGACTACTTGAGTAATTATAGATGAACACGAAGGCCACATGACTTAATCATCCATTTATACTCTCAAATCACTAGATTTCGACCTAAAAAAGACATTTTCGGTTTTATTTAACTTTACTTGGGGATGAAGTTGTAATGAAACAATATGTTGTCCAATGGGACATGGATGGAATCATTCATTGCCACCACCACCACCACTACCATCATCAGCATCTTAGCCTTTATTAGTAAATGTCGAAGGCCCTTGAAAGTGCAAAAATTGATCAAATAACACTACTGATTACTAAATGCATGGCGGCGGTCCCTGTTCTTTCAAATTTAGCCACTTTATCTAGCTAGTGCAAATCGACCTGCAAAACCATACTGCATTTGGACGTGCAGAAACGTTTTAAACGTCGAGTCAACTCATGGAGATAGAGGCAGTGTGCGCTATTGCATACGACCCATTCCTAGGGCTTTGTTCTGTAAATGCCAGAAATCATTAGATTCTTCTGGAGCTTCTTCAAATTAGATTGGCATCTTCACCTGTAAGCGATAAATTTGGTTTGAAATCATTCATATCTTGGAAACCTTTGAAATGCTTAAAGCCTGCTCTACGGTCTTCTACCAGAAATCACTGAAAGGATTATTACTCTGGCCTGTTAAAATGGACAACCAACAAAAAATCTTATATATCAATGGTTGTAGCGTATTTCCCATCCCAAATGTTGCGGAGTGATATTTTTATCATGTTTTTGTTCCTCATCTCTTTATAACTGAGTTTCGAGAGTCATCATTTATAATATCTTACCTAAGTTGATTGTCCAAATGGTAAGACATGTTACTGTACACCCTTAATTAACTTGGTTGTGAATGTTGTACCCTTGAGGTTTCATCAGTGATCATTGCTTAGAATCCCAAATTTCTCAGTTGTAGTAGTAGCAGCAGCAGTAGTAGTTTTAGTGTATCGGTCCATTCTTGAGTTTGTCTAAAACAAATAACTAGCAAGTTGACCTATCTGGTTATTTCTCAGCCAGTGCGCATAAAAACTTGGCCAGTATCAAAGCTTTGTCTGCCGACTTTAGCAGCTAAGGTAACTTGCGACATATCATTGACCAACATCCTTGCCAGTTACTTCATCATAAAGTCAAATTTTCGAGCTTCGGAAAAGTTCAAATATCAAGCTTTACATGCATTATCCCCATGGATAATATCAAGAGATGCTTCCCAAAAGGTTAAATATTCTGAGTTGTGAGATTACTATGGAACAAAATCTTCAATGGAGCTTGACAATAAGAATCTTGCTCATCCAAGCATAAAGATCTCCATATAAGATTGCAGAATACTCAACATACAATCAAATATTATCTGAAATCTGAGCTTCCATCGTAAGATTGCTGGACCACAGGGAGGCTACATCTTGCACTGTTTAACCCACCTTCTAGAAAGACGATTTATTTAATAAAAAGACGGACAATTCCTCCCACCGAATTTGTGAGCTGTGATCGCAAGTAAATTCTTACTCATCTCTCCGCGGTGTATGAGTAAGAAACCCTCTGGACCATAACAAGATCTCTATCATCTCCATCATGCACGTTGTCGTGAGCCGAAGGTGAAAGCCAAAGCATCTATCATTTCATCATCATCAATGACGTTAATTTCAACCTTCCGAACGATATTTCATGCAAGTTTGACTAATTTGCCTAATATACGGCAGAGAACGCCCCCATCGTTTTCCCTCCAAAAACACTCCAAAAACACCCTTAATAGACATCAATTTTGTCCAGCTATTGCCATTGTGTTGATAGGAACCACAAGTCCTTAGTAAAAGGACTTCAATAAGAATTCTTATTCATCAGCAATGTCCATAATACCAAATATATTGTACATATACCATATATGTATTAGTTTCGTTAAATAGTGAAGAAGAAGGCATTAGTTGGATGTGAGCTTAATCACACCACAGAAATGTAGGTTTTTGCTGGGACAAAATCAAGCCAAATGATTTGCAAGTGGTGCCCATTCCATTTTGCTTGGCATCGTGTATTATTATTATTGCCCATGAGCGACGACGAGCGACACTACGCTCTTAGCAGCTAGCTAGGCATTCACATCTTCAAGGCCAGCCACACCACATGAGCCACGCTAGCTCGCGCAGCACAACTTGTGCCAGCTTGCGACACAATCTTCTACAGTCCATCAGTTGTCCTCCTGGACCACAAGTTTCCTTTCTTGCATGGATGAAATTATTGCGTTAATCAACATGATTCGTGATCCCATGGCCGAAGCAAGGATCGATAAGGAGATCTCGCGAAGGCAAGCCAAGAACTGACGCCAGAAAAAAAAAATGGAGAGTGGCACCCTATCTAATAAATGTTTGTGTGTCCATCCTCCGGTCGAGCTATCAAACAGTCCAATGCTGCTATATCCTTTTCGAATACGAGTGTTATGAAGACAGTAATGTGTTAATAAGGACCACAAGTGACGAATCGTGCCATGTTGCCCACGTGACTGCTAGCGAATTAGAGGCTCCCACGTCATGTAGTTCCGCGGCAGTCACGGTTAGAGACTCCCACGTCAAGTGTTTTAATTTTGGACAAAAACCGCGCAATGCGTCCAAAAACAGAACGCTTAAATTTGAGATTTGGACTTGATCAAAACTAGCTAGGACGCTGTCTGGAAATTTATTTTGGTCACCAACAATATGTTTGTAATTAACTCGATAATAACTTCACAAGCTAACGTACCTTTCTGTACAAAGGACTGTTGGGTATTATTTTGCTGAGTCATCAGTGATTCATTGAGCTCCATGCTGTATAGGACATGGTAGGATGTATACAGAGTGGCGATATGAAACTAATAATGTAGACTGTTCTGTAGATGTTATTGCATGGGGGGAGAGATTGACAATTGCAAAAAGAAACAAAGCAATCTCTTTCATCAAAATGTATTAAATAAGCCAAGAGAGTGAAGCTGGAAAGGATCAGTGATCCTCCTCGAAAACATCTAATTAAGAGAATGAATGAATGAATGAATGAATGTCACTGTCTACCTAATACGGACTCATTCTTTCGTACGTGGACGCTGAACCTCCTCCTGGTTGGACGGCTGGCAATTAGGGTTTGCAATTGCAATGAGGAAGAAGAAGATCCATATCGATGATTTAGATCTAGAAGTTGGATGGTTGGCAATTAGGGTTTGCCTCCAGTGATGTTCGATTGTAGAGTTGGAACTTCCATCAGGGTCAATATTCTACAGAGGAATGACAAAATTATGGGATTTTTCAAACACTGGCATCTTTCTTTGTTACGCTAAAAAGAACTACTATATGAATAGTTAATATCTCAAAAAGTTGGCAGTCAAACTCCTTTGTGTTTCATAGATAACCAGTGTTTTAAATATCGGATATCTAATGTCCTATTTTTCAGATGCTTCTGGAAATAGAGAGTTTAAAATTTTCAAACTTCACAATCAGAGAATTTTAAAATAACTGTAACTATTGCACCACATGCTAATAACCAAAAATAATTTTTATTTATATAAAAGAGTTTATTACAATACAAAGGCAACTGCTTTTGAATATATACAATGAAAGAAGCAAAAGAGCAAAAGTGTAACACAAAAGGTGTGTACAAACAATCTTCCACGGTGGCCTATTATTGAGTTGTGCTTGGCAAGATATACATTCTTGATCTTGGCAAATTCCTCCTATTCAGCTTCGAGACTCGAGTTTGGAACCCATAAATAGAGCAAGTAATACAAGAGAAAGAAAGTTTATTCTCTTAATATTAAGATAAATGCATTTTAACATGACAATATCTTTGTAATAGCATGGATAATGTACAATGGGACTGAGCATAAGCTAATATAAGGAATGGGTACAAAAAATAACTTTATCAATATCGTGCATAAATAAATATATAACATGCCGTGCGCAGTCCGGATAAATATCCAGTAATTATTAGTAGAACCAAGCATTGGATAGGGAACTCATGTCATAAAAGTTCTGTGCCAAGTACAAAGACTGTTGTATTTTACTTCATCATAACAAGAATTGTTGTATTTTATCCCTATCAGAACCATAGGAGTAGACTACTGTATTTTACCTTCAAACCGTGATACAGTATTTTACTATCAATTTATGTATCTTATCTCCGAGAAACTATATAGTCTACTATACTATACTTTCAAAGAAGGGCCATAGACTTGTAATGTCATGTATCTAGGGGGAGTTTCCAAAGGAGCACACCAATTTTCCTAATGAGCCCACTTCTCAGTGTTTCTTCTGTCCGGGCTCAAAACCCGGACAGTTATAAAGTGGGCTCACTAGGAAAAATGGTGTGCTCCTTTGGAAACTCCCGTATCTAGGCTTTGGTTGCGTAGCCTTTGACATCCCTCATGAATACATTATCCATCATTGAGTTCCCTATATTCCTGTTTAACTAATACATGATATCCATGAGCAACTTAAGAACATCCTAGCATATCCATGTCAATCTATATACATATTTATTTCAAGAAAATACTGGACGAGTCATGTCGAGACTATGTACACATATATCCCTAGATACTTTCATTCATGCACTAGAACATTCCATAATCATTTAGATGACATTATGTCCCGAGTATTATCATGTATTATGCGGTAATTTGTTCTAATTGTCAAACTATTCCAAGAGTAACCATGGCCAATATATATCATGGGTATATCGGCTATCCACTATATATACCATGTACCATGTTTTACTATTGTATTTGGGCATCATGCATGCTCCATGTCATGTGCTAGAATGTCATCATGTCAAGTCAAACCTCTCAGGTTACTCTATTTCGTGTAACAAGCGAAGCTATCCATGTTATAATTTCATAATTCGATGCCCATGTCTTAATGTTGGTATACATATGTCATAAAATTATTTATCAAACATGTTACGAGTTAACAATAAATAAGTCATACCTAAAACACTTTTTTATTTAAAGTTTCCTCGATTTAGTGTCTGATATATCAATTCCATGCCTTCCTGGTATTTTACTATGAAATCTATATGTCTCGGCATATATTATTAATGCTAACATAATATATTCCAAAGTTCCGCCCCTATCAATACCAGTTCAATTGCTAAATGGAGGCTTTGATCGCTAACTTGTAACTGTCTAGTGTTAACTAATCACTAGATCTCTATAGTAATCTTAATATGCTTCCGAACTACTTATTCTCTCACCAGATGATGATTTGAATTATAGAATAATTTCAATAGTAACCCTAGCTCCGCCTTCGAAACTTGTATTGATATTAAATCCTTGTTACTAGCTATATCAAGTGAGGAATAAAGAAATCTATAAATACTAGTGAAGTCGGAAACTATAAAGTTTATTCTAGAAAAATCTCCTTAGCATCGGAGAACATTGGACTGTAAGCTAGCGGATTGGACTGTAAGCTAGCGGTCCTAGCCGCCAGCTACCTGTCCCAAGATTTCGTATGACTATCAACAAGTTTTCCACAATCATTAATTAATCCAAGGAATTTCAACTCACATTGCATATCTTTACATAGCCTCTATACATACTCATGACCTCAAACCCTAGTTATGCCCGATATACTGATATTGAGGATCAGTTCTCTAAAATTCTAATTTAGAAATTAAAAATCAATTAAATAAATTTAAAAAACTGTGAATTATATTCAATTTTACTATTCAGGTGAAAATTCATTATTATCAAAGAAGGGAGGACCGCTAGTTGATGGTTTAGACCACTAACTAGTGGTTCCCCTTGCTCTGATGAGTTCTCGAAAACAATCCCATAATTCAATTTTACTTCTTAGATCAGTGTAGAACTATCAGATTACCAATTATCTTGACATCATGGAAATTGCCACTTATTCTATAATTTGGTTTCTAAATTTTGATAACAAAAAATTGATATATCTTAATTTATTAAATTTTATTTATGCACAGTAACATTTTTCATGATCAGAATCCAAATCAAGACTCTACTCATTAAAGAAACAAAATTCACGGTCATCGAATAACAATGGACCGTCTGGTAGCGACAATAGTTTCTACATAGCGATCTTTTTGCCTCCATTGTACATGAAATTTGAACAGCATCCCAAGCATCATATCCTTATCTCTAATCTACGGTTTAAACATGAAACAACTTACCGAATTTGGACAAAATACCATGATTAGAGAAGTAGAGAAGAGCAATGGGTGTTAATTACGTGGTTCCCATAACTCCTATGCTAGCTCTAGCTCTTCGTTGCTATTCTTTGTTGTTGTCTTTAGATGAAGAGAGAGCTATAAAGATTTGTGAGAAATAAAGAGACAATGAAAGATGGTTTGGACATAAAGACGTAAGGGAGTTGCTAGATGCGCCCCATTCTTGTCCTAGTGAGCCCCAATTTCTTAGTGAGCTCCAGGATAGTTTGAACTTAGCCCTTTTTTGTAGTGAGCTCTATGAATTTTTCAGTTTTGCTCCTGTAACCACTAATGCAATATTTGAGAGGAAAATGGGGCTCACTAAGAAAAATTTGGAGCTCATTAGGAGATTAGGTTTTTCAACGCCCTCTCTCTTCTTCTTCCTCCTCACACTCTCTCTCTTCTTCCTCCCACTCGCTCTCTTCTTCTTCCGCTCAGGCTTTTCCCTCTTTCTTCAATGACCACCGTCCAAATCGAGCCTTAGATTTCGGCCACGCCGTCCGCCGTGAAGATCAGTCCGTGAAGACGACGCCGTTGAGCCCCGCCGACAAGATATTATTCATATCTCCTTCCTCTCATTTCATTTTCATCTCCTATATTGTTTAATAGTGCTAGTAGGATTTAGGATATAATAGGGACATCCAATTTTGAGTAGTATTTAGGGTTTGATAATTTGAAAATGAAATTTGAACATCCAAATTTCATCTTCTCTTATTTGATAATATTTAGTAGGATTTTTATGGAATTGGAAAAAACGCATTGTCACTAAACACAATATTTGACCAATTTTGTATGGTTATTATTGAAATTTTAGATTAATGTACGTTCAATACTTATGCAGATAGATCAACCTGAGTCATCTCGAATTAGACTGATGGCCTCGCATCGGAAGAAGAAAGCTGGCGTGAAGCCACCGATGTACGTCTACTCACTTTAATGCGTAAATTTATAAGTTTCACATTTGCATAGTTAGATTTGGCGTAATAATTATTGTCAGGAAAGAGAACCATTGAGATACATCAATCATACGAAGAAAAATAGTTGCATGGCCACTAAGGTTGAACCAGTTGAATATATGGTTTGTGGAGCTAATATAAAAATCCTCATTTTATAAGTAGTATTGAGATATCAACATTTGTGGAAAGATGACTTCCGAAAATGAATACCAACTTCATTACATAAGCATCATTGGGATATCAGTATTATACAAGCAATGTCGGGCTTATTTGCTTTAGCCGATGTCGAAAACCAAGTCGAGACTAGATCTTCGAAACTGCCAACAATGGGTGGATAGACCCGCCGTCGTGTTAGAAAAATTGCTAGGCAATAGTGTGTTGTACTTCTATACTCACTATACGTAACTTTGTAATTATGATGTTATGAACAATTTCACTTTTGTAACTGTACTTTTCGTTTGTCTTGAACAAATGATGATGTTAACTCCAATTTATTGTCAATATTATCTATTTTTCATTATGAATGTTTTAGTTTGATGGTTGTCAATATTCGTGATTTATGCGTAATATTCGCCATTATCGAATGATATAACTTATTCTCAATGGACATTTCTTAAAGCAACAAATTCATATGAAAAACCCATTGGCCAGGGTTTCATCACCGGCCAGTGAACTTTGTTGGTCGGAGTGTACAATACGGTCGGTGGGTATTAGCTTATTTATGAAAATTTTTCAATCTTACTGGCCGGAAGTGATAAACACTTTAGGTTAGGGTAGCTTTTCATTTGTATTTAGGGGAATATGTTAATTTCAACTTATCGTCAATTATATATAACTTCATTATCAATTTGTACTTATTTTGATACAATACGCTATTTGAAAATTTAGAACTTTACTGGCCGGAGTGGAAAACTCAGCCAGTGAATACTCTTGACGATGTTACAGCTCCGACCAGTGAATACACTGGATGGAGTTTCAGCTCCAATCAGTGAATACTCTGGATGGAGTTACAACCCCGATTAGTGAATACTCTGAATGGGATAGTAATCCCGACTAGTATTTGTTTGGGTCAGTATTGCCGTCCCGACCAGGGTTTCCACCCCGACTTCCAAAAAATAGTCGCGGCAATTAAACATCTTATAAAAATCTTTAAAAATATCCATCTTCATTCATCATTCAACTTATATTGTTTATTGAGTTCATAAATAATTTAAACATACTTCTAAATAAGGAGATTTATCGATTTTTACCAATTTTGTAATCTTATCCTTTATCTTCTTCAATCTACTAAAAAACTCTCAATAAAAAATATCCACACCAGATTTGTAAAGAAATAATCACATAAAGTTCAAGAAATCGTTAGGAATCACGATGAGATGTAAATTTAGTTGAAAATTTAGGATTTTTTGGGTCATTTATTTTTCTCTCCTTTTTTCCGTTTCTTTTCCTGGACAACTCGTGCGAAAATGAGAGGAATAGGGATTTGGGCTCACTAAAAAAAACAGTTTGAGAGAGAAGAAAGAATGTGGCTTACTAAGAAATTTATAAGGTCAATTTGGTCCTAAATTATAAATAGCAAACTTGTAAATAGTTTGACTACTCAATAGGACAAGTATGGGACGCATCTAGCAACTCCCTAAACGTAGGTAAGTTTGTAAATAAATGTAAAATCAAGCCCACTTGTGCTTCCCAGCATCATCGTTAGCTTAACAATCCCGCTCCCGTGCTGAACCCGTTGCTCATATGGTTTCCCAACTAGTTAAACTCAGCCAAACAAATAAAACAAAGGGATTTGAATTGGGCTCGGTGGAGGCATAAGAAAATAGTATTTTATTTGGGTTTCGGATCCGTATCTTTCTACATTTTCAGAAATTTTTTAGAAAAATACTAAAGGTAGAGTAGAGCGACCTGATTATGGCTCAACTTGCAGAATATTTTTTGAATGCATGATACATGATAGAAATTATTGAAGTCAAAATTAATAAATTGAGAACCATATATTTCTTGCCTGTTTGTAGAGTTTTTTGAAAATTTTGAAAAAATCACGAAAAATCTTTAAAAACATAAAGAATGATGAATTCGATGTTGGAATCTCAATTTGGATTGTAACGCTTGATATGAATTTACCAAATACCAGATCGGTACCTGGTCTGGCCCTAATAATCCTAATTTGGCATGATTAATACAAGAAAACAAATAAAAGGCATAAGATGGATTCAAGCTACTCTATATCAAATCAATCTTAATATTATGGCCCTGGATTGATATGACTAGTACAAGATATGCCGATTCAAGGAGTTGGTAGATAAGAGGTGTTATAGATATCAGTGGTAAATCGATCGACGAAATTTTATATTGGATATCGTATATTGGGTAATATACAATATTTACTAATTATCAAATGTCATATCAGATGCCTTTTTGAATGACAAATATACATGTCATGCCTACATAAATCACATAAATATATTTAAAATTACTTAGAATCTTAATAGATACCAACCTTACCAATTTATATTGAGTTTATAAATAATTTAATATTTATAGAATCTTCTAAAATGAGTCAATTCATACACCACCTTAAAAGCCAACTTTCAAAAAATGAATACGTATAGCGTAGCTATTGGCTTCTGCTACTACTGCTGCTGCTCAAGAGTATTGTATCTCGCAGTTGCCACTTGAGATAAAGGAACGGTTGATGAAAGGGACACAAGATTACTAATTGAGCCCTATTTTATCTCTTTCTCGTATGTATAGATTATTAGATTAATGAGCTAATTGGTTGGATCATAATTGAAACAAAATTCGATATTATTACTTTTATTGAGTGATATCTTAAAGTCAAAATATCACTTGATATCTTGCCTTCTAGTCCATATACTAGTCCATTTTAATTAAAAAATAAACAATTTCCAAACACATATATCATATTTGTTAGGAATGAAAACCGCAATATTAGTTGATATTCCGCTGTATTGACCGATACTTTAAAACATTGTAGATAAATTAATCTTGATTCCTGCGCGTGCTTTTTTGCATACTATGTTAAGGACAAGTTGAAACTTTATTAACCCACACATGTTCTGGATATGTTAACCTAGCAATGACCTGACAAATGAATAATGGGATTTTACATATCAAAAATTAGATTTTAGTCCCTAAAATTTTCATATTTTGATTTTAGTCCCCAAAATCCTTTAAGTTATTTCACTTTAGTCCCCATGGATAATTTTTAGCCTGAATTTTCCGTTATACCCCTAGAAGGGAGGAAAATATCAGTTATTTTTTTCTCTTTCTTCTTCTCCTCTCTTCCTCTTCTTATTGGGTTTCCCTCTCTATTGGATATAAAGTTAGGGAAAGAAAAGAAAGAAGAAATAGAGAGAGATTAACTGAGAGGGAAGAGAGAGAAAAAAAATGGAAAAGAGAACCTAATAAAAAGAGGAAGAGAGGAGAAAGAGGGAGGGAGGGAAATAACTGATATTTCCCTCCCTTCCAGGGATATAATGGAAAACTCGTATAAAAAACTATCTAGGGGGCTAAAGCGAAGTAATTTAAAGGATTTGGGATACTAAAATCAAAATATTAAGATTTAAGGGACTAAAGTCTAATTTTTAAATATATAAGGGACCGATACGTAAAAACCCCTTGAATAATACACATTGGTTAAGACTTCATTTAACTATTAGAGCTATTTAAACAACTAGCTGGTTAAAACTGAAAAGTGATTCATAGTACTTTACATATTGTGGTCTGAAAATTGAATTGTCATGCATGGAGTTGTGCTCAATATTTTGACAATATCCGATAGATATTATAGGGCTTCAGTGAGCACCATACAGGAACTCCTCACCATTTCTTTCTCTTCCACTTTGTCAACATGAGTTCACATGATGCTTGCACTGCCCTGAAGTTGGTAGGCTTTTATCTCGTTATTTATAAGAAATTTTGTCCGCTTTTATATTTAAATGCATCCAAAGAAATTTGCGAATTATATCATGCTACTTTGAAATTTGTAGCACTCCAAATTATACCACAAAATTTTTGACGATATATCACATTTCTGTATATGATATTACTGTCGGACATGCAAAACAGGTACATGAGGCATTTTATTATAAAGAGCTATGCAATCAAAACACAAAACAGAAATGATTTGATATTACTACAATCTATAAAATAACATAATTCATATCATGAATCGCTGGAAAGAAAATACAAGAATAGATAATTAACAAAGGTATGTAGCTAGATTGGGCTTAAATACCAGCCACAATTAGATAATAAGGAGTTATTTATAATACAAAGATTACAAGTTAATGCTAAATACAAAGGCTATTTTACAGTAAAAATAGAGGAACCATCGGCTCTCAATAATTGGCCTGGTTCTAAAAGTAGGGATAGTTGAAAGGTAGGTCAACCTTGTTAGCAAAAATAGCGGAATAAAACCAATGTAATAACCAGCGGAATCAAATAGTTAACTGAAAAAAAAAAATAGCAGAGACAGAGAACATGCAGATTTAACGTGGTTCGGCAATGTGCCTACGTCCACGGGGACATGATCGAAAAACTTCCAGTATATCAAAAGAGAATTACAACTTTCTAGTTCTCAACCACAAGAAAAATTAGAAAGAAATCACACAAAAATTAAGATCAAATCTTAACCTCCTTGTTTTGTGTTGTAGCCGCCGAACTTCTCCTTATTTTTCAGCCGCCGAAAAAAAACAATCAAAAGGAGCCTCACCATCTTTCGTTTTCCTGCTTCAGCCGAACCAAAACAAAAAAAAAAAAAGGAGCCCACACCTTTTTGTTTTCATGCTTCAGTCGAACCAAAACAAAAACATCATTCTTTCTTTTGTTTCTGTTGGCCAAAACAGCAAATTTTCTTTTTTTTGTTTCTATCCACCAGGCAAAGCAGTCACAGTTATTTTTCCTTTGGCCAATCCAAACTCTAGCCCCACAAACCCATATTTATATTATATCATAACGGGTTTGGACCGATTTTAGACCCGTTTCGATGTACCGAAACCCGTTGCGACAATAGGGCTCCATTAGCAACAAACCCCGTTCTGAACTGCTTGGTCTTTGAAATCTGAGCTGCTTGGTCTTTGATATCTACATGTGTGGTAGTAATTCAAGATAAAACCCACAAGAAATAAATTAAGCATGCAATAAAAACTATGTCAAGAAATATATTGGTAAAATAATGGCAATCTAGAAAAACTTTGGGGAAACAAATATAGCAAATACACTAGTTATCCAGCATGATTAAACTTTGAAACTTTGTTTTTCCATATTTAGTTTTATAATCAAGCAATGAATGATTCATGTATTAAGAGAGTATCATGTGGATTCGAAACTGCGGATATGGTCATGGTAGAGGTCGGAGAGGTTATGGCATATACGGGGGGATGGTCAGGGCAATTACTGGAGAATAACAATGATTGTATACGAACTTAATAGTAACACAAGATTATGATAGTTGATCAACTTTTTGATATCTCCCTGTTGTGTTCTCATTTCTTGTTTACCTCATAATTCTCAATTACTAAGTTTACAAGTTATGCAAGTTACAGTTAAGATCATGTGAATATAATAGTTCCTGAATCAAGTTATATCACGTTATAGGCGGTGTCATGTAGAGTCAGTAAATATCATAGGTCAAGATCTAAGTACATGTCCGAATAAAGCATGAGGTGCACTCATAATACAATTCATGTGCATGACACGTGTTAGAACAATGATTGACATGCAAGTATAGATGAATTTGTGTGATTGAACAAGAATTAAATAATCATATAGTATCAAAATCAAACAACTAAAATCGGGACATAGTTCATGAGGAGTCTCAATAGCCTCACTATTATGCTTTGTTGTCATGCCTTTATAGAGACTTAAATTATTTTTAATTAGGCTACTATTAGAACTAGAAAAGGTATTTTAAAGGTGAGTTGTGGAATATTTAATTTTCTTTCTAAGAAATATAAGATGGGATTAGTTGGAGTCGGAGTCCATGCAAAAATTTTGATCTAGTTTTCAGATGTTTAAGAGTTGGAATTAAAAGTGTGGAACATAAAAGTTGTGAGAAATTGAATTTTCTTTCAAACAAAATTGAAATCAATTCATTTGGAGTTCAACATAAAAAGTTATGGCCAAATTATTGAGAATATACACAGGCAACAACAAACCTTGTTTTTTGCATAACCAGTAATTTTAAGTTGATTTTGGAGGAGTTTATTATTAGAATTTGAGAAAACAAGAAGAGTTGTAGAACTTTCAATCATCTTAAAAAAAAAAAAAAAAATCAACTTAATTGTACTTGTGCTTCAAAAAATATGACCATATAGTGAGCACTTGTGTATTAGACAACAAGATTATTTGCTAAAGAATCCATGACTGTTATATAGGGTGATATTTTGTCTTGATCTATTCAAAAGATGAATTTAAAGTCTTAATAGGCTAAAGTGTGATGGATGACCATGAAAAAAGATCTTGAAGAAGAGATTTGACTTTGCCTTGGAAAAACTCTCTCTCTCTTATGGTGCTAAACTTGAAGCTTGAATAGGGAAGGAACGAGGATGAATAATGAAGAAGATGAGGATAAGATGGATATTTTAGCCTCTACTTGTGCATAAAGAGAGGATAAGCCTTATGGTGGTGTTGTACTTATTCAAACACTAACTCACAAATCACAAGTATGCCATTGATATAATCTGACCCAATTCACATGATCTTGCTATGAGGTTAAAATTGAAATTATAGGGAAAATAAAATTTTGGGGGTTAATGACTGGGTAAAATCGAATGTTGTTTTTTGTAGCAGTCCAAGAGGTTAGTTTACTTTTGGTGTTATTTCTGTCTTTAACGTCACGGAAACAGTTAGGGAAAATTCCTTCCTCAGGTCCAGAGAAGCATTTTTGATCCAAAAACATGCCAGTGAGTAGAGCTAATATTTGTCAAATTTGAAATGTCATATCACACAAAGTTGGTTGGCAAAAGTAAATTTTCCTAAATGATTTGTTTATAATTTATAACTAATATTAATTATTTTCTCAAGAGCTCCGACTTGAATCTAGACCCACCCATAACCAATTCTACTCTCTGTACGAACTGGACTAGAACTCATCGACCATCCAGTGTGTGCGGGCGATTAACTGATAATTAATGATACACTAAGTAAAACTAATTAACTATTTAAAGAATAATTAGGAAATTTAGAGAAATCAAAGGGAGCAGGCAGGCAGGCAGGCGAGAAGGATGTTGGGTCATGATTGATGATCAAGGACAGGACAAGTTAGCTCTTCCAACTCCCACCCTCCAACCAATATATGCAGCTAGACTCTCTACTCCCCCACATCTCTCCCCTCTAAGCTACAGAAGCCGAGTCAGTTCTCTACATGCAGTGGGGTCCTGTTGGTTAAGCTTCACTTCATGTCCCCATGATCTCCAGTATCCCCCGCCGGCCCCCATCCCCCCTTCCTGCCACGTGTCATACCATGTCAAGGCTCTCCAGCTGCCCCTGTAGGCTTTAGCTTAGCCTTATCAGGTTTTACGAACTCAAGAAGAAGCTGATGAAAAAGCAACAGATCATTCTCTCTCATCTCTCATCTCTCATCAATCCCCCTTTTTAAGCTCCGCACCCGAACGAATCTTTGCATGTTGCGTAAAATCTTTAAAGAAAGCAAAGCAACGGACAAAGCAAAGCGTAATCTCTTGATCGCCCTACGTTAGCACACAATCCCAGCTCCCTCAGCCATTCCCCACTCTCATCACATACACAGCAGCCTCCCCTCAAGATTCTGCTCCATATCCTCCTCGATAGTTCCCTCTCTCTCTCTCTCTCTCTCTCTCTCTCTCTCTCTCCCTCCCTCCCCCCTTGGTACCCGTGCACGTTACCCTATATTAACCCCTCACCAACCTCTCTCTCTCTCTCTCCAACTTGAAACAACAAGTTATAGTACTTCAATGGCTCACAACATAGCCTTGCTCTTGTTTGTCATCTGCCCCTTGATCTCCACCGTCGGCCTGACTGTCGAGCCAACCGTGCTCCCCCACCTCGGCATCCACGGCGG
Source organism: Dracaena cambodiana (assembly GCA_036321105.1). NCBI lineage: Eukaryota > Viridiplantae > Streptophyta > Magnoliopsida > Asparagales > Asparagaceae > Dracaena > Dracaena cambodiana. The sequence continues at coordinate 11,697,122 of JAYEPQ010000005.1, read as the reverse complement.
CCAGCTCAGCCTCCATGCCTCCGACATCCACTCCGCCTCAGTCGACTTCGGCGGCATGACCCGAGCCGAACCGGTGGCCGTCCTCCTCCCCGCTTCCCACGCCGACGTGGCTGGCCTTGTCCGAGCCGCGTACCGCTCCTCCATCAGGCTCCCCATCTCTGCCCGAGGGCACGGGCACTCCATCAACGGGCAGGCCCAGGCGAAGGACGGCGTGGTCATCCAGATGAGCCACGGCAGGGGTGACCGGGCGATGGCCAGGCCCGTGTACTCCCCGGCATTGGGGTGTTACTATGTGGATGTGTGGGGCGGTGAGCTGTGGATTGACGTGCTGAACTGGACGCTGGCCAATGGAGGCCTGGCCCCGAGGTCGTGGACGGACTACCTGTACCTGTCGGTTGGCGGGACGCTGTCCAACGCCGGGATCAGCGGCCAGGCCTTCCACCATGGACCTCAGATGAGCAATGTCTACGAGCTTGATGTTGTCACAGGTGATCATCAGTTAAAATCAGTACTGAAAGAATAAATTTCTTCGTCAATTAATGTACTTGTGCTCCTTTATTAACAACATTGTTAATATGTAATTTTCAGGTAAAGGAGAGGTAGTGACATGCTCATCAGAGGTGAACTCAGAGCTGTTTCATGGGGTGCTTGGGGGATTAGGGCAGTTTGGGATCATAACAAGGGCTAGGATTGTGTTGGAGGCTGCTCCCGAAAGGGTACTGATCGATCGATCGAGACCTAGCTTCACTTACTTAATTTGCTCATACTTACTAAATTATTAGCTGCCAGCTGCCTAATACTCAGCAAGCAAACAAACAAGCTGTAATTGTACTTTGTTAGGTTTAGGACCACTGCTCTTTTTTGGTTTTTGGCTAGAAATTACAGGAGAGGCTGCTACTGCATACTGTGCAGCACTTTAGTCACGCTTGTTTGGTGATGGCGATACCTGACCAATCTTTGGATTGAAAAGGTCAATTCTCGACAGCTTACTTTAATAGCTCAAACAAGTTGAGCTGTAATAACCAATTAGCACACGCGACAAATTAAGATAATCACCTTTTTCTTGTGCTTAATTACTCCTTATAACTACATGTACTATGCAAACAGACCAAAAAAAAAAAAAAACAATCAATACCTAATGCATGATTCATGGGTTTTTGAGTCTGATTGTAGTCCCAGATTCAAGTCTAGACTAGTGTCTTTAATTATTGTTCATTGTGGTAATTTACTTGTGAGCTTACAAGTCAAGTAACACGACTTTTGATCTGTTTGATTATATTAGGTTAGATGGATTAGGGTGCTCTACTCCAACTTCACTGCATTCACCGAGGACCAAGAACACCTAATCTCTCTCCATGATGCCCACCCTAGCAAGAGGTTCGACTACGTCGAAGGCTTTGTTATCGTGGACGAGGGCCTGATCAACAACTGGAGATCCTCCTTCTTCTCCCCGAGGAACCCCGTGACGATTAGTTCCATCGGAGCCAAAGGCGGCATCCTCTACTGCTTGGAGATGACCAAAAACTACGACGAGTCCACCGCAGCCACAGTCGACCAGGTTGGTTTGTAGGACACACACACACACATATATAATTGGCTGCTTAATGCTTTTATTTATTTAATTAACTAAATTACTAACTGCCCATTACCTAAAAATGCCAATAATAGAGTGTGCTAAGTTTTTGTTTGGTCATAGTTTCTGTTATCCTCTAACATGGGAACATGGGAGCGTATCTTCTCCCGTAGATCTTATTCCTTCAACCTTTTCTATTTCTATAATTAAGGTTATCCAAGCTAACAATTAACTAATTAATTTGATTAACTTAATCTACTGTTTCTGCAGGAAGTGGATGCACTGCTCAGGGAACTGGACTTCATACCAGCTACCGAGTTCACGACTGACCTCCCGTATGTGGACTTCCTGGACCGGGTTCACCGGGCCGAGCTGAAGCTCCGGGCCAAGGGGCTGTGGGAGGTCCCCCACCCGTGGCTCAACCTCTTCGTCCCTCGATCCCGCATCGCCGACTTCGACCGCGGCGTCTTCCGGGGGATCTTAGGGAACAACGCCAGTGGACCCATCCTCATCTACCCTGTCAACAAGCACAAGTAATTAGCCTCCTCTCCTCTCCTCTCCTCTCCTATATTGATACTTGATATATAGTCTGCCAATTACATCCACCCACATGCACAATGCACGCACGCATGCATGCATGCACGAAAAATCTACATGTTTCCTTTCTTGACCAATTGTTTTATCTGTGCTACAAGACATAAACACACATGTACATTTTGCGTAATATAGTAAACCAACTCATGTTAATACTAATTGTTAGCCGGGGGGCCATATGTTTCACTTGTTTTAGTAGACTAACATCATTATATCCTTGTAGATCTATAGCACTAATGCAATCTTAGAATAGATAATGATGCACGATAATGACAGTGATAGTAATAATCACTAATTTAATGACAATGGATATATTACTAGATTTTGCATTAGAACCGAATCATATTTTGACGCATCACTTCATTTTGTTATTGCCCTTGTTTAATATAATTTACTAATTTATGCTTGGCTTGCTTGCTTGCTTGCATGCATGCCTTATTATAATGGCAAAGGGGTTGCTTTCAACAAAACCTAAAAAGAGGCTGGATATAGAAGGAAGGAATCATAGAAAGTGATGTTGGATTAATTGCTGATTCTGCATATCTAACTGGGGTTTCTATTTCTCATAAACAATACTCACACATAGTAAATAAAATGAAACATATATCATATAATATTAAATTACTTAATTAATTTTGTTTGACTATTTTTCCTTGAATGTATAGGTGGGACGAGAGGAGCTCGGTAGTGACACCAAGTGAGGAAGTATTCTACTTGGTGGCTTTCTTAAGAACTGCAGTGCCTGACTCGTCCGATCCGAGCCAGCGACTCGACTACCTGGCTCGGCAGAATGATCAGATTCTTGACTTCTGCAAACGGTCCGGCATTGAGATCAAGCAGTACCTCCCGAATTACGCAACTCGACACGAGTGGGAACAGCATTTCGGGGACAAATGGGAGAGCTTTTCGCGCCGGAAGGCCGAGTTCGACCCCAAGCGCATTCTAGGCACCGGCCAGGGGATCTTCCAGCCTTCTGCTTCCTCCTCGTTGTGGCCTTCATGACCACCAAAATAAATTTTACACGACGGTGGATGAACGAACTTTATAGAGAGAAATTTTGCACTTCATATTATTATTATTGCTATTATTTCCTTCGAGAAATTAACTCAAACATGGTAGAATTTTTTTTGGACGGAGGGGGTGGAGGCTGAGCTCACATAATCCCGAGGGTTGAAGAGTGAATTACCAAGCATAAGCTTAAGTAGATAACTTTATTATACTTTCTTTTTTTTTCCTTTCTTCCTTTTTCCAAGCAAAACATTTGGGAAAAAAATATATAATAAATCTAAAAGCAGGTAGCTAGCCTTATATATACATGTAGCTACTGAATAATGTCTACAGATGAGATGAGTGGTACTTGTACAAAAAAAAAAAAGAGAATAGAATTTGAGAGATTTCGTTTCCATTATAATATATAGTTGTTATGTTTGTGCGTTTCTTTTTGGTGCCTATGTACTGAGTATATCTGCTGTTGGTAATGCTGATTCCATCAAGATTGCGAGAATTCGATCTTGTGACTTCATTCCTTGTATCCTCCACCTCATCAATGGTAAGGGTAAAAAAGAACTTGGGTCCTGATTTGGGCTGACATAAGGGTGGTCACATGAATTGGATTCTTCTGGTGTGAAAATGGTCCGAAGGTGGTTGCCCATGGGCCCAAAGTACTGGTCCTAAAGTTGCCAATCTTCGGGCTTTGAAGCTCTTTGAACCTCGCTATTCCCGACGTTTTATTATTCCAACGGTTCCAACCCTTTTTTCTTAAAATTTAGTGTTTTATTCCTAGTTGAATAAAATAATAGAAGCTTTGGAGAGCACATGACTGCCATCAAGTCTGCTATCTTTGTCCTCTAAGGTTGTGAGTTATGGGCTGAACATAGGGATTGTAGTTGGTTTGGGCCGGCCCAAGGACTCTCGAACCAGGCTTAGAAAAGGTCGACTCAAGCTGCGGCCCTATTTCAAATAAGGCAATTTTCGAACCGTGCATCTGGATAATTTTGGTGCAGGGTCAGAGTTTTCTCTCGGCCCTGCCAAGCCCGACGTTAGCTCATTCATACACTTACATATATTATTTTTCAGTCCATTCTATTATTTATCAGCCGTTCCAACACGGTCCAGTCAATGAGTTTTTAGCTCTCAAGGCCATAGAACACCCTTTATAAAAGTATATCGTAAAATCAAGTTTATTGATGGAGTGTAGAATGGAAAATTGTGAGAGAAAAGCTTCATTTGTGAGGCTAACCACTGGCCTCGCGTCAAGAGCCACGTGTGGCTAAATAGGCTCATGTACACTTCATACATGGGGCTAAATAGACCTGTGTTCACTTCATATGCGGGGCTAATCGCTCTCACCCACTTCATACTAATAGCTCCGCATCATCAAGAATTTCAACAGAATTCTTAATTAACAAAGATGGATAATTAAATCATATCCAAATACATCTAATCAAGGTTTCCAAATCTATCTAAAAGAAAATTAAATTTTTGATCATATCATTAAAAGGAAAATAGGTTTCCATCCATATCCTCTAGGGAAAGTGATTAAACTCTTTCTTAGTCTATAAATGACATAAGAAGAGAGGATTTTGGGATTCTTTGGCAAGATTAAGAAGTCGCGCGTCCAGGAGTAGCATTCAGGAGAGAGGCCAACCATCCCCCTCTATTCATCTCTCTCATCATGATCAGTGTCAAAACGAGCTACAAGATCTATGTCTAATAGGCACGTGAAGTACTCAAGACAAAATAAAAGGAGGCACACGTCAACAGTTCCTTCTCTTGTATTTATTTTTCCTTTTTGTTTCCTTTTTAATCAATTGTGATTTGATATAATGTAAATAAAAAATGATTACGAGTGAAGAGTGATATTTTGTTCTTATTTTATGCACTCATAATGAAATTTTGATGATTAATATAGAAAATTAATGATTTCTTATTTACATTACTCTAATTCTCTACTTTAATTTTTTCTATTCATAGAATTCTATATTAAAGGAAATTGAATGAGAATCAGATATATGCACAAAAACAATCCAGGATTGAATTTCACTATAGGAAATAGGCGTGATTCCGATAGCATTTACTGTCAGGAAAACTTGCAAATCAATCAGGAATATGTATTCCCAACAAACATTGGTGGAGAAAAGCTTGTCAAGAAAAACCTTGTCACTCATGTATGAATTCATGACTAAAATTCTATCAAGTAATGTCAGGAAAAGTTGTATTTCAGATACAATTTCTCCTACCAATTTTATTAGTTTAGAATAGCTATTCCTGTCAAAGTACTCTCTGTCGAGAATTAAATTCTTATCATAACTCTTCCAACAAAATTTTAGCATTTACAGTAATTCCTGTCAAATATCGTATGTTAGAGAAAAAACTCTCGAAGGAATTCACATGGCCGAGGGATCATTTTTTTCCTAAACTATTCTTAACCATAAACTATTGAAAAATATATTTTTTGATAATTTTAATGCCCAAATTGTATTCGTATTGATGGTCTATCAAGATTTTTTTGCAATTGTAATCTTCTTCACGAGTTGTATTAATAATGAAAAAATATTTCAATCATGCATATTATGTTTTTAGATTTTGGTACTTTCAAATTGTATATCAGAAGCAATTTATTGATACATTAGTACAACAAAAATTTTAAATGTAAGTTTTTACAATTTTATGAGAACAATAAAACATTTCAACACACAAAAGAGTACTTACACATTAACATTCCAATCATAAAATAAATTATAAATATTCATTACAGAAGTATCTAGGAGATCAAGAATCAAACTATGACTCACTACATTCTTCTTAGAGAACTTCTTGATTGCCCTAACAATCTCCAAATTATCAAACTCTTTGTTGTTTAGAAAAATATAAATTATGAGATTTAAATTCAAATTTGCCTCCTCCAATGTATCTGCCTAACCTTCCTCCACCAATTTTGCCTCCTGCGATGGGCAATAAAGAATTTCCATTATTTTCCCACCATCTTTTTTTTTTTATCTCAAATTCTTCACCGCCTGTTTTCAAGCTCAGGTCTACAAATGCACCCCTAATGCTACTAACTTCGTTTGATCTACTTTGAGCAGTTGAACTTGTTCGACAATTTGCAAAAATAATTTCTTTTTTGTTTTTCTTTTTCAAGAAATAGTCAAGTATGCCACTAGTTTCAATTACAAAGAAAGTAATTGTAAGTTTAACTAAAAAGAATTATTATAAAAGACAAAAAAGAAGAATTGAAAGTCTAAAACCTCTAGCTTTTGACAATTTCACCAATATAAACATACGTTGATTGAAAAATCAACCTCTTATAAAATGATGATATTAAAAATATACTAGGCTGGAGCATTTAGCATTTCTTCCAACAAATGATATAGAAGGAAAAAAAATCAACTTACTATATATAATTCTAATTGAAAATGTACAAAATTCAGAAATTGGCAGAGCTAGAACAATTTTAAAAGAAAAATCTAATTTTTTCAAAATATTTATATCACTTGATCATAATTCTTTGACTATTCCAAAAGGTTAACCAATGATCATGACCTCAATTTAAGCTCAAATTAAAATATGGACACGTACCTTAATACAGGGTCAGTAGTTTTTTCCTATTAGGATTTTGATAAATCAGATCAATTCCAATCCTCCTTCAACACATTCAGCAGTTTCCGCATAGTAAATAAACGATCCCCTGGCCTATCAGCACCCAAATGTCCATTATCAACAAGTGCCCAAGAAATAGATAATTTTCCCAAACCCTAATCGTCTTGAACATGCATAGAAATTAAAAAAAAAAAAGATCAGAAGCCCTAAATTGATCCATTAATCGAATCAAAATCAAAGCTTTAATCGATTCCAAATTGATATCAAATAGGGATGGAAATAATCGAGAAAAGTACTTGAGATCCGTAGATTTTGATAAATCAGATCAACTCTAGTCCTTCTTCAACACATTTAGCAGTTTCTGCATAGTAAATAAACGATCCCCTCGCCTATCAGCACCCAAATGTCCATCATCAACAAGTGCCCAAGAAATAGATAATTTTCTATAACCCTAATCGTCTTTAATATGTATAGAAATTAAAGAAAAAAAAAAATCAGAAACCCTAAATTGATCCATTAATCAAAACAAAATCAAAGATTTAATCGATTCAAAATTGATATCAAATAGGGATGTAAATGATCGAGAAAAGTACCTGAGATCCGTAGATTGGATCAAAGATAACATATTCCTCAACATTGGGTGGGAAGGGCTTCTTCCACGAAGAGTCTTCATGTAGGCGAAAAAATCAGTGAAGATGAAAAAATCAGTGTTGATAGATGATAATACAGTAATAAGAATTTTAATGTTGAGATTGAGATGAAAAGTATCACGACAAAATCAATTATAACTAGGGCCATAACAGAAAAAAGGTTAGTAGATAAAATATTTTCTGATTTATCTGTCTATCATAGTAACTTTAATTTAGTACAAACAATTATCCAACTAATTAAATCAAAATTAGATATAATTCTACCAAGAATATTCTCTAGATTGACTCAAAACAATCTCGACCATTTAGATATTTGGGTCAATATTAATTGTGCTTCTCTTAGAATAGTTCAAAATTTCTCAAAATATTATACTCTGGAGAGAATATTAATGACTAATATTTTCTCTCTAAATTGTATAATATTCTTGACTAAATTTTTTTGCAACAACAACAACAACTAAGCTTTTTACCCCAAGTACTTGGGGTAGGCTATACGAACCAAAAGAGAATCATGCTAGATCGATTACTGTTGACGGGTAAAAAGTAAAGAAAAACTCCATATGCGAGGCTAGCCATTGGATCACATCAAAAATCTCTAATCGGTTGGAGATCGGATTTGGTTTAGATTTGGATATCCAATCTTATCAATCATGCTTGATCTTGATTTTTGGTATCTAAATTATAACTAAACACATCAAATCAGAGATTCTGACAAATCTTGAATATCAAATCAAGTCTAAATACAATGAACCAGAGATTTCCAAATCTTTTTAAAAAAGAAACAAATATTTAACCTTATCTATAAGGCAGGTGATCTAACCACCTCATGCCTATAAATACGCGTCATGAGGCATCGTAGAAATCACCTTTTGGGGAGACCCAATGTCCGTATTTTTGAGCGTGTAATTGACGAGCTCTTGAGTGCGTACAATCTGGTTAATCCAGTCAATTTAACGTGCCACGCGCGTTTCAGAAATCTAGCAGGTAGGGCGACCTCATGTTATTTCGAAGCTCATATCAACATCTTTTGGAGCTTTTGTGAAATTCGAGTTACGCGTGAGTATCTTGAACTCGCGAAACCTAGCAAAGAAGATCTAGGGCTGGCCATCTTTTTCATCACGAAAGAATACTTCCACGTCAAGATCGTCAAAAGGAGCTACTCGATAGATCCTATCGCCACATAGAGCCCACTTTTGTTGTAAAAGAGAGAGATAAGTTATAAATCCTCTCGTTTGTTTTATTTTGTTCACTTTCATTGTAATTAAGTTATTTCAATGGAAGGAAGCAACAAATTTTGCGACGAACAAACTCGCGACTACAGTGGGAGGCGTCTCTTTTATTGAAATAGAGATCGTGGCGCAATCTGACGTGGAAAAGATCGGATCCGACGTTAATATGCTCGTCGTAGAGATTGACCAGTAGAAATACGAGGAGTACCTCTCCTCTGAATCAGGTAATTTGACTGAAACACGACACTATCACCGCGTGTGCGCCCATATCCGTAAATCGGGTAATCGAAAATCCACCGTTAAACTGGGACCCTTGAAAACTGCGGCTACGGAACCGTCGTTTGGGCAGAAAACCCTAACAGAGGATGACCTCTTTACTGCCGAAGAAAGTCTGGAAACTGGTTTCAGCAGAACCCAACTCCACAATCGAAATCGAAGAGTAAGGAGGAGAGCCTTCAAAACCCGCGTTAAATGCGAGGCTAATGAAGTGGCAGAACGCGAGGCTACTGCACCTCGCAAACTGGCTTGCGTCAATCGCAAGACCAGTTAACATTGTGTTAAACACAAGCTTATGCCAACGTGTGATGGAGACTCTCCACGCGAGGCTATTGAATTTCAAAAGAAAACTGAGCCAAGCGTAAATCGCGAAGCCAGTAAAACTTGCATCAATCGCAAGGTTTGTTACAATCATGTTAATCGCGAAGCTAAACCAGCGTGTGATTTTCTACGCGATGCTGAAACTGAGCTTAGCGTAAATTACGAAGCCAGTAAAACTTGCATTAATTGCAAGATTCCTGACCATCGTATAAATCGCGAGGATAAAATTATGATAGAGCCAGCGTGTGATGGAGACTCTCCACGCGAGGCTAAAACTGAGCTCAGCGTAATCGCGAAGCCAGTAAAACTTGCGTTAATCGCAAGATTCCTGACCATCACATAAATCGCGAGGATAAATTTTTGATAGAGCCAGCGTGTGATGGAGACTCTCCACACGAGGCTAAAACTGAGCTTAGCGTAAATTGCGAAGTCAGTAAAACTTGCGTTAATTGCAAGACTTCTTACCATCGCGTAAATCGCGAAGATAATTATCAGACTTGCGTTAATCGCAAAAATCGCGTTAAACGCGAAGATATAACTTGCGTAAATCGCAAGAATAAGTCAGCGTGCAAAAATTCTCCTCCACGCGAGGCTAACGAAGTGGTAGAATGAGGCTATTGCACCCAGCAAATTGGTTTGCGTCAATCGCAAGACCAGTTAAGAACGCGTTAAATGCGAACTTATGATTAAGCCAGCGTGTGATGATAATTCTCCATGTGAGGCTACTGTTTTTGGATTTAAAACCAGAAAAATTAACACAACTCGCGTAAAACGCATTGATAACTTTATAACAAAGCCAGCGTGTGATGAAGACTCTCCACGCGAGGCTATTGAATTTCAAAAGAAAACCGAGCCAAGTGTAAATCGTGAAACCAGTATAACTTGCGTTAATTTCAAGGTTTGTTACAATCGAGTTAATCGTGAAGATAAGCTCGCGTGTGATTTTCCATGTGAAGTTATCAACCTTAAACTTGAGCTAAGCGTTAATCGCGAAGCCAAGAATTCTTGCATTAATTGCAAAGCTAAGCCAGCGTGTGATTTTCCACGCGAGGCTGAAACTGAGCTTAGCATTAATCGCGACACCAGTAAATCTTGCGTTAATCGTAAGGCTTGCTACTATTGCGTGAATCGCGAAGTTAATTCCGTTAATCGCAAAGAGAAATCCGCGTGTGATTTCCCACGCGAGGTTATCAACCTCAAATTTGAGCAAAGTGTTAATCGCGAAGTCAAGGATTCTTGCATAAAAAGCAAAGCGGAGCCAGCCTGTGATTTTCTAAGTGAGGCTAAGCAAAAAGCAGAAGATGAATTTTCTTAGAAACGCCAAGTCAGCGTAAAACATGAGGCTAGCGTAAATAGCGAAACTAATGAAACTTGCGTTAAACGTGAAGATAAAACTTGTGTAAATCGCAAGAATAAGCCAGCGTGCGAAAATTCCTCTCCACGCGAGGCTAAGATACTAGAAGTTAAACTTCTGTAAAAATGCCAAGCCAGCGTAAAACGCGAGGTTAGCGTAAAATGCGAAGCTATTGCCCAGCCTCGCATAAATGATCTAAAATGCGAAGTTACGGTCCATTCTCGCATAAATAGTTTAAAACATGAAGCTAACTACCAGCTCTGCGTGAACCAGCCAAAATACAAATTTAAGACTGATAATCTGGGTGTTGAGCACCAATTCAACACCACCACTTTAAGAATCTTCAGCAAGCTCCCGGACTCTCCCGACAACCAAGTGGGCCCCACGCCCAAGATTCTTCATCTAAAGTTTTCAATCTTAGAGATTACTTGACAGGTAAAAGGAGCATGACTCAAGCTCGGCTACACTCAACATGCCATTGTGAGAAAACTCATTACAACCGTGTTTGCTGTATTAGATCATTGTTGTTGTACTAAGAAGAGAGTGTCTGTATTTAATAGAATAACTGAGTCTCGTCAAGATACTCCAAAGATGAGAAAGAATGATCTGAGATACAAAATTAAAGAAAAAGAATTAAACGCAGTGACTTCAAATATGGTCGGCAAAGGCAAAAAGATCGTGGAGAAAGAATATGAGTCAGACGCAAACGATGAAGAACCTCATTATTTCACCTGGCTCAAATTAGGCGCTGTCGCCCCTCGAAATTACAAGAAATCTGCAAAAGATTTTTATGATGATGACAGCGACAATTCAACTATACCTTCCCCACAATCTTGTACATATTCCCGGCCACGAAAATCAGCGTCATATGTGGTGGATAGGTCCGATGATATTGACCAGAAGTTTGAAACCCAAGAGCAGATGATTCGAAACCAATAAAAGGATATCGATGACCTCAAACTAATGCTTGTAAAACTAGTCGAAAATACTCAGAAAATAGTCGAAAATAAGGCTAAAACATCCTCCTCGGAACCGCCACCTAAGACAAACGAACAAAAAGAAACCAAAGAAGAAAAAGCTTATTTGACACATGAGGATAATGATAAATATTTTTTCATTGATCCTCATATTTTTTCATTGATCCTCATGAAGAAAAAATCAAGAAATTGCAAAACCAACTGGATGCCCTAATGCACAAGAAAGAATTGGAAGAATCGGGGGTTTGAAGACCATACCCACTTGAATGAGACTTCGCCCTCCATCCCGAAAAATACAAACCCCTGAAATTGGAGTCATATGATGGGAAGGGGTCCCCAAACCAGAATATATACCACTTCTTATCACGAACCGGTCATCTGATAGGAAATGACCACATAATGACTAAGATATTTGCGAGCACCCTGCGAGGGCCTGCCTTTACATGGTTTATGCAGTTGCCCCCGGGAACCATAAACAGTTGGTTTGATATCGAGAAACAGTTCTTGATACATTTCTTTGAGGATGACACCGAAATATCGATTCATTCCCTCCTTGCGACGAAACAAGAGGAAGAAGAAACGGTCAAAAGTTTCATTAAAAGCTTCAGGAAAAAGTCCGTGTATTGTCGACATGGTATGACCCAGGAAACCCTAGTGGAAACCTGTAAGCATAACTTCAGGACTGGCGTGCTGATAAGAATGGGAGCTGCAGAGTCCAAAACTTGAAAAGATCTGCGGAAGCAGGGAGAGCAGGCAGAAGATATAATTCGCCGGATTGAGGAATCTCGTGGCATGAGAAACTCTATGAATAACATGCCATATTCACAGAATCCTAAAAATAAAGAGAAGGCTGTGATGGCGTCAATTGCAGATCCGAAGCCAAGACCTCATAATCCGAGAGGTGGAGGTCAGAATAGGTCCCGATAAGATAGAACTTATAAATTCAAGACTGAACGGACATGTACTCTATTCCATCTCCTTCTCAGAAAGGGCATGTTGAAATTTTTGAAAAATGAAAAACCGAAAAATGCTAGAAAAATCCATGACCCTAACTATTGCCTGTACTATCGGAACGTCGGGCACCCAACTAAGGATTGCTATTCTCTTAAGAACCAAATTCAGGCATTGATAGAAGCCGGAGTTCTCACACTTAAAGAGGAACAAAAGAAAGTTTTTGCAAATATGGCAAATTTGGTGGTAGGAACTAACGACTTCCCTGCCAGAGCAACCCCTATACCAGTAGGGAAGCTAATATCGATACAAAGCACGGGCAACCCGCACTTGCAAGCTGGCCCCTTGGGTACACTCCGAACCACAACTGCGATCGAGTCGTCCTCATTGGCTAACAGCCGGATTGGACTGGGAGTGCCGAAAATATTGACGATGATAAACATCATGTTGCTTCTGCTACTCTTGCTAGCCATTGGAATGACTAATTGAGTGCTATAGATAAAAATTTTTGTTGCCCAATGTTGTTAAAATGACGGGAAGAGGAGATCAAGTTTCTCGCCAACCCTATCATACTGGGGTAAAAGTATGAATCAACTACTCAATACTGTTAAAGGCAAAGGGGAGATGAAATCAATTCCTCAACAACTCATCATGCTGAGGGAAATAGCATGGCTAGCCCAACGCAAACGGTAGTTGGTAAAAACTAATCAAATTCGTTGATAGCTGGGGGTTTGTTAAAAATTCCATAAACTCTGTTATGTTAAGTTCCTACCTCTGACAGTGAGATGTAATTCAAGTTAGGCGAGAGAGTCTTAAACCGTCTCCACCAAATTGTCAGGCATGTTCAATTGGGCGTCACTGCCAAAGATCGATGATCCTGACCCAATCATCTTGGCGTGTGCAATTAAGCGTCTTCGCCAAACGTTAGGCATGTGCGATTAGGCACCTCTGCCGAATTTCTTGATATTAACCTGATTACCAAATTGAAGATCCAAAGTATTTCAAAATTTGCTAAGTTAAAAGCTATTTTGAAAACTTTGGAGGGGGTTCTGTTGGTGGTAAAATTTTCAAGAATCAGTAAAAAGAAACTAACAACGCAGAACGCAGAGCTAATTCCGTAGCTCCGCGTTTGGCTAAGATTTAGACTCGCATTGAGTAAAACGTGGAGTTAAATTTATAGCTCCGCGTTCAGAGTATTTAACTCTGCGTGAGCAGATTATCAGAATCATAAATTGATTGTGATTGAGATTTGGGCTTATCCAATATCCAAATTGAGTCCAATCAGAATCCTAAATTGATTGAGATTGAGATTTTGGCTTATCCAATATCCAAATTGAGTCCAATCAGAATCCAAATTCAAGAGATTTTAAATCAAAACTAAGATATTTGATTAGAATCCTTGATGAATACAAAAACCTTCATTCCTATTCTTATGAAAATCTTCTATTCCTATTCTTATGGAAATCTTCCATTCCTATTCTTATGGAAATCTTCTATTTCTATTCCATGAAAATCTTCCATTCTTATTCCTGTGGAAATCTTCTATTCATATTCCTATAAGAACTTTCAAGCTAAAGTTTATAAATACCCTTTTTGAGGAGACTTTAGGGATCCATCCTTCAATAGATTAATTTTCAATAGATCCATCTTTGATCTTTTTCGGAGCTTGTTGCAGCTTTTGTGAAATTCGAGTTATGTATGAGGGCCTTGAATTCGTGAAAACCAGTAGAGAAGATCGAGGGCCGACTATTTTCTTCATCAAGAAAGAAGACTTCCACGTCAAGATCGTCAAAAAGAGCTACTCGATAATCCCATTGCTACATAGAGCCCATTTTTTTATTGTAAAAGAGAGAGATAAAGTTATAAATCCTCTCTTTGTTTTCTTTTGTTCACTTTCATTATAATTAAGTTATTTCAATAAAGGAAGTAAGAATTTTGCTGAGAACAAACTGGCGACCACAGTGAGAGAACCTTTCTTAGAAAGTATGGTGCAATCCCAAGATGAAAGCAACTGATTATTGAATTTTTAATCGAAAGAAATCATGACCTCTACAAAGAATTGAACTCCCATTTAAATTAGGAGTATCGAGACTTTGCAAGAAGGCTGCAGCCTCTTCACCCCAAGGCCGGCGTCTTTGCTCAATAAATCAGAGCCAAAAAAAAAAAAAAGAAAAAAAAAAAAGAAAAAAAATCAATTTCGGCAAATACCCAGCCAAAGCCTACCGCCCCTCTCCTCTCTCTCTCTCTCTGCTCCAACAATTGCTGGCAGCCAACTGAGAGACAAACTTTATTTGGGAGTTTCTAGATGGGCACAGCATATTACCTAGTGAGCCCACTTAAAAGATCGTTTTATTTACCACTTTGCCATTATTTTTTTTGGTCAAAAAATGCCCTTCCCTCACCCTCGCCGCTAGCCGCCGCCCTCGCCCTCACCCTCCTCGCTCGCCGCCACCGCCCTCACCCTCGCCGCTAGCCGCCGTCCTCGCCCTCGCCCTCGCCCTCACCCTTCCCGCTCGCCGCCGCCGCCCTCACCCTCGCCGCTAGCCGCCGCCCTCGCCCTCAATCTTTCCGCTCGCCGCCGCCGTCTTCACCTTCGCCGCTAGCCGCCGCCCTCGCCCTCACCCTCCCCGCTCGCTACCGCCGCCCTCACCCTCGCCACTAACCATCGCCCTCGCCCTCACCTTCCCCGCTCGCCGCCGCCGCTCTCACCCTCTCCGCTCGTCCTTGCCCCACTCCCACCCCCGTCCGGGGTATCCAGCCCGGACAGAGCGGACAGAGAAAGAGAGGGAGATGTGAGGGTAATTTGGAAAAATAGGTGTGCTCACTAGGAAAGAAAATAAGGTTTTTAAAAAGTGAAGATGTGCGCACTAGAAAAAGTGGGCTTACTAGGAAAAATCTAGTGCCCATCTAGAAATTCCCCTTTATTTGGAGGGTCAATCATGCCAGGATGGATAGAGTCACTTGTCCCCCGTTCACAAAAAAAAAAAAAAAAAAAAAAAAAAAAAAATATAGACGCCACCAGATCTCTATCAGACCCGAGTTTCCCATGCGGCAAAGCATCCGAAAACTCCAGCACAGACTGTGGATGAATCCGCCTCTCTCCATCCTCACCGGAACCCTATCTCCAATCCAGATGACGAAGGCCCGAGACCGATCAAGGCGGGTCCAGAAGTGAGTGGGGCCGGGTATTCAAAGTCCCTGATCTTGAAGGCCACGTCGAAGACTGCCGCCCACAACTCCGCAGGCGGGATCACCTCCTTCCACCGAGACGGCAGATCGAAGCGGCTCCAGTGGAAGATCGATCTCAAGCACAACACTCTGGTCACCGGACTTGAGTAAGACCTCGCCCTTGTCCACTGGACCGACCGGGTCAACTTCCTCCGCCGCTTGAAGAAGGCTGATGGCATTAGTGATCTTGCTCCTTTGGTCGTCAAGGGAAGGACTGCAAGTGGGACTGCTTTGTCCTCCTCAGGTTCGGACTTGCCAATTAAGGATTGCGGTGGCTCCGGGAACGGTGGACTGGATCCCATTGGAGAAAATTTGACGCTTGGTGAGATCCAGAACTGAAAGAAGTTCCAGTTGTCTGATTGGAAAACGACGATTTTTTGGCAGAGCTCAAGAATTGTTAAACCGAAGCGGAGGGGGATGGAGGTAGCTTGCTCCCTACCCAAATGCTTGCTTACGCCTTATCTGGAGGCGGTCGGCCTTCTAACCAGGATGCATTTCCTGATAATATCCCAGTGTCAATTCGTGCGAAGGTGATCAAGTTGCGAGGTGAAGTGTTCATAGAGCAAGGCAATGCAGCAGATCAACTTTATTTTATCTGCGATGGTATTCTGGAAGCTGTTGGGATTGGTGGTGATGGAACGGAGGAAACTCCCTTATGATGGAGCCTAATAGTTCATTTAGAGACACTGCCATTCTTTGCAACATTCCTCAGCCCTACACTGTACGCATTTGTGAACTCTGCTGCAGACTCTTGCGAATTGATAAGCAACTCTTCTCAAATATCCCACAGATATGTTCTGTGGTGGATGGGCGGACAGTCCTGAACACCCTTCTCATGGGTAATAATTCCCAAGTCCGTACGTGTCATTCAACTTGAATCTTGCATCACATTCCATGTTGGGAAACAAGAAGCTGAACTTGCAGTGCTGCTTTCAATGGAGATTCGAATCATCTAAAGGGTTTGATTCAAGCTGGGGCAGGCCCCTCGATGACTGATTATGATGGGTGCACTCGTTTGCACCTCGCAGCATTAGGAGGATGCCACTTTATTCATTCAAGAGGGTATATATGGACACGTCAACGCAACATATAAATTTGGGATCACACAATTGTTACAGGCAATCAAAAATAGGCATGACAAAGTGGCTTCCCCCTACTCTTCCAAACTGGAGCAAACATGAACCTTAGTGATGCCGGTAACCAACTTTGCCCTTCTATTGCAAAGGGGGACTCAGATTTTCTGAAGAGAGTTTTATCCTATGGCCCTTCATATAGCTACTGCAGAGGGTTTATTTTTATAGCAAACATGCTTTTACAGAATGGGGCAAGTGTTTTTACCAAGGAAGCCAATCCTTGACAAGGCTAATAGAGGAAGCTAAATCTGAAGAACTTGCCAAGATAAGACACATCCACGCAAGTGCACGGTCTTCCCCTTCCATCCTTGGCATTTGGGAAAAACAAATGAGATGAATACTTTATCTGTATGATGTTCAGATACCGTTGGAACAAAAAAAAAAAATCCGAGATGAATATATATCAATTGTGAATGCAAACAAACAGTTTACATTGAATCACTTCATGTCTCTCTGTGTCCATCTTTGTAATTGTATGCACCTAATTCAAAGCGCAAAGCAGTCCAGAGTGCGAGGCTAACTCCCAACTATGCATAAACGTCAAGAAACGGAAAGTCAAGGTCTGCATCAGATACTTAAGGCGTCATGCTAACTAGCACTCTTGCATAATTTTTTTTATAAAGAAGAAGGTGGCCCTTGATACGATGGGCTTGTAACCAGGGCTTGTAACCAGTCAAATGTGGCCCATGCAGGGGGTGGGACCCACATATAGTAATGTTGCATACAAAACTAAACTCCTTATACAATGCGACGCTAAACCAACGTAAAGTCATCTAAACGCGAGGTTATGCTCACGTGGAGTGGAAAATTATGCCCGCAACTAAAGTGCGAAGATAATTCAGTGCGCGAGGCTAAGTCAGCATATAAGTCCAACCCCGCGTATAACGCGAAGTTATACTAGCCCGGTAGCGAGGCTATGCCAGTTTAAAATGCGAGGCTAAGCCCGCGATTATAAAGTTAAGCTTGCATTTTGGACGTGAAGGAAATATTGCGTAACACCATCAAGGGCGTAAATTTCGCGATATTCTGGTGCTTTGCAATGGGTCAATTCTATAATATAATAAGAATCTGCATCAATTTCATAAAAGCATAGACCAGAGAATCTGTAGGGGATTGGGTCATATACAACTCCTTACAGGGGGTGGTGATACTGATATTTCTCACAAACATGTGATTTTTCGGAGGCACTCATTCACTGAACCATGCGCAAACAATGCGGCAGAATACAATGTGCTTTTAATCAACTTCCAAATAGCTCAGCAGTTAGGAATGAAACGCCTCAAGCCAAATGGCGATTCGAATCTTGTCGTCGACCAGATGACTGGAGAATATGAGATTAACATGAAGTCCTTGTGCTCTATCATCAAGAGGCAATCAAAATGACCAACAAATTAGAAAAATTTCACATTGATCATGAGTCGCGACACAAGAATATGTACGAAGATGCATTTGCACCGTTCATCGCAACTTTAACGCTGCTACCTAAGTCAAGTAAGCACGTCACTATCAAGAATCGCGATCTTCTTTACCCTAAAACAATATTGGAGGCAGACGAAGTGCATCGAGTTGGATTGAATTTTGAGCTACTGGACTGGTACTCTTTATTCATAAATTATGCGTCATATGACATATTTTCGAAAGATCCGAAGGAAGCGGCCTCAATAAAGAAAAAGACAACTAAACTCTACTGTGATACAGTGCTACAAACTCTATACTGCAAATCACAGGATGGTACCTTTGCTGCCTCTCAAAAAGAAATGTTCAAGAAAGATTTGCAGGGCCCACCAGGCAGAGCCAAAACTCTGGATTCGCATAAGAAGAATTAGCTACTTCTGCGCAGATACTGTGGCATACATAGAGCATTGCCACGCTCACCAATCCCAACAGCAAATCCAATTATACCAAGCGCACATCTCGAGAGCGTTTAACAAGAAAGTTAAACAAAAAACTTTTGAAGAGGGAGACTTGGTCTTACATATCAAAAGACCAATGATCCTGACCCATAAGACTAAGGGAAAATTCGAACCCAAATGGGAAAGATTTTTTGTAGTAGAAACCGTTTACTCAAATGGAGTCCATCGCCTGATCAATTAAGACAGCGACATGATGATAATGCCTATCAACGGAAAATCTTGAAGAAATACTATATTTAGCCACCTTAAAAAAAAAGGAGAAGGGAAGGCTAATGAATCCACCACTCAATGTTATCAAAAGCAATAGGAAGAGAAATCGAAAATTTCTCGCCAACCCTATCATACTGGGGGTAAGAGTATGAAATCGATCGCCCAATACCAAAAAGGTAAAGCGAAGAGGGAACGTTTGACATTTAAACCCAAATAAAACTCTCGACAATTTATCATACCGAGGGAAAAAGTATGGCTAGCCCAACACGAATGGTGATTGGTAAAGGCACATCAAATTCGTTCATAGATTGGGGTTTGCTAAAAATTCCCTGACAAATCTGTCGTAATACTATCTTATAAGGATAAGTTATAACCCAATGCTTTAAAAGCAAAGGGGAGAGGAATTCAAATCCTCAATAACTCCTCATACTAAGGTAAAAGTATGAACCACCCAATGCTTTAAAAGTAAAGGGGAGAAGAATTCAAGCCCTCGACAACTCATCATGCTGAGGGGAATAGCATGACTAGCCCAATGCAAACGACGATTGGTAAAGGTATAACAAATTCATCGATAGCTGGGAGTTTGTTAAAAATTCCATGAACTTGTTATGTTAAACTTATCTCTGATAGCAAGATTTGGACCGTTCCTCCCATATCACTTTGATACGATCAAATCTGTTATGTTAAACTCTTACCTCTGACAGTAAGATTTTAACCATCATACATACCACAATAAACAGTTTCTTTTGTGATCCTAATCCGATCACCGATTTTGTCTGTTGCCCAGACACATCATCCAGGCATGTGCAATTAGGCACCTCTGCAAAACTCGATGATCCTGACCCTAGCGTGTGCGGTTCAAGTTATGCATGAGAGCCTTGAACCGTCTCCGTCAAAATTCCAGGTATGTGCAATTAGGCACCTCTTCCGAAACCCGATGATCCTGACCCGATCATCTTGGTATGTGCAGTTCAAGTTACACGTGAGAGCCTTGAACCATCTCCACGAAAATTCAGGTATGTGCAATTAGGCGTCTCTGCCAAAATCTGATGATTCTGACCCGATCATCTTGGCATGTGCAATTCAAGTTATGCGTGAGCCTTGAACTGTCTCCACCAAAATCCAAGCATGTGCAATTAGATGTCTCTGTCGAAATCTGATGATCCTGACCTGAACATCTTGGCGTGTGAAGTTCAAGTTACGCGTGAGAGCCTTGAACCGTCTCCACCAAAATTCCATGCATGTGCAATCAGGCGCCTTTGCTGAAATCTGATGATCCTGATCCGATCATCTTGGCATGTAAAGTTCAAGTTATGCATGAGAGTTTTGAACCATCTCTGTCAAAATTCCAGGCATGTGCAATTAGGCGTCTCTGCCAAAATCGATAATCTTGACATGATCATCTTGGCATGTGCAGTTCAAGTTACGCGTGAGAGTCTTGAACCGTCTCCACCAAAACCCTAGGAATGAAGAAACGAGCAGGCGCAAAATTCATTACTCATCGCAAACAAAGAGAAATCTAAGGTCAAAATAAAGAAAATGATACAAGGGGTTTTCCCAAGAGCATTCAGTCTCTCCTATAATCACATTCAAATTTTTTGGGTGCACTTCTTCAAGCAACAATCACAATGATATGGCTCTACCTTATTGATTCACTGGGCAGTTTCAGTTTGAGAGTCTTCCAGAGTATTACTTTTCATAATTACCTCCTATTGGATAGGAGCCTGCTGATGGTTTAAGTCTTCACAGCACAACGAAGCACGAAGCTAATAGCTTTGATAAATAAAGCCAAATGACTTCGTGTGGATATTCCATGAAGAAAAATTCAGATGCCAACATGAAGATATATCAAGAAGATCGATCAAAAGATGCCCTCAAATTGCTACATCAACAAGATCACCCAAGATTACTACGTTAATGATCGCTTCTGGTAGTCATTGGCGAATCAATTGCTGTTATACTACAATCACTGAATAGCTCCTTGGTCAATAAATGATGCAAACTCATGATAACAAAGAAGTCTAAAGTATTTTGAAACTCTTTACAAACTGACGACAAGATTTTGAAAACTTTGGAGGGGGTCCTGTTGATGGGTAAAAAGTAAAGAAAAATTCCATATGCGAGGCTAGCTGTTGAATCACATTAAAGAATTTCTAATTGGTTGGAGATCGGATTTGGATTAGATTTGGATATCCAACTTATCTAATCATGATTGATCTTGATTTTGGGTATCTAAATTATAACTAAACACATCAAATCAGAGATTATGACAAATATTGAATATCAAATCAGGTCCAGATACGATGAACCAGAAATTTCCAAATCATTTTAAAAGAGAAATAAATATTTGACCTTATCTGTAAGGCAGGTGATCTGACCACCTCATGCCTATAAATAGGCGTCATGAGGCATCGTAGAAATCACCTTTTGGGGAGATCCAAGGTCCGTACTCTTGAGCACGCAATTGATGAGCTCTTGAGTGCGTACAATTCGGTTAATCCGGTCAATTTAATGTGCCTACGCGCTTTTCAGAAATCTAGCAGGTAGGGCGAGCTCATGCTGTTTCGAAGCTCATATCAACATCTTTTGGAGCTTTTGTGAAATTTGAGTTACATGTGAGAGCCTTGAATTTACGAAGACCAGCAGAGAAGATTTAGGGCCGGCCATCTTCTTCATCAAGAAAGAAGACTTCTACGTCAAGATCGTCAAAATGAGCTACTCGATAAATCCCATAGCTGCATAAAGCCCAATTTTTATTGTAAAGGAGAGAGATAAGTTATAAATCCTCTCGTTTGTTTTCTTTTGTTCACTTTCATTGTAATTAAATTATTTCAATGGAAGGAAGTAAGAATTTTGCTGAGAACAATTACGTAGATAATCCTTGTCCATTTATTCCCATCAAGTAATATTTTCTCATTTAAACCTCTAGAATCCATATATTTTCGTAACACCTCCATTCATATTTTTTTCGGTCTTTCCTTTACTCTTTTAACTTGTCCTACATTGATAAACTCCTCTCGTCGAACTGGTATATTTATAAATTTACGTTGCACATAACCAAACCAGCATAAGCAATTTTCTCGCATCTTCTTATTGATGGGAGTTATACCTATCTTAACACGAATATCTTCATTTCTCACTTTATCTCTCCTAGTGCTGTCGCATATCCAGCGAAGTATGTGCATTTTTGTTGTACTTATCTTCTGTAAATAACGTTTCTTTATATCCCAACATTCTGTACTATATAATAAAGCTGGTCTAATAGCAGTCCTACTCTGTTTTAAACTTACTCAATTTAAAATCTTTGGATTCTAAAGTGTGCCTCCATAACTCTAACTTGGCATTCACCCCCGCTCTTGTCTCATCAACTATGACAATATCATCAGCAAATAGTATACGCTAAAATATCTTATCCTGAATAGTTCTAGTAAGCTCATCCATCACTATATCAAATAAGAATGGGCTCAATGCAGATTCTTGATGCAATCCAATTATGATAGAAAAATTATTTGTTAGACCACCACATATTTTAATATTGCCACTATTCCATCATATATTTCCTTAATTATGTCAATATATTTGATGGGGACTCATTTCTTCATTAATGTCACCAAAGTATCTCTTGTGGTACCTTATCATAAACTTTTTCTAAGTCAATAAATACCATATTCAAATCTCTATTTCTCTTTCGGATTCACTCTATAAGTTAACAAAGTGAATAAATAGTTTTTGTCATCGATCGCCCTTGCATGAATCTAAACTGGTTCTTCGATATTTTAATAGTCTACCTCAATTTATGTTCAATTACCCTTTCCCAAAATGTTATAACGTGATACATGAGTTTTATTTCACAATAGTTAGAACAACTCTGAATATCACTCTTATTTTTATACAGAGATAGTAGGGCACTTTTTCTCTATTTATTTGGTATTATCTTACTTTGTCAAATCTTGTTAAAAAGATCTGTCAGCCACCTCACACCCATCCCTCCTAAGTGTCTCCATATCTCTAAAGGAATCTTATCTGGACCAACAGTTTTTTTTATTTCATCATTTTGAAAACCTCTTTTACTTCAGATGGAATACAGTAGAATAACTGCCTCCGTGGACGCCTTTGCAGACACAGTAAACCCCTAGGATCCCAAAAGGAGATCAGGTAGGCCGTCGATCGTAGGATGCATTTTGGGGAGGTTCTGAACCTCTTCCATAACACTCAAATCGTCCACCAGGATTTCCCCCGTCGGCATTCAATTTCAGAACTAGCCTGGCCTGTTCCACTTTTGTCGAAGCGCTTGATCAGAGCTTCCGTCGACCGGAGGGAAAAGTTCCAGAATGGAGAGAAGATGCTTTTTCAGCCAAAGCAGCGGGTGTGGACGAATCCACTACAGCGGAAAGGCCTGGAGATACAGTTTCGATGGACGGTCTGGATGGGAATCTTCTCGAACATCTTTAGCTGATGCAAGATCAGGTGAGTCTTCCACTCGACAAGGGATCGAAAAACAAAAGTGACGAGATCTACGTATTGGAAAGAAGGTTTTTTTGCATTGTGTTGGCAGTGAAAATTTCTAAGTAAATAGAGTTTTCCACAACTGAACGCGGAGCTAACTCCGCAGCCCTGCGTTTGGCTACTTTAGACCCGTGTTTGGCTACTTTAGCCTCGCGTTTGGACAAAACGCGTATCTATTCAATAGCTCCGCGTCAGTTCCGTGTTTGGCTACTTTAGCCTCGCGTTTGGACAAAACGCGGAGCTATTCAATAGCTCTGCGTCAGTTCTGCATTCTGGTTCGATAGTTCCGCATTTTGATGAGATTAGCTCCGCGTGAGCAGATAACCAGAATCTTAAATTGATTGTGATTATGATTTGGGTTTATCCAAATACCCAAATTGAATCCAATCAGAATTCCAAATCAAGAGATTCAAATCAAAACTAAGATATTTG
Organism: Dracaena cambodiana; assembly: GCA_036321105.1. Taxonomy (NCBI): domain Eukaryota; kingdom Viridiplantae; phylum Streptophyta; class Magnoliopsida; order Asparagales; family Asparagaceae; genus Dracaena; species Dracaena cambodiana. The sequence goes on along the minus strand of JAYEPQ010000005.1, from coordinate 11,673,176 downwards.
ATTGGAATCCTTGATGAGAGCAAATTCTATTTAGATAGAAACTCTCAAATCATCCTAAGGCTATAAATACTCTTTTGGGAAAGCCCTAGGGGTCTTTTTTCAGTTTTTTCTTTTCTTCTTGGAGAATTCAAGTTACGCACAGAGCCTTGAGTTCATGAAAGACCAGAGAAGATCGTCTACAGTCGACTGCTACCTTCAAGAGAGAAGAGTTCGACGCCCGATCTTCCAAAGGAGCTGCTCGATAGATCCCATCGCCACAGATCCCACACTATCATTGTAAAAGAGAGAGATTGATATATATAAAATCCTCTCATTTGTTCTTTTTATCTTGTTCACTTTCATTGTAATCTAAGTTGTATTCAATGGAAGGAAGCAAAATTTTTACAGCGAACAAACTGGCGACCACAGTGGGAGCCGTCTCTTTCACTGATGAAGAGATTGTGGCGCAATCGGACATCGATTTGATCGGATCCGACGTAGACATGCTCGTAGTTGAAATCAACTAGCAGAAGTACGAGGAGTACCTCTTCTCTGAATCATCAGGTAACCGGAACGACACACGACACTATCGTCGCGTGCGCTCCAATACCCGAGCAACGGGTAAAAAGGTATCCACCGAGGAACGGGGATCCTTGGAGACCGCGGCCATAGAGCCGGTGTTCGGGCAGAAAATCCTAGCAGAGGATGAGCTCCCTACTGCCGAAGAAGACCTGGGAACTGGATTGACTAGAACCTAACTCCGAAATAGAAATCGGAGAGCGAGACGAAAAGCCCTCAAAGCCCGCCTTGGACGCGAGGCTAAAGAACGCGAGGCTATGGTCCATCGCAAACTGGTTCTCGCTAATTGCGAGACCAGTCATTATCGCATGAAACGCGAAGCTACAACTTGCATTAATCGCAAGGAAAAGCCAGCATGTGATTTTCCGCGCGAGGCTATTGCTGAGCCTAGCGAGAAACGCGAAGCCAGTAAGATTTGCACTAGTCGCAAAATTTCCGACACTCGTGAGAAACGCGAGTATAAAATCTCTTTAAAACCAGCATGTGATTTTCCATGCGAGGCTACTACTGGACTTAGCAATAAATGCGAAGCCAGTAGCACTTGCGAGAAACGCAAGACTTTTGATACTCGTGATAAACGCGAGGATAAAATCTCTTTTAAGCCAGCATGTGATTCTCCATGCGAGGCTGCTACTTGGCTTAGCGAGAAACACGAAACTAGTAGCACTTGCGATAAACGCAAGATTTCTTATACTCGCAAGAAATGCCAGGATAAGACTTCCTTACAACCAACGTGTGATTCTCCACGCGAGGTTAATACTGAGCTTAGCGAGAAATGCGAAGCCAGTAGTATTTACGAGAAACGCAAGATGCCTCACCTCCGCGTAAGTCGCGAGGATGATTGGCAGATTGTCGTTAATAGTAAAAATCGTGCTAGACGCGAAGTTATGACTTGTGTTAATCACAAAAATAAGCCAGCGTGCAGGAATTTCCTTCCGCGCAGGGCTAAGATTCTAGAAGAGAAACTTCTGAAGGAATGCCAAGCTAGCGTAAAATGCGAGGCTAGCGTAGCAAAATGCGGAGCTATTTTTCAGCCCCGCGTTCCGAAACACGAAGCTAATTTCCAGCCCCGAGTTCCAAAACGCGAAGCTGTTTCTAAACTCCACTAGATCAAACTGACTACAGAATCAGGGCTGATCGTCGCATCAGTAGACCAGAACTGGACTCCAGTGATCTTAAGAACCTTCAGTGGGTTTCTAGACCCTCTCAAAAGTTGGATGGGTTCCACGACTCCGTGGCTAAAGTCACTGACCTCAGGGAGTATTTATCCAAGAAAAGAGGCATAGAACAAATTCAAGCTGAACCTGTCTGTCACTGCCAGCAGCTTATGACAGCGGTATCCGCTGTAATGGACAACTGTGGCTGCAGCAAGAGCAGGGTATCGGTGTTCGGCAGATTAACCGAGTCAGACAAGAACCCTACTAAGAAGATAAAAATCGATTCCCTAAAAAAATGGAGAGCTGTAACCTCCAATATGGTGGGAAAAGGGTAGAAGGTTGTAGAGACGGATGACGATTCAGAATCGAGTGATGAAGAACCCCATCATATCACTCATCTTAAATCAGGAGCCGTCCCGCCTCGAAACTATAAGAGGCTTATAAGAGGTTTTGATGTGATAATTACTGCAAGCGCACAGTATCGTTGTAGCGCTGTACAGGTCGTCCCACGGAGATCTAGGGTGTTTTTGTGATTCTTACTTTTTCCTCAGTTTAATGGATTAACCAAAGATTTTAGTTTGAAATCGGATTAATCTAAATAGCCTAGGATTTAGAATCCACTAGTTTCCAACCATGTTTTTTTACTTCTATTATTTTTTTCTATCATAAAAATTTGATCTTTTTAGTTTAATCTTTACTTTAAGTGCCCTAAGTATGAGATATCAAGTTGTGTGTAAGTATAACTCATCAAAGGTACTACTTTTCATAAAGACAAACAAAATCCATAGATAATTCCATGAAAAAGATAAAATCAAAAATCCCAAACCCTAACTAGTATAGATTATCAAGAAATCTAATTCAAGTATAACCTATCAAAGTCTTAATTTTCAAGTTTTTGTATTTTAATCTTTTTATAGAAAAATCATAACGTTATTAATTTTATTTAAGAAGAAAATACTAGAGAGAAATTACATGATGGATCCTAAATTCATCTACATCCTAGAGCTAAACTAATTAGCTACTCATGATTCTAGAAAGCAAAATCGAATTTTTATTCATGAAAACAAATAAATCTAATCTAGAAAGCAATAAAACCTAAACTAGAAAGTAATTAATTCTATCTAATAAGCAAATAAATAATTAAAAGTAATGGCTTACCTCTGGAGCACGGTATTGTGGCCGCCACTCCTTCAGCAAAACTCTAATTTTATTAATTTCAAAACGAGTACAAAACTTCCAGCATTCCCTAGAATACAAGGATCAGGCTAATATATAGGCTTCGCAAATCAAACCCTAATTCGGACAGAACTGAGAAACTACAAAATTACAAAGAAGCCATGAGAAAAATCTTGGGTTTTGAGGCCCATAATGGGATGCCAAATGGCGGTAAAAACCGCTAAATAGCAGTTAAATTCTGGGTAAAACTCTTGAAATTTTGTCCACGTGAACTTCTTGTCTTATACGTTTAGGTTTCCTGACTGTATTTAACTTTGAGTCACTGCAGCATCGTAGTCTCGTAGTTTTGCTCACTTTAGAAACTTTTCTGGCTTAATTTCCTACTTCGACTTTGATTTCCTGCCATCTCCTTGACGAATTGGATTACCTGAAAAAAAACTAAAAATACCCAAGTAGTATTATTTATATACAAAAATAAGTAATATGAAGTTTATAAATATACAATATATGACACTTATCACACCCCCACACCTATCTTTTGCTAGTCCTCGAGCAAAACCTAAACCTAAAAAGAAAAATAAAAATCCTAACTCACTTTCGCAGGAATCGCGATTGCACTTAGCACGTGCAATAAGCCTTTAAACCCCTAGGTTATCCTAGTGGACGAGTTGTGTCTCGTGAGGGTTTGCAGTGAATATACCCACAAAATTCATGAAGAAAATAGATTAAGAAATAAAGAAAAAAAATAAGGATAACCAAAAATAAAGAAAAATAAAAATTTTATACAAAAGAAAAGAAAATTTTTTTTAATGATATTTTTATAAATTATTCTCACTAATATACAAGCTCAAGAATACATTTACATTATCAATTTTTAAATTGAGCATCATATCAGATACACTTATCAGTTTAATAAAAAATTTAAATTCTATCTTTCAATACCCACTAACAGATAATCCTTTGGCTCCTATACATCTACGTGCACGTGTGATAGTCTATTTCGGTTTTGGATTCCAACTCTAACTCATGATTCATCTCCTCTCTCATAATAATTTTTTTTTCTTGTTTTCTTTTTTTTTCTTTTTTTTTAAAGAATACTTCACCTTTCATGCGAATATTCACGCTTTCTTAGGCGCAACGTATCCGATTACTCGGTTCATACTCTTTTCTTTTTCTTTTTCTTTTTTTTAGAATATTTCACCTTTCATGCGAATATTTACGCTTACTTAGGTGCAAAATACCCGATTACTTGGATCATACTCCTTTTTTTTTTTCACTTTTGAGGCTATTGCCTTAATAACAGGCGCACCCCATTATTTTATTCTCACATTTTTTTTCTCTTTTTTTTTGGGTTTAGAGAGAGAAAACTTACTCAATTATTACCATCTTTGTCCTTAACCTAATAAACTATTGTGAAGTGAAAAATAGATGTATACTTGCCTCAAAACTACTGCTAGCGGTATTTATTTTTCAGATTTTAATCATTTTCATAAAATTCAAAGTGTATCATCCAATCTACTCTCCTATCCAATTTCAAATCTAAATTTATCCATTTATCTGTAATTAGTTTGATCTATTGATAAAAATACATAAATTGTTTTTTTTAAATTTTTTTTCAGTTTTTTTTAATTATTTTTTCAGCTAGTAACCCTAAAAACTACCCAAAGTGTAAAATAAAGAAACCCAAAAATCTAAAAAAAAAAAAAAATCCTACAAATAAAAATAAAATCCTAAAAATCCTAAAAAAATAAAAATCTCCTAAAAACTACTCCCCACACCTAAACTTATGTATGCTTTCATACACAAAACAAGAGTGGCAAAATAAAAAAGAAAAGAAAAGAAAACTATTATACAAATATTATACACTTATTAGAAAATTCAAACGGTTACGACCTCTTGATCGCTTTCCACTCTCATAATGTGTCCTTTTATATTTTGATATGGATGAACTTAGCTTTTTTGTTAATTTTGTATTTAATCTCTCCATCTTACTTTTAATTTTTCTTAATTTATTTCTACCCTTCTTTCTTTTATTCAATAGTAAAGTTTTGAGGTTAGAAAGCGTACCTTTACCGTCCACATTCGACCCACGAGCATCTTTCATGACAGTAAGTATTTTGGTTTTATCAACATGTGAAATAACATACTCACTTTGATGTAACGGAATCATGAGCTCGATTTTGGATCGTCCTTCCAAATCATTGGGTACTATGACCTCTTCTTTTTGATATTCCTTCATTTCCTCAATTATTATGGGCTTGTCATGCAAATTTTTTTCAAACATGTCATCAAAATTATCAAAAGAAAATGCTATACTAGTGGACTTATCATTAGTCAAGTTATTATGAAGAGATAAAAATTCTTCTTCACAAATTTCTTCACAATTTCCATCAAAAGAATCAAATGATAATATGTCACTAATAAGCTCACCATCAAGCAAAATATTTTCTTTATCACCGGTTTCTTTATAATTATTGTCACAATGGTCTAAAATAGGTTGATCACAATATTGAATTATAGACTCATCATGCACAAAATTATTTAATTCATTTTGAATCATATCTGTTTCAAAAGATGACTGAAGTGATTGCTCGTTGGAGTCAGATATGTTCAAACTATTAGATACTTGATCTACAAAAATTTAGCTTGAGAAATTATTTTGAGAAGATCTTCCATACAAGCTGCAATTTTAGAGGATAAATTTGGAGAGGTTGATTTTAGCAAAGTTTCTATACCTTCCTCTGTTCTACGTCTTCGTTCCTCAGACTCAAGATTGTAATTTTCCTTATTTTCTTCAAATGATTGTAACTCGAGATCATGAGTGATATTTGATGCTGAATATGATAGATCTGTGTACATATTTGATGACAGATATGAAGTGGTGAAGGTATATTCTCATGACATTCATAGTTTGCTTCTAATCTTTTTAATCTTTCTTCTAACATGTTCAATTGAATATCTTATGCATGATTGAATGTAGAACATGAAGATGAATAGCCCATAAAGAAAGGATCAGATGGAGAACTTTTTTGATATGACTCTTGATTATATGCAAAATTAAAATTTTTCTTCCATTCATAATTGTAATTTTATGTATAAGAAGCGCTCGTTAGCTCATTATATGTGTTGTGAATTTGATTATGACCTAGTCCTAGCGAACTTCCTATCCATGGACATTGATAATAATTATGATATGGATCACGACAATGATAGCAACCAGTTTGATTTTAAAACATTTTAAATTTTTTTTTTTTTGAAAAAGGTGGAGAGGGAGAGAGAGATGGAAAAGAAATAAAAATAAAAGATTATTTTTTTTTGAATTTTTTTTATAGAATCAGGGAACCAAATCACAGAACATGAGGAAAATTGGGTTCAAAATCATCTTTACCTGCCGCCAATTGACGGTGTTGGCTGCTAAATAGCGGCTAAATCAGAGAGTTTGACTCTCTGATTTTTTCTGCCTAGTCTAGAGGCTCTTTTAACCCTTTTTATCTTCCTGTATCTACAATTACTGTTCCCTGCACACTCAATACACACTGTTAACCCGTAAAACATTAGAAAAAGCAAGAAAAATACTGTCGATCCCCGGCAACGGCGCCAAAAACTTGATGTGATAAATTACTGCAAGCGTACAGTATCGTTGTAGCGCTGTAAAGGTCGTCCCACGGAGATCTATGGTGTTTTTGTGATTCTTACTTTTTCCTCAGTTTAACGAATTAACCAAAGATTTTAGTTTGAAATCGGATTAATCTAAATAGCCTAGAATTTAGAATCCACTAGTTTCTAACCATGTTTTTACTTCTATTATTTTCTTCTATCGTAAAAATTTGATCTTTTTAGTTTAATCTTTGCTTTAAGTGCCCTAAGTATGAGATATCAAGTTGTGTGCAAGTATAACTCATCAAAGATACTACTTTTCATAAAGACAAACTAAATCCATAGATAATTCCATGAAAAAGATAAAATCAACAATCCCAAACCCTAACTAGTATAGGTTTTCAAGAAATCTAATTCAAGTATAACCTATCAAAGTCTTAATCTTCGAGTTCTTGTATTTTAATTTTTTTATAGAAAAATCATGTCGTTATAAATTTTATTTAAGAAGAAAATATTAGAGAGCAATTACATGATAGATCCTACCTTCATCTACATCCTAGAGCTAAACTAATTAGCTACTCATGATTCTAGAAAGAAAAATTGAATTTTTATTCATGAAAGCAAATAAATCTAATCTAGAAAGCAATTAACTCTATCTAATAAGCAAATAAATAATTAAAAACAATGGCTTACCTCTGGAGCACGGTGTTGTGGCCGCCACCCCTTCAGCAAAACCCTAATTTTATTAATTTCAAAACGAGTACAAAACTTCCAGCATTCCCTAGAATACAAGGATCAGGCTAATATATAGGCTTCGAAAATCAAACCCTAATTTGGACAGAACTGAGAAACTACAAAATTACAAAGAAGTCACGAGAAAAATCTTGTGTTTTGAGGCCCATAATGGGATGCCAAATGGCGGTAAAAACAGCTAAATAGCAGTTAAATTCCGAGTAAAACTCTTGAAATTTTGTCTACGTGAACTTCTTGTCTTGTACGTTTAGGTTTCCTGGCTGTACTTAACTTTGAGTCACTGCAGCATCGTAGTCTCATAGTTTTGCTCACTTTAGAAACTTTCTGGCTTAATTTCCTACTCCGACTTTGATTTCATGCCATCTCCTTGACGAATTGGATTACCTGAAAAAAAGACTAAAAATACCCGAGTAGCATTATTTATATACAAAAATAAGTAATATGAAGGTTATAAATATGCAATATATGACACTTATCAGGTTCTTATGACGATGACAGCGATAACTCAGCAATAGTTTCACCTCCTTCCTCTGCGTCATCTCGGCTATAAAAGTCAGCATCACATATGGCGGTTAAACCCGATAACATCAATCAGAGATTTGAAGCTCAAGAAAGAATGATTCGAGAGCAACAAAAGACGATTGAAGATCTTAAAATGATGCTTTCAAAATTTGTCGAGAATAATGCCAAGAAGGGCAAAGAAACTCTGAACGAAGAAGAAAAAGAAGAGAAAGCCCACTCAATGCACGAGGACGAGGACAGATTTTCTTTTCATGATCCACATGGAGTGAAAATAGAAAAATTGCAAAGTCAACTCGAAGCACTAATGCATAAAAAGGAGTTGAAAGAGTCAGGAGTCTCAAGACCATACCCACCTGAATGGGATGTGGTACCATACCCTCAGAAGTATAAGCCGCTCAAATAGAGCCAAATGACGGGAAGGGATCTCCCAGTCAGCACAATTATTACTTCTTGTCCCAAGCAGGACATTTGATGGGTAATGACCCGATAATGACCAAGGTATTCGCAAGTACCTTGCGAGAGCCTACCTTTACTTGGTTTATGCAGCTGCTCCCAGGTACTATTAATACCTGGTTTGATGTGGAGAAACTATTTCTCTCATGTTTCTTCGAGGATGATACCGAGATTACAGTTCATTCCCTCCTTGCAACTAAATAAGGGGAACAAGAAACCATCAAAGACTTCATACAAAGATTCCGGGAGAAGCTAATGCATTGCAAACACGGAATGATCCAGGAAACTCTAGTCGAGACATGTCGATATAATCTTAAGACTAACGTGCTTCTAAAAATGGGGGCCGTAGAGTCTAAGACATGGAGGGATTTGCTCAAATAGAGAGAGCAAGCCGAGAATTTGATTCGTCGAGTTGAAGAGTCTCGCTGACCAAAAGTACTGGAAGTAGTAGGCCATATGCCCAAAATAACAATAAAAATAAACGTAAAGCGGCAATGGCCTCAGAGGCAGCTCCACAAAAGACAAATCCTCCTCCAAGCCCAAAGACCCAAAATCAAAAGGGCCCAAAGCAAAGTAGGCCTCAACAGGAGAGACCTATACTTTCAAGGCAGAACAGACGCCTACACTCTTCCACTTGCTCCTGAGGAAGGGAATGTTGAAACTTCCGGAGAATAGGAAGCCAGAGGACGCGGGTAAGACCAATGACCCCAATTATTGCCTCTACCACCGGAATTTTGGACACCCTACTAGGGATTGTTACGCTCTAAAGAACAGAATCCAAGCACTGATAGAAGCTGGAGTTCTGACGCTTAAAGAGGAACAAAAGAAGGTCACTGCCAATATGGCAACCATAGTGGTTGGAACTCATGAGTTCCCCGCAGGGGTGACCCCAATTCCAAAGGGTAAGTTGGTTACGAAGAACTTTGACCCGCACGATAAGGCTCAAGAAGGACTTGTCCCCGTAACAACCCAAAAAGGGAAAGTTATGTGGGTCCACCCTGATTTACTACAGGAAGAGCAGTGGACTACCACAGGGGGTCAAGGGAAAAAGCGGACTGTTAATGCCATTTCCGCAGAGATAAAGGAAGAATATATAGCTTCGGGAGTCTTCACAGATTCTGAAGAAGAGCCCGAAACAATGGCCACTCATCAAAATGGGGCAGGCCCTTCCGGTACTCGATCTGGAAAAATATATCTCAAGGACTACACCAGAGTAGATCCGAAAGATATATATGTAGAACTTGCCAAGTCTGCAAAGCAGAAAGGTCTTTGCTTCCGGAAAAACTCTGGAAAAGATGAAGGAGTCAAAGATACTACCTTCAAGTTTGATATAATAGCTCAGCTGGCAAATATTTCAGCTCGAGTCACACTATATGAGTTGTTACGATTATCAAAATCAACTCGTGAGGCATTGAGAGAGGCCTTGGCAGACTCTGAGTCATTTTTAGCTCAGATTGTCAAGCCGGCCATCGAAGAACAGGACTCTTACCCCCACTGTCATCAAGTGAGGAGGCAGGTCCCGCAGATTATCTTCTCTCCGGAGGACATGCAGGTAAGGAATATAAAGCATAACAGGCCTTTATATTTCACCGGATATGTCGGATCCACGAAGGTGGACCGAATTCAAATCGATCCGGAGTCTGCACTAAGTGTTATTCCCAGAAGGTTAATGCAACTATTGGGAATATCCCCTCATCGTTTGACGCCTACAAACACTACCATCTACGGGTTCAATGCTAACAACAGCTGTCCTCTTGGCAAAATCCGACTGCAGTGCCAAATTGGAGATTTGAGGATGGAGGTAACATGCTACGTTATTGATGCAGATACCTCCTACAATATTTTACTGGGTTGACCTTGGATCCACGCTTACATGATAGTCCCGTCGACTCTCTACCAATACATGAAATATTGCGGTGAAGAAGGAGAAGTCCGGACACTAGTTGCAGATAAGCAACCATTTAAAGGGCTGGAAAATTACTTCACAGATGCTTCACTCTACAAGCCAGGCCACGAAGTTCCAATGACGATCTTAGTAAGCTTCAAGAGCCTGATAAAAGCGGCAACGAGGCGGATACTGAGTACGAGCTTCCTAAAGAAGACGATGGGGGTGATTATGAAATCAACCCTCACTTAGATTTTAGTTTGAGTCTTGATAATAATATAGCTGATGTAATAGAGAGTGAGTGGGTTATTAATGAAAATATAAAGTTAGTCTAGGAGCATACTGTAGCTACTAAGTCTGAACGCTCTTGTACTTCCACTGAAGTGGATGGTCTGTCCGAACTTGAAGTTCTAGCGGCATACCATTTGCCCATCATATCATCCCTCCTCTCTCAATAAAAAATAACTGAGGGACAAGATCACTTCTTTGAAGTACCTCCTCGACAGGGATCCCAAAGGCCGATCATGTTTGGCAGGGTAATTACGTCACCTCGACAAAGACGAAGCAGTGAAAGTGATGAACAAACATCACCTCAATTTTACTTGTATGAACAGAAATCCCGGTAAATAATGGAGAAGATGGGTTATAATTTCACTTAGAAACCGGGATTAAACTTTGGAAGAGGGCGATGAAATCTTATACCCTCATTTAGACCGAGAGGAAAGAGCCCAGATTATTATCAAAAGAGTCGCAGGGGATTGGGCTATGTATCTACTCCTCCCTCATCACCATCCGGATAAGAAGGAAATTCTTCGGCCGATGATGAATCACCTCCACTTGATCATGACTCAGATCAAAGTACTAGTGCTTGGTTTCAATCCTTGACAGCCACTATGGTTTCAGCCGCACCAGAAAGCGACGAGGAACAAATTGATATTCAAGACGATTCCTGGGCCAAGCATATGCACACTCTTGGGATGTCCGCTTTGAACAGCGTGACCCGCCCACATAAGACAAATTGGTACAAGTTAATATGGGAACGGAAGAAAATCCGAAACCCATCTTCATCAGCGACACGCTAACTCCCTTAGAAAAGGAGAAACTTATATCTCTTATCAAAGAGTATATATACGTGTTCACATGGAGTTATGAGGACATGTCCGGGCTTGATCCTCAAATTGCCACACACCGGTTAAATATTAAAGAGGATGCCAAGCCAGTTAAACAACAGCAAAGGCGTTTTTGATCAGAATTGATGGAGGCAATAGTTGCTGAGGTCAATAAGCTTATAAAATCCGGAATCATCCGTGAAGAGCAACATCCTGATTGGGTGGCTAACATAGTGCCGGTTCGTAAGAAAAACAGCAAAATCCGGATATGCATCGATTTTAGAGATCTAAATGCTGCATGTCCTATGGATGAATTTCCACTCCCCATCACCGATGTGATGATTGATAATACTTGCGGTTATGAGAGGATGTCCTTTATGGATGGCTTCTCAGGATATAACCAGATTAAAATGCACCCAGATGATGAAAAGCATACAGCTTTCAGAATGCCGCTGGGGGTATACTGTTATACAGTGATGCCTTTCAGATTGAAGAACGCCGGTGCCACCTACCAACGTGCGATGAGTGTCATATTCAAAGAACACCTGCGTAAAACAGTGGAGTGCTATGTGGATGACTTAGCGGTCAAAAGCTAAAACAAAGAAGATCATCTGCATGACTTAAGAATGGTCTTCGATCTTATACGAAGACACCATCTAAAGATGAATCCGACTAAGTCTTTCATGGGGGTGTCCAGCGGGAAATTCCTTGGGGTTCATAATAATCTCAAAGGAATTTTCCTTGATCCTGAGAAGGTAAAAGCAATCAGCGAAATGCCACCACCTCGCAATCTTAAAGAATTAAGGGGGTTACAAGGAAAGTTAGCCTATATCTGACGCTTCATCTCCAATCTATCAGGGCGATGCCAGCCGTTCTCCAGACTCATGAAAAATGAGGGTTTCTTTCGTATGGGATGAGGCATGTCAACAGGCGTTTGACGATCTCAAAGAATATCTCACTAAACCTTCTGTTCTTATGGCACCGACCCCTGGGCAGCCATTTCTTATATATGTAAGGGCCATGGATGATGCGTTCGGAGCATTACTTGCTCAGTATAATGAGCATGGCCATGAACACGCCCTTTATTACTTAAGCAGGACAATAATCGGAGCCGAGCGTCGGTATACCCCGATTGAAAAAGAATGTTTAGCCCTAGTGTTCGCCGTTCAGAAAATGCGACACTATCTTTCAGGGCAAACAATTCATGTCATATCACGGGTTAACCCCTTGAAAATCCTGATGACCAAACTAGGATCCTTAAACGGCCGATTGGCGAAATGGGCATTATTTCTAGCGCCATATGATATACACTTTGGCCCTCAAAAAGCCATGAAGGGACAGGCGATCACCGATTTTCTTGCAGACCATCCAATTTGGTCCAAATCCAAATAGATGTCAGAAGTCAACACAGTTAGCAAAGAACAAACATGGCAAATGTTCTTTGATGGTGCTGCCAGACGATCTGCTGCTGGAGTGGGGGTTGTGCTAATATCCCCATATAAACATATATTGCCTAACGGTTACTCATTAACAGAACCGTGCACGAATAATGTGGCAGAATACAATGCGCTCATTATCGGCTTAAAAATAGCCCTGCGACTGGGGGTGAACTATCTAGAGGCATATGGAGACTCTAAGCTCATCATCAACCAGATGACGGGTGAGTATGAAGTCAGACATGAAACCCTCATCCCCTATCATCAGCTAGCTATTGAGCTAGCAGGATATTTTGAACAATTTTATATATATCATATATCCCGGAATCAGAACGTCTATGCAGATGCTCTTACTGCTTTAGCTGCAACATTGGCGATTCCGCCAGGTGAAGCTAAAAGCATCACCATTGGTAGCAGAGAACTCCTCCACCCCGACACGGTGTCTCAAGCCGAAGAGGTGTGCCAGACGGGCTTAATCCTGGAACCCCATGATTGGCGATTTTCATTTATAGATTACGCCTTACATGGGATATTACTAGAGAATTCAAAGGAGGCCGCCTCGATAAAGAGGAAGGCCCCGAGGTTCTATTTTGATCATAAACTTCAGACTTTATATAGAAAGTCAAATGATGGTTTGCTGCTACGCTGCATATCAAAAGCAGAAGCAGATGAAGTGCTGAAGGAAACACATGATGGAGTATGTAGAGCTCATCAGCCTGGTCCAAAACTCGGGGACCGCATAAGAAGGCTGGGATACTACTGCAAAACGGTGCCATGCATGTCAGGTACATGCTAATTTCATCCACCAACCCCCAGAATACTTGCACAATACCGTTGCTAGTTGGCCATTTGAGGCATGAGGAATAGATATTGTGGGGCCTATAACTCCCCCGTCATCCAGAGGACATTGGTTTATTCTTGCAATAACCGATTATTTTTCAAGATGGGCCGAAGTCGTGCCCATGAGAGAGGTGAAAACAACAGATGTGATTAAGTTCATCAAGTATCATGTCATTTACTGTTTTGGCATCCCCGAAGGATCATTCATGATAATGGACTGCAATTCATCAGCCAGGGATTCTCAAGATTCTGCAATAAGTTCAGAATCAAAGATATTGCATCAACGCCATATTACCCCGCGGCAAATGGGTTAGCAGAAGCTTTCAACAAGACAATCATTAAACTCCTTCGGAAGTTTGTCTCTTCCAACAAAAGGGACTGGGATGAAAAGCTGGGAGAGTGTTTGTGGGCTTATCGCACCACCATTCGCACCTCGACAAAAGCTACCCCATTCTCCTTGGTTTACGGAAGTGAGGCCATCTTGCCTCTTGAAATCCAGATACCATCTTTGAGAGTGGCCTTAGCCACAAAGATGACGACAGAAGAGTGCCATCAACAAAGATTGCAAGAACTAGAGGTGTTAGATGAAAAACGTCTCAGGGCTTAGCAACAAATTGAGTTGTATCAAGCCCGAATCTCGAAAACGTTCAATAAGAACGTTAAACCAAAGACCTTTAAATAAGGAGACTTAGTTCTGGCTATTTAAAGGCCAATGGTTCTAACCCACAAGACCAAGGGTAAATTTGAACCCAAGTGGGAAGGACCGTTTGTTGTGGAGACGGTATACTCTAGTGGAGCCTATCGCTTAATGAATCAGCACGGTGATAGAATGATGATGCCGATCAATGGCAAATTTCTGAAGAAATACTTTGCCTGAATGATGACAAAGTAACCGTCACATCTGGTCCGGATCACTAGGAGTATAACTATCCATTTTGTTCAAGTTACGCAGATGAGCACTTGAACTTTTTTCCTACCAGGCATGCGCAATTAGGCGCCTCTGCCAAAATCTGATGAATCCTAACCAGATCATCTTGGTGTGCCTAGTTTAAGTTATGCATGAGAGCTTTGAACCGCCTCCATTTTGTTCAAGTTACGCAGATGAGCACTTGAACTTCTTTCCTACCAGGCACGTGCAATTAGGGGCCTCTGCCAAAATCTGATGAATCCTAACCAGATCATCTTTGTGTGCACAGTTCAAGTTATGCATGAGAGCCTTGAACCGCCTCCACTTGTTCAAGTTACGCAGATGAGCACTTGAACTTCTTTCCTACCAGGCACGCACAATTAGGCGCCTCTGCCGAAATCTGATAAATCCTAACCAGATCATCTTGGGGTGCCCAGTTCAAGTTACGCATGAGAGCCTTGAACCGCCTCCAATCAAACTCTAGGCATGTGCAATTAGGCGCCTTTGCCGAAATCTGATGAATCCTAATCAGATTATCTTGGTGTGCCCAGTTCAAGTTACGCATGAGAGCCTTGAATCTCCTCCATTCAAACTCTTGGCATGCGCAATCAGGCGCCTCTGCCAAAATTTGGTGATCCTTACCCGATTACCTCGGTATTATCCGTCTAAGTTACGCAGATGAGCCTTGGACTATTTTACCTAAAAAAAATAAATCATTTTGATGACAAGTTATCTGTTGTGCAAATAAATTTGGTAAGCCAACAGGTAAAAGAATCAAAAGATTACCTTTATTCATCAATGAAGAATGAAGTTACAAAAAGTTCCCTCTTTTATTGCAAAGTTCTTACGAAAGAATAAAGAATAAAAGAATAAGGAGAAAGTTATGGATCTCCTAGAAGCCTCAACTTATTCGTCGCCTCGTCAATTACTCGACGATGAGTCTCCTCCATGGAGTGTTGAGCCTGCCGGCGTAAATCATCGTCGTTTATTATCAGTTACTGGGCCAACCGCTGACGAGATTCTTCAATAGTGCGGCTTCTTATCGCGCCTTCTTGTTCGAGGTGTCCTCATTGGAGGATCAACTCTTCCTGTTTCTTAACGGATTCTCCTAGCTGAGATTCGCTGGCCTCCAGAATAGCTCGGGCCTTAGCAATAGTATCTCTGGCTCTGAGGATAGCGGCCTGGCTTCTCTCAATCTCGAAGTCCACTACCTCTAGCCTCTTGAGGACTGACTTCTCGCTAGCTCGTAGTTATGCTAACTCCCGAGACCAGACTTCCTCTTGGCGCCTCAATTCCTCTTGACGAGCCACCAACTCTACCCGAAGATGCGCCCACTCGATCTCAGTGATTGCTTCAACATCCGCTTGGCGAATTGTGTTGAGCGTATTCACCTGATCTTCTAAAGTTTCGAGATGGGCCCGGTAGGGAGCTGCTTGGTCTTGTCCCCCAATCCTTTCAATATTATCCAGATAGCTGGACAACATTGGACGTCCAAGACTAAAGAAATCTCTTTTGTCAAGAATCATCCCGATACACCTCCTTAGTAGCCGCATAAAATCATTTACACTATGGTTGAAGAATTCTTCAAGAGGGTCCATAGTGTCTGTGTTTAAAGCAGGCAGTACTAAGGAAGATATCGCTGGAGGAGGAGTAGCGTCCGTTGGTGTCAAGGAGGAAGAAGCCCGTTCCTGTGCTAGATTCATAACATGCGGGGCCAGTAAAGCCAACGTGGACTTGGCAGAACTAGGAACCCGAGGAGAAGCATCATTGGTATAGGTCACTCGGGCAGTACCACCAGCAGGGGTAGACGATAGTGTTTCTTCACCCGAAGTTCCTCCCGTGACAGAGGTGGCTTCGAATGAGAATTTCAAATTTTCTTCGTCTCCCGCTGGCGGAGGACTCGGGGCCGGAGGAGTCACCAATATTTCAACGGCCATTATAGTAGATGACGTTAATATTGCTGGCTGAAGAACAGAAGGCACGCCAATGACTACTGGAAATGTCTCTTCAGAACAGACTGGTGGTGTTAGAGATGGCAGACTTGGGGATGGCATAGCTTTTCTTGCTACAGCCTCGATAACCACCTCTGTCCTATCATCACTCCTGAGTTCATCGATAGGGGGAACTGAAGAAGGAACAGAGGGAGGAGTTGTCGTGAAGTAGTCTGCGTCAAATTCATTTGCAGAACTACCCAATCCATCCGCTGAGCCAGTGGTGCTGGAATAATCCACCCTCTTCTCAGACTCTCCCCTGGTAGTCGAATGCATCGGCGAGTGGGGCTGACCACCTGTAAAAAGCAAACAGGTAGTGTTACATATAACGAGGAAATATAAACAAGAAAATAGAATAAAAGAGCCATATCAGGAGAAACAAGTCCAGTGGTCAGACTTGAAGGGGGAGCCACCGCTATTTCCAAGAGTGCGCCCGCTTCACTACCCAGGGGTTGCGTCGCGGAATGATCAACAGAATCTGCTGTTGGGAGAGTCAGGACCTCGGTAGCTCTTGGAGCTTCAGTAGGTCTACTTTCCTTTGCTGGCGCCGGAGGCAGAGTTGAAGCCAATAAATCTGAAGCAAATTTGGCTGCCGTCTCTTGAGAGACTAAGAGGGTCCCCGGAGCTAGTTTTTTGCTTCTTCTTCGCTGGTTCGCCTCTTGCAGGTCCACGACATTTTATGGTTGGACTCCGGGGACGGGGAACCAAGTCTCGAGGAGCACCGCCAGCATCAGCGTCATCCTCATCACCATCATTGTCATCATCATCAGAGTCGTAAACACCTGATGGATCGACCGCTGCGCCAAGGAATTCGTCCATTCCTCTTACCCTTATTTTTTTAGACCCCTGGCGGCTGAAATAAAAGGCCTCTATTTCCTTACAACAACTCCGGTTGATGGAAAAATTAGGCACGTCAGCATTTGCGACACTATACCACGTGCAGAAGCTAAGATTCATGGCTAACTCTGGTGACTTCTGAGGCAGGTGGAATTCAGCTCCGGTTCCAACAGCTGCAAAGTGGAACCAGCCACGGGTGCCCTCGTACAAGTTCCCTTCATAAGCCAGATCCTTGTTCGGATTACCCATATAAAGTTGGGAATATCCAAACTGGCGAGCGAAGCGGCTTGGAGTGTATGGTTCAACATAACACTTGGCGTCTTGACGATACACCAAGTGCTCGGGTCGGATATTAAGGAGCCACCAAAACACTCCTGAAGATAAGACGGTAAAATTATCCGCTCCCAAAGTATCCTTGAACTTCGACCCGTATTCCCCACCAGAAAAATCAGGGAAACATCGGAAGATCTCATAATTTTGGTGATGGCGGAGCATCTTCCGGATTTGCGACATATAATGACTTTTCCATGTAGAGCGTTCATATAGCTCCACAAGGAGAGGCTTGTCAGCAAAGTGGTGTTCGGCCGCACTCATTAGAGAGGGGCAGTGCATAACGAGCCACGCCATCAAGTAAGTGTAGGGCATCTCCACCCTGGGGTTTGGAACCTTCGACTTGGCAGTCTCCTTGGCCTTGCCTTTTCCTTGCCCTTTTCCCTTGTCGACAGAAATAAAACCATTACAGAGCTCTCGTAGTCCCCTCTGTAGGTTGCACACCATCGCGGGAAGGAGTCCGAAGGGTCGGCCATATGCAAGAAGAATTGCGGGATATACCACGTTCATTGCAATTGCCTCCTTCGGCAAAGACGGCACGACGCATCTCTTTAGCCACAGCATCAGGAACCCAGCAATGAGACCTCTATTGGATATGGAGAACTGAGCTTGGTAGTGGTAGCTCTTGAAGACTGTGCCAGGGTTGAACCCGCTTTCATTGGATTCAGCCGTATAAAATATAATGTGAGTCTTAGCAATACGGCGATCAATCTCCTTGACATCAGTAGGGGCATAGCCATGAACTATTGCTGAACTATCTTTGGAGTTTAAATTGGCAAAAAGGTAATCGGCCCATTTCTTGTGACCAATACCCTGATTACGCACACCTGCCATGTCGGCACAGATGCGGTAATGATACATCATCTCCTAGTAAGTGTTACAGATGCGCTCGTCCCTATCTTCAGCATATTCAATTCTTCGGTGGTGGGGATATATTCTTCATACGAAACTTCGCCCATTGACAACTCGGACACTTCAAACATCTCATGGAGAGCAAGTCCCAGCGCATCCACTGGTGTAAAGAAAGTGCCGGTCTCAGGGTTGTACATCTCTAGGAGACCGAAAAAGTGATAGACACTCTGAGGAATCCCGAATTGAACGTTTCTGATGGCTTTGAATAAGCCGATTTCTCTCAGAACTGGTTCATGGGAATCTAGCATGTATTGGACAAGGCAGGCCCACCACATATTGGCAGAAGAGTAGACCCAGCCAGGCATCCTGAAATCATTAGCTGGGTATTGACCTCCTTGTGCCATGAACTTGCTTAGGAAAGTTCGTGCGTGAATTGGAACCTCTCATACTTGGTGCTCCTTAGTGATTCTTCCAGGAAGCAACCCAGTGATACATCTTGTGGGACCATCTTGGTAAGCCCCGTGTGTGCCCAATTTGCCCGTAGGAACACATTCGTACTCCTGGCTCAGCCCCCACTTCAATTCACGGCGTATGGCTAGCCTTTGAAGATAGACTAGAGGGTAGCTACGTTCCATGCTGGGCAGAAACATTAGCAAATCGCCAGATTGGTAAAGCCACATACCCTCTTCTTCAAAGAGGATCTAGTCTGATTGACCCATTGCGTCTCCAAAAAGGAACGCTGGTTTTTCCAACACTTCCCGGTTCATAACTTCAAAAGGAGCATCGGTTATGATTTCCCGTGCGGTAGCAGGGTTGTATCTGATAAGTTTCTCCCTGCGCTCTCTCAAATCAGGCTTGTAGGCAGCAAGAACAGTGGTGAAACGGAACTGGGTGACTGAGTCTGCACCCCCGCCATAGCCGAAGTGATGCCCTTGGGAGATTGGGTCTACAGAATAGCCAACTGAAAAAAGGAAAGAAATTAAAAGTTAGAAAATTTCTACAAATTTAGAAAATCTTCTAAGTATGTAAGCGCGAAGCTAAAAATTAGACCGCGCGAAGCTAAAAATAACTCCGCGCGAAGCTAAAGATTAGACCGTGCAAAATTATTAAAATAAGCCTCGTGTTTACGAATGCGAAGCTAAAATTCATAGCCTCGCGATGAAACGCGACAGCTAGTCAAAATAGCCTCGCGTTTCAAGCGCTAGGATGACGCGATAGCTTCGCGTGGAGGAAGATCAAAGACCTTTTCCTTCTTCTCCAAGCCAGTTGGCCGGAGTAACGGCGATCTCGCCGATAAAAGAGAAGATTGGCCGGTTAAAACCGAGCCAAATCACTCTCTAAATGTTCTAAAAAGCCCCAAAAGTGAGGTTCTTACCTCCTATGGGCGAAGCGTGGACTGGCTCACCGTTGCCGCCGCTGCTTGCATTGGCCGCCGATGGCGAAGATGCGCGAGAGGAAGCGCGAGTCTTGGGTGCCATTGATCTTGAAGAAAACGGAGAGAAATCGACGAAAAAATTGGGTAAGTTGGTCGGGTCGCCTGAGATTGTCTGATCGCCTGTCGCCTGGAGCACTGGAGTTCTTGAAAATTCTTCAGATGAGTGAAGAATAAAAATTCCATTTAAATGAAGGAAACCGCCTCTTGGTATTCGGCACGAAAATCGACGCGACTGACTGATCAGTTACTCCCTAAAACGCGAAGCTATTTAGCTTCGCGTGGTTATCTAAAACGTGAGCTATTAGCTCCACGTAACTATGCAAAACGCGAAGCTAATTTGGTATTTTAGCTACGCGTTTCTATGAAGCTTGGACTTGGCAAGCGTTATTCGTCGCCTCTGCCGAGATCTGATAATCATCACTTGATTATCTTGGCATGGACAATTCAAGTTACGCACCTGAGCCTTGAATTGCCTCCATTAAAAACTAAGGCATGTGCAATTAGCGCATCTGTCTAAGTTAAATGATCCTTATCCGATCATTTCAGGTACTAACAAATCTAGGTTACGCAAATGAGCCTTAGATTGTTTTACCAAAACAATGAGTTATCTATTTGTTGAGCAAGCAAAATTTTTGAAGCCAACAGATAAAGAGAAAAAGAGTTATCTTTATTCATAAAAAAATAAAAGGTTACAGAAGAAGAGGGAGTTATAGCTCTCCCAAAAGCTTCAACCTATTCATCGACTCACCAATAACCCGACAACGAGTCTCCTCCATGGAGTGTTGAAATTCCTTGGTTCACATGTAAAAGATCTACTCTGCAAATGTCAACTATGATCTATTTAAAGTTCTTAGTGGATTATCTGAATATACTGCTACAATAATCCTAATGAAGATGCACAAGTTAGATTCGACATGCTACAAGCCCTTAGATGATCATCTCTATCACTTTGGAAGGCAACAGAGGTTGTCATCTAACAGAAATGGTCCTCAAGAAAACTTAATGAGCTGCCGTAGAGTTCTTGTAACTCCTTCAAAAGTTTATCTTTTGGAGCCAGGGCTTGAAACCTGCAACTATGTTGTAAAGCATATGCTTCTGGCTTCCTTAGAGGTACTTTTGCTGATGAAGATCGGAAGAGCCACATACACTCCTCTTCAAAAAGGATCTGGTACTTCACTGCAAAAGAAGAATCAAGAGTTAGAAAAAGTTTTACAAAACTCAAAAAATCTTCCAAGTATGAAAATGCGGAGCTAAGAATAAACTCCGCAAGCAGTTGAGGAAATAGCCTCATGTTGAAATGCGACTGCTAGTCAAAATAGCCTCGCGATTGAAACGCGACTACTAGTCAAAATAGCCTCGCGATTGAAAATGCGACTGCTAGTCAAAATAGCCTCGCGTTGAAACGTGATTGCTAAATTAAAATAGCTCCGTGTTTCAAATGCGAGGATGACGCGATAACTTCGCGTAAGAAAAAGACCAGAGTTCTTCTCCGTTTTCTCCTTTCTTCCCAAGCCTTACGGCCGGAAAACGGCAATTTCGCCGGTTCAAAGATGGCTGGCCGGTTAAAACCGAGCCAAAACACTCCAAAATTGATCTAAAGAGTCTAAAAGTTGACAATTTCTACCTCCGATTGGTGCAACGTGGATTGGTTCGCCATTGTGGCCACTGCCTCGGCCGCTGCCGCCTTTGCTAACGACGGCCGCCGGTGGTGAGGAGTCGCTCGACACCGTACTCTTCGTAAATGACATCCTAATGATGGAAAATCTATGAGACGTTGAAGGAAGTTCGGTTGAAGATCATTCCTTCAAACTGATTCGCCCAAATCACCAGAGCTCCAGACTCTTGGGTTCTTTGGATGAAATGAAGAAGAAGAAGAGCTTGAGGCTCTATTTAAAATGATCCGCCTCTTGGTATTCGGCACGAAAGTCAGAGCATGAGTAAATACCGAGCTATTATTGAGTAATTACTGCGTAATTAATGAGTAATTACTCACTGAAACGCGAAGCTATTTAGCTCCGCGCAAGTGAACAAAACACGAGATAAACTTGGTATTTTAACTCAGCGTTTAAGGATCCAAAGTATTTCAAAATTTGCCAAGTTTTAAGCCATTTTGAAAACTTTGGAGGGGGTTCTGTTGGCAGTGAAAATTTCTAAGTAAATAGAGTTTTCCACAACTGAACGCGGAGCTAACTCCACAGCCCCGCGTTTGGCTACTTTAGTCCCGCGTTTGGCTACTTTAGCCTCGTGTTTGGACAAAACGCGGAGCTATTCAATAGCTCCGTGTCAGTTCCGCGTTTGGCTACTTTAGCCTCGCGTTTGGACAAAACGCGCAGCTATTAAATAGCTCTGCGTCAGTTTCACGTTCTGGTTCGATAGTTCCGCTTTTTAATGAGATTAGCTCCGCGTGAGCAGATAACCAAAATCTCAAATTGATTGAGATTATGATTTGGGCTTATCCAAATACCCAAATTGAATCCAATCAGAATTCCAAATCAAGAGATTCAAATCAAAACTAAGATATTTGATTGGAATCCTTGATGAGAGCAAATTCTATTTAGATAGAAACTCTCAAATCATCCTAAGGCTATAAATACCCTTTTGGGGAAGCCCTAGGGGTCTTTTTTCGGTTTTTTCTTTTCTTCTTGGAGAATTCAAGTTACGCACAGAGCCTTGAGTTTGTGAAAGACCAGAGAAGATCGTCTATAGTCGACCGCTACCTTCAAGAGAGAAGAGTTCGACGTCCGATCATCCAAAGGAGCTGCTCGACAGATCCCATCTCCACAGATCCCACACTATCATTGTAAAAGAGAGAGATTGATATATATAAAATCCTCTCGTTTGTTCTTTTTATCTTGTTCACTTTCATTGTAATCTAAGTTGTATTCAATGCAAGGAAGCAAAACTTTTGCAGCGAACACATTGAAAACTGTGAACGATACTCTATATCACTTATGATTTGGCCTGGTCGACCCAATCACCGAGATTGAAGGATGGGACCTTTTCTCAAAAAACGGCAAGCGCTCGAGACTTCGAGAATTTTTTTTCATGTGAATTAGTGAATCACAAAGGATTCTTCCGGAGCCGTTTTGCAAGGGCGGTGGGCAAAGGCATCGGGCTACAACAAGTGTTGCGTTAAGCGAGGGAGGGTGGAAAAAGTTCTCGTTATAGACGTTCAAAGATTACCAGACGGCGGTGGGCAGGGAAGTCAACCGTGCAACGTGACGCAAAGAGGGATTGAAGCAATCTACACTATTTAGTACCGAATTGTTCACCACTGAATAAAAAATAAAGGAAACTCTTTCTTTGCCTGTGCTCCAGCCCCTTTGTCACGTAAGGCATCACGACACTCCTCACTTTCTGCCAGAAAGCAAAGGCAACCCCACTGTAAGGTTATTCTCGTTCCGAGGGAAAGGAAGAATGAGACAATCCATTTAGAAAATTCGGGTCGCTATGATGGAAATCCATCGATTGGTTCCTTTAGGCCTCCTTCCCCCAGAGAATTACGGAGAAGACTCATTTGGAGACTGGAGTTCAACGATCCTATTTCGAAGTAAGCCAACAAACTACAAAGAAAAAGAAAGAGCAACATACTACAGCCTAGTTACATCCGGCGAGCTTGTCGACTCAATTGCAGTACAACAACTCTGACGAGAGGAACAAATAGTCAATTTAGAAAGAACGTCATTGTCAGCCTCTTTCAAATATGAATCGAGATGATTCGGAAGGGAAGAGCGTCGCATCAGTATTGTCAGTCTCGACCAAGAACACCTACATCCTCCTTGGGAGAGTCTTGTGTTAGGGGTTTTCGAACATACTCGATATGCCTGCAAGTCGATAGTTCGCTCCCTCTCTCTCAGCTGATGGAAAGATTCCGATAGAAAATTCACGCTTGTACTTCTTCCTTTTTTTTCGATGGGCCTTCATTTCCACTTTCCTCCATTCGTTCGGGACCTCTGAAAGAATCGTCAGGCTCCGTGGCACTGAAAATGGCTGAAACAAAAGCGATTTACGAAGGTGATAAAGTCTTGTGAGAAATCAAATGGAAAATTGGGTGAGCCGGGCACCGTCAGTCCAGCGGAATAGGAGGAAGCTCTTCTCATTTTTAGTTCCTTTCCACAGGAAGCTTCTGACTATACCTAGATTCTATAAAGTCCATCGGGGGAGATAGAATTGATTGTCGAAGGAGTTTCCGTCATCTAAAGGAAAAGAATGGGAAATAGATGGTATACGGCATAAGCCGACGCGATAGATATGAGTTGTGATAGTTCCTCTTTTGATAAATATATGGCTTCGTGATAGTCTTTCTCAGAAGAGGCGTCGGGTGACTCTCAGAGTTTCTTCTTCTGACGAGAGATCGTAGGAAGACTGAAATCTCAACCTTCGTAAAGTTCATCCATCAGAGGGATGTGTATGCTCTATTTGATCAAAGGGATGGCTAAAAGGCCAAATCAAGCTGACGAACAAAAACAAGTCCCCGCAAACCAGACTCAAGCCGGCTCTTCTGGCAAGAAAGGTTAAAGACGGAAAATGAAAAGGAAAGGCAGAAAGAGAGATTTTCTCTACAAAACTCGGGAAGACCCCCCGAAAGATTGGGATTGGAAGTGTTCCATCCTGACATATTGGGTGGAAGGTTCTGTGATGAAATGAATCTAGAAGAGTTGATCTTCCACTTCCTCTCAGTAATGGGGTTTGGGAAAGGGTACCTCCACTCCGGAACCAATGCCGCCCCATAAACCTGCCATTGTCACCACGGAGAGGAGAACGACCCGATCATGCGAGTACTGACAGAGGCGGACAAAAGATGCTCTCTATCGCCCATTCCATCGTATGATATTGAAATTCTTTTCCATAGAAATTTTGGACAAGTCAACGGTCCCCGGCGCGACATCAGGCGGGACTTGTCGATCATCGGTCTCGATGTTGGCCCTTTCAGTCGGAAGAGACAGAGCTAACAAGGCATAGGTTAGAGACCGAGAAGAGTAGTTTCTATAGACCTGTGCCGAGTGGTGCAGACACCGAAGGCTCTGGAAGAGTTTTGCGTGACGAGAAATCACGGACGGGAGTGAGGCGGACAGGTGAGCCACAGCACTCGAAAATATTGGGTTGGGACAGCAATGACGACTGACCCCTGGGAGACGAAGAATGGAATTGAAGAAGGCATAGTCTGACAATAACAGAATAGAAGACCAACTAATAAGTGAGTGGCCAATTATGTCGAATGGTGACAAAGGGCTCGAAAACAAAAAGAGCGTAGACCAGTTAGGGATAGGAAAGTAATAGCTGAAGCTCGTCCCGAGATTTACAGGGAATTGGGAGCCCTTTCCGATGACCTGGTGATGCGAACCTCGTAAAGAATAACGAGCTCGTAGAACAAGAAGAAAATTCAAGAACGTCCTCGATCAGGCTTGGATGGGAGACCTCGACTCGTTGCTTTAAGAAAAACAAGTACCTCGATATAATTGACCTTAACCCGTTGTTTAATACGAAGTAAAAACCTTGGTATAAGGAAGAAGCCACAAACGGTAGTGGAAAGCCGTTTGATAAGTCGATGATAAATACCACAGATGAATTTCGATAAGTTCGAATAGTTTTTTAACGAACCAAAGAGAATAAACTCACCAATTATCTGTAAATTATCCCCTTCTATTCCATTAGACGCCTATTTATGGCTAAAACAATACAAGAAAAGTTCCTACAAGGAAAGTTTAAGAAATAGAAACAAAACAAAAAGAAACAATCAGCCCCTTAATTTAGCTGATCAACACAAGAAAAGTTCTAGAAATAGAAACAATCAGCCCCTTAATTTGGTTGATCAATATAAGAAAAGTTCTAGAAATAAAACAAAAGCAAACAATCAGCATTGACCGGATTCTTCTAGTAGTTGAATCTTATTGATGCATCTTTGTTGAACACTGTTCGTCGCAAAAATTCCTTCGCTTCCTTCCATTGAATGCATCTTAGATTACAATAGAAGTGAACAAGATATAAAAAGAACAGACGAGAGGATTTTATACTTCAATCTCTCTCTTTTACAATAGTTTCGTGGGATCTGTGGCGATGGGATCTATAGTAGTTCTTTTGGACGATCGGTACGTTGAAATCTTCTCTTTTAAAGATATCGGCCGACTATAGACGATCTTCTCTGGTTTTGATTGATTTGTTCAAGGCTCTCTCGCGTAACTCGAACTTCTCAAGAACTCCAGAAAGAAGATGGTGGTTTTCTCTGATCTTCACGAACTCAAGGCTCTGTGCGTAACTTGAATTCTCCAAGATTTCAGAAGATGATCAGCAAAGGCTTCAACCGAAATATCTCATGACATTCTGAACCCAACTCACGTACCACTTTCATCGGCGAACAATCAAACCCTTGCGACCTTCTTCAACCCCAGGATGTGATGAGTCGACATCAAATCTGCCGACTAGTCTAGGAATTCTCTACTCATCGAGGGCGTCGTCCACTGCATCTCGCCAACTCAGGAATCTTTTTTTGGTATCCCTAGTACCGGAAGGGATTTCATCGAGCTGTAGTTACGGAGCAATTGCGACAGGATTTCTTTCCGATGCCGTCGACTTTTTTTTTATAGTCTCATAACAAACAATTTAATATACCGAAACACCTTTCGCAAAAAAGAAAGAAAAGGAATCAGACATAAACGTGACTTCCGGGCTCATGTCATGCGTTGCTATTTACCCCGTCTACCCAAACAGAGGCTCCTATCCATATGGAAGCCTCACGAAGGGCCCATGACGATAGGGACCATACGGTGTGGGGGTAGGAACACGCAGTTGTTAGTCTCAGTCGAGCGGTATTCTGAGAGAGTCTCGAATCTTCTGTCAGTTTGTCACATGACGGTGCGGAGTGAAAGATACAGATTCAGATATATTGACGGTGGAAAGTCTACGATCCTGTCCCGCAGGCCAGTAGAGGTTTTCAAAGGAAGTTGGATCCGGATACTGCTTTTGTTGCGAAAAAAAGAGACTTTCTCTCATTTCCAATGGAATGGATGAAAGCGCTCCTACTTCCTAGGCAAAGTAGCCCGATTCTGACGACTGGGATTTCCATGCGCTCATGCTCGTCGATCTACACGAGAAGTTAATGTCAGTGTTGGTGTTCATCGAGCCAGAATTGATTGATCCAATGAGTTTCCTGCTGGAACCGAAGGACAAAAAACCCCAAAATTGACAAGTGGCGGAAAATATGAATGGAATAGACAAAGTGTTTGGATTTTACGAAGAATATTCATTTCTTTTCAGTACGTCGGCTGCGCTTCCGCATTTTCTGTTTCAGGTATTGGAAGACCTGACTCCGTTGAAAGAAGGGATCGTCAGTGAAGAAGGGACAGTTGCATAGCAAATCATCCAAAGAAAAGGAAGAGTTGCGAAGCCAATCATCCTCCTTCTTGTCACCGGTGGTTCAAAAAGCATTTGGCTTACCGGTAATCTCCCATTCCCGTCGTCGAGAGACTATGACGAATTATATCATGGCAGAAACGGGGAGCTTAGGTGTCAATAGATACCGATAGAAAATAAGTAGACGCTCAAAAAAAGTATATGTTCAAACATCATTGGCTAACTCCTCATGATCTGATAAGTGATAAATGGGTCAGTGAAGAAGAAAAACATCGTCGACCCGTCGAGTCCCATGGGGAAGCCTCTTCATTCTCGCAACAACAAAGCAAAGGGCTCACTCGAAAAAGAAGCTCAAACTCAACCACCAAGGAACGAGGACAACGATCTACCCCATTGATTGAGATAACTACTCGGCATTCAATCCGTCTTGTCTTAGTGGAGTGTCGGTGATGTTGGGTGCTGTAGTTTTTGCCCCCGCGTTGGGCAGGAGTACAGTAAACAATTCTCTATTCGTTTTCAACTGGGATATTGAGTTTTAAGTAATTATCGTCGGTTTATCTTATAATAGCCGACCTCTTTCTGTGAATTCGTTGTCATCTTTTAGCTGTTCCGAAGTTGGTTTGCGTGGTTTGGTCACCTAATTTTTGCTCTTTCCCCGTCATTCTCGAAAGGGAAACCAGTAGCGAAGGTGAAAAGCTTCCGGACGCCGTCTGTCAAGGAAAAGAAAACGATGCATTGAAATGGCTGGGCTATTGCGAACCAGATGAGAAACCTATGGAATTCTTCTTCGATTCTATCGCGCATCGTCGCTTGTGAGGGGAAGAGACCGGAATTGACAAGAGTTGTCGATTTAGCGAGGGCGACCGCGAAAGTTACCGAATGGGTCTGGTCCATCTTTTCCTGATCTTTGTCCCATATTCGATAAAGAAAGGGATGGGAGGACGTTGCAGATGTCCGGGAAAGGTCCTCTCAATGCTCGGAAGCCCGCACTAGATATGGACCGAACTGTCTCATGACATTTTGAACCCAGCTCATGAGGTACATCAGCAGGTGTTACAATCATTCGTAGATGAGTTTTGGCTGGTACAACCACTCTAATGTTCACTTCTAATAAACGTGTTTGACTCAATTCTGGATCATCTTCTGGAATTTTATAACTGTCAAAAGTGAGTGACTGTTCATCCTTTCCTTATGGAATCGTCAGGAATATCCAGTAGATTTCATGATTCTGCAGCCTAGAAGTGACAGAATGTAGTTATTCAATTATTTCGGGGAGGAGCATCGTTTGATCCTCGTCAGAAGGAGTAAAGTCTGTGATACAAAAGCAAAAAAAACTCAATCCGCAACGTCGAATGAAAGGTCAAGTCAAAGAATAAAGAGAAAAACGAATCTGTGCACAGAACAGTCTCTGATTCAGACTAGATTTCATCACGGGAATGAGTGAGTGATCTGAAAGCCTTGCAGGTAATAAAATGGCTTCCGAGGCTGAGAAAACATCCCCCATTGTCAAATTAGCCGTAGCCCGGTCCAATTTCCTCATGTTGGGATCTTCTTCCCTATGCTACGGTTGGACCAAGTCAAAAACATGCCACTATAAGTCCCTTCAGTCGGTTCGCTCATGTGGTATTTTTTCCCTTATCTTCCCTAACGTTCAGAGTTGTTCTGCTTGAGAAAGGAGCTTCGCCGACATCCATAGGGGGCACCCTGAATGAATAAGAAATGGACAACTAAAGTCAGGCGGTGAGAATGTTGGAGAAAGGAATGAATGGCAAATGCAACCACTGAGCTTTCATTCTCAACCAGCGACCGACGGGACTAGGGAGGCCAACGAGTAGTGAAATCTCAAAAGACGAAAGAAGTAGGACCGGAGTGCCTTCATTCTCCCTCCCACCTACCAGTCATCGACCTCCCATCCCAACCTGATATGTTCCCTTTCGTCTCTGCAAACCGACGAGACGGTTGCGTCGGTACATTCTGAGTAGCCCAGCCCTTTGAAATTCGACAAAAAAACCACTTCTCATAAATCCTCCTTTCATGCCTGACCCCAAAGACATCCACACCTCTTTCCCGTCCAGTGATCGCTATGCTTGATTGGGGCAGGTTACCCACACTGTTTTGGCGAAAAACCCATCTCCTTGTTGTTCCACATTATTACCTACTCCAAACACGAAAGTCGATGACCCAAAAATCTGTCTACATAGCTCCCTGTCGAAGGTGGAGCTTCGCAGAAGCGAGCTGACAAGGATAGACATTGTAGTGAAGTGTCGGATTTAGACTTCCCACGACCAACGACCCATACTTGTTTGTGGCAAGCGCTCGAGACTTCGAGAACTTTTTTTCTAATGAATATGCTATGTTCCCACCCACACGGACAAAACCAACATTTTCGGGCATTTTTCTTTCATCTCTTCTTCTTCTATGATTTTCCCGTTGTTGACTATACTCCCTTTCTTCTTGACGCCGTGCCTCTGCTTCCGTTTATTTCTGAACCGAAGTCCACTCGTCATACCTTTGATAGAGCTTTCCTCACTCTTCCCTCACTCCTCACATAAGGGGAACTCCGGAAATTCCCTCTGAAACGACGAGGAAAGGTAGATTGTGACTAAGCCGAAGCTTCGATCGACGCTCCTCTTCCCAATTTCAAATTCTAGTGACGGAGAGATATTAGGACGAGAACCAGTATAGTATGACGAAAAAGAAGGGAACCAGTAAACAAGCAAGACATCTCAGCAAAAATCGAGATTTCTCAGAAGCAAGCAACTAATTGATTTCGCTTTCGAGACTGATAAGGAAATATCTTCCCTAAAGTTCAGAGTTATTCTGCTTTGAGGAAGGAGCAACGCCGACATCCACAGGGGGTACCCTGAATGAATAAGAAATGGATAGCTGAAGTCAGGCTTGCATGAAACTTTTACCAATAATGAGACCGATGTCCCGTCTGACTTTTTCTCTATAGCATCATATAGATGATGTCCTGATCTGTCAAAAGAAATGTAACGTACTTCCTCATTCGTACTTCCCATGATGTTCCCACTTCGACGCATCTCGAAGCATTTCAGAAAAGTTCCAAAAAGTGCCCTCAAAGCCCCTTCTCGAGACACTCTTTCTTAGTCCCTTTGCCTTCTCCTTTTCGATGCCATCTCTTATTTCCCCTTAGATGTCACTTCCTCCCACCTCTTCTTGTTTTCCTTTGATCTTATCAATGATTTCATCTTCATCGTCTGATTCTTCAATGATAATCTCCTGCAGGCTTAACAACTTTCTATAGGGATATCCACGGTACTGGGACTACCTCCTGTGGCTTTCTGATTTCGTGCCAATTATGTTGGTCGTCTGTTGCTCTCTGTGTTTTCACTTCCTACTCTCCACCATAACCCAATTTTTCTACCATATCTCACGAGTAGTCAAAGGAAGTACGGCAGGCATTCGTCGAATTCCCTGTCTGGGGTTGGCACGCGAGGAAACCAGACGACAAAATTTGGTAACCTTCGCGAAGTGTTGAGATATCCGGGCTTTCTGGCATAAACCGAGGGACCTCCCGGAGCTTCAGAAATGCCCATGAAGTATTCCTTCTTCGACCTGTTAAAAACCCAGCCCCGGGACCAGAGATGAAAGCTGCGACAGATTTGCTATACGAGATGAGGGACTTTCCTTTTTAGTGCTTTTAGTCTATCATTCTTCCACCATTCTGAGATTCGAAAAAAACTGACGGGCCAATGTGCTTTCACCCTGGGAGAGAGCTGGTCTACGTAGGTTCCTTCATCTGATCATGGGTCTCATTCAGGGAGATCGAGCCACAATTTACGTCACAAAAAGTGCTAAAGGTAATATGGGCTCTTGTACAATGCAAGTCCCATGACTCTTCACTGTCAATAGAAAGGCAGGAGTTGCACACGAAAGTCCCAAATCGTGATGACGATTAAAAAAGAGACAGATTTGGGAACCTGATCAAAGATACGGAAGATATGGTGACGGAGGCAGTTCATTACTTCCAAAATCTTCTTGACGAAAGTTGGGGACTCATTCTTTAATTCTACGTATAAAACTACGATTCATATCCTTACACCGAATATAAGATCTTCTAAATTTTGAGTAAAACTACTATTATATAATCTATCAAGATAATCTTTCAATCTTTCTTTAATCTCTTCATCTCGAACTATAACCTTCTGATCCTCATCTTTCATATACTTTACAATATATAAACCTCTAGACTTTCTCTCTTTTATTCAAGCAATTATATATATATATATATATATATATATATATATATATATATATATATATATATATATATATATATGTATACATATATATATATATACATATATATATATATATATATATATATATATATATATATATATATATATATAATTTTTTGCCTCTTTATTGTCCAACTTCTTATATACTTATTTATATAATTTAGTTTTTGCATTCCGAACAGTTTTCGTAGCCTCCTTCTTGGCTAGCTTATACATCTCAAAAGTTGTTTCATCATTATTCTTCTTCAAATCTCTATAAAGGTCATGCTTAATTTTAATAGTATTTTTTACCTCTTCATTCCACTATGATGTATCCTTACTGGTGGAACACTGTCTTTCGATTCACCAAATATATTTTTAACTATTCTCTTAATGTAGCTAGTCATTTTGTTCCATGTTACATCATGATCATCATGGTCCCTCCAATATACTCTATGTATTACTCTATTTATAAATTTTTTTATTATTTCTAATCGCCACCACTTAATCTTAGGATCTACCTTATGCTTAATTTTTCTAAGTTTTTTTCTAATCCAAACATTTAAAACTAAGAGTCTATGTTTGTAGAACGAGAAAAATTATTTTTGTACTAATCAAAATCTGAATTTAAATTCAAAATCTAAGTCCGAGTCTAAATCTAGAATCCGAGTCTGAATCCAAAATCTGAGTCCGAGTCCAAAATCCAAATCCAAATAAAAAAAATAAAAAAATCTGGCCAGGCCACCCTCGCGCTTGGGGCTGGCCAGGCCGACCTTGGGTGCCCACTCACCCCGCTCGATCGCCCCATTTCACACAGTAAATTTCTCTCTCTCATCGGCATTATATTTTTTCCCTATCTTGAGATATTTTGCAAATTCTAATTAGACTTAAATTCTAATCAGATTCTAATAAATTTTTGGATGCATGATTCTAAATTAATTCTGTTTTAGCTTGTGAATTTCATAATTTCTAATTTGAGTTTAATTAATTTTGGATGAAGAATTCTAAATCATTTTACTTGAGTTTGATAATTCTACAAATTCTAATTAAATTCTAATTTGAGTTTAATTAATTTTGGGAGCAGAAGCAGGACCCAATACAATGAGTCTGGAGCAAATCAAATCAAGAGAAGATTCAAATATCTCATCAAGATTACAAAGAGATCTCGATTCTATCTATAAGGAAACCATATCTCGATTAATCTATTTACAAAGAAATCTCTTCAACAACTTGGTGTTTGCCATAAAAATTATAAATAACGCTCTATTGAGATTATTCAATAAAAGATTACAATTCTAACGGTTTCCCGTTTACAGAAAATGAGGAAAATAGATTCCTCTTTGTTTAAAGCCAGGTTCTGAAGTAGCTGTTGAGGACGATCTTGCTCTCCGCAACACTCCGCACAAACTCTTTCAATTGGCAGGAAAAGAAGGCTCTGGACTTCTGATCACAAGGGGTAATTCAAGAAGAAAATGATCGATCCCTTCTCTTTCATTTTTCTACTTTTTATAGGGGTTCTAGGGCAACGTCCCCGTCTCATTCGTATGACCGTTAGCCCCACTACTCGAGAAGTGCCATCATATTCGCTAGGTAGTTACTCTCACGATCGAAATAATGCCGCTGCATTCATTTGGCAGTTGACTTCATGATCTGAGGTGGCAACTCTCTTGCTCGGGTCGGGTGATTTTGTATTAAACCCTTCGCCATAAGCTGATTGGTATCGCGAATCTCAATTTTAGATTCGCGAAACTGTTCTGTCATAGCTGGGTCGCGAACCTCGAATTTTAGGTTCGCGGATCTGCTGAGTTGCGGATCTCCAACCCTAAATTTGTGGATCTACTTTATTTTGACAGATGACTCCAGAATTTTTTGCCGACAAAACCTTCTCCAAAGTTTTCAAAACTCTCACGATTCTTTGAGATGTTTTGGAATACTTTGGATATAACATTTTGTATTAGAATCTCCATTTTACATATTTCTAAGAGTACAATTATGTATTAGAAATTTCTTCAATTGAGAGCAGCATGACTTTGTCTCAATATCTTGAACTCCCATTTTGAAAGGAACACGACTCTGTATTAATGCCGTAAAGTTGCTACTTTTGAAGGAAAATGCGACTCTTTGTTAGAGTCACCATTTTCAACTCTTGAAAGGAAATATGACTTTGTATTAGGGTTGCAAATTTTCATTTTAGAGAAGAAGACGACTCTGTATTAGGGTCGTAAACTTTCATTTTGGTTGCGGAAAAAAATGCCTCTGTATTAGGATTGCGAACTTTCATTTTGGAGAAGAAGACGACTCTATATTAGGGTCGCAAACTTTCATTTCGGAAGGAACATGACTCTGTATTAGGGTTGCAAACTTTCATTTTGGAAGGAATACGACTCTGTATTAGGATCGCAAACTTTCATTTTGGAGAAGAAGACGACTCTCTATTAGGGTCACAAACTTTCATTTTGGAAGGAACACGACTCTGTATTAGGGTCGCAAACTTTCATTTTGGAAGGAACACAACTCTGTATTAGGGTCATGAACTTTCATTTTGGAAGGAACACGTCTCTGTATTAGGATCGCGAACTTTCATTTTAGTTGCGAAAAATTCGAAAGGCGGTTGCTTTATACGGCGTAGGAATTGAGACGCTCTTTGAGCCGCATTAAATGAAAATGTACTCACGAGATTTGGGCCTGAGATGACGTCCATCTGAAGATCTCGGCCGTCAAATCATCTGCTATATAACCTCGATTTAAAGAGAGAGGTATATAACCTCGATTTAATGAGAGAGGTCTTTCCTATCTCAAGAAATTTGAACTCCAAGTTTTGTCTTTAGGGTTTTTAAGACTCCTCATCTTCGGCCTCGTTTAGCTTCCAATTCTTCTCGTGAAGGATTTCCTTAATCTGTAAAAGATACCGAAAAAAACTTCCTCCTCTGATGCTTCTGCCAGTGGCCATCGAGATCTTCAAGTAACCTCCAGCTCGATAGTGGTTCGGTAGGAACCTTTGATTGGAGGCAATTTTCTCAACACACTTTCGAAAGGCAATCCCTTTCTTAATTTTTGTCTTGAATCTAAATGTTTCGTTTGCAGTTGATTACGCTTTGAATCCTTGGCCTAAGGATCATTATTTTGGATACTCGGGTAGCTATGACGGGAAGAAGGAGTTTAGATTCGGCCAAGTTTTCTCACATTGTACAACATCTGGTAGCCAAGAGAGGGAAACAAAATTCTCCACCCTACTCGCTCAATATCGCGAGAGCTGATGACCAATGCTCTTTTTGAAGGAGATAATCGATCCTTACTGAGTAAACTTGCCTTTTTGTTCGGGGACCACGTTTCGGTGCCCGATATTGGTTTGGAAAATGGAGATTACAACTGGTTTCGTCAAGTTGAAGGTCGCTACTTGTTTCTTCCCAACATGGAGAGGTCCTATCCATTTCTATTCCTCCAATCCCTTTCTGTACCCAAACGAATGGACTCACACTTAAACAGGCCGTAGGACGGCGTCTTATTGGGAGGATTTAGCTCACAGGGTGCTTTCCCCTGTACCACTGGAAAACACTTTTGTGGATTGTTCTAGGGGTCTTTTAAACAAGACTTCCCTATAGGTGAAACACCCATAGTCACATAGACTTTCTTGCATCGATTCATTAATGCGCAAGGGGAGTTTTCTGTTCAAGACTTTCGTCCCAACTGGATGGGTTCACTGCTCCTCGAAAGGAGAGTGGGCAATCCTGACTGACTTCTTTTTGAATGCTTTCAGAGATCAGCTGCATCGTGCGAAGCTATATCGCACTATCAGAGCTATTCAGCATGGTATTCCTGCTAGCAGGTTTCATTTTTTCTTTATTGGAACTGTACAATTTTGTTACTTGTACAATATTTTTCCATCGTGGCGAATTGGGTTTTGCCCTTCACGAGATGTATGAAATTTCGGGA
Source organism: Dracaena cambodiana (assembly GCA_036321105.1). NCBI lineage: Eukaryota > Viridiplantae > Streptophyta > Magnoliopsida > Asparagales > Asparagaceae > Dracaena > Dracaena cambodiana. The sequence continues at coordinate 11,637,811 of JAYEPQ010000005.1, read as the reverse complement.
CTACCCATGGGAGACATCCCATATGAAGAGTATGTCCCTACTGGGAAAGAACTCTATCTATTGAACACCCACGACTCTTTGGTCTATGACACTTATTGGGAGTTGCTCTGCCATTATCATATTTGCACCCACATGTCCGACACTCGCAATTTGAAGCCGAAGAAGTGGTTGCAATACCTTTTGCCCAACTTTTCAAAGAATAATCCTAATTTGACTCGTCTTTCTCCAACTTCTGAAAAGGAGGTTGAGAGAAGAATCGTAAGTTTTGGGACATATGCTTACATCGCCGAATCTGACGAGGACGTTTTCAAGACTGGAACATCCTTTGAAAGCTTTCACTACTAGGCCCTCCAACCTTTATCTGATCCAGCTTTCTTGGCAGGCTACTTGATGATATAGTTGAAGAAATGTGTTATTCCTTCACAGGAAAGCATACTCGTTAGGGTCGTATACCCAGCCGTCTTACTTGCATTTGGTAGACGGCTCAGTCTGCTGCCCGTGATGGTGTGCAGTATCCAAAGCGGACTGAGGAGATTGGCTGACAAATTCTATAACGTGGAGTAGAGGAAGAAAGGAGAACCAATCATCAAGACCCCTAACCCTCGTGTAGAACTCCCTTATACATATTTGATGGCCTGGTTAGTTCTACATTGTCCCATTTTGATGAGTCCTGCTGAATCGCTGATAGACTTAAGTGCTCCCAAAGTGCAGCACTATGAGAGGTTGCAATGGAAAGGGGGCTACATGGCCGTGATCCGCAAGACCCTCCATCACTTCGCGAATTTCGAGTTATTCAGATATTTTTCGTACTTTCCCAATACTGGGTATGGGGAGGAACTCGCGGACATTGCTGGTGCTGACAAGTTCACAGTTCTATTTTTGGGGTGTTTCTGGTGATTGATAAACATTCGCCCAGGATATTTGGTTCTTTGTTTAGGTAACCAATGCTTCATAGAGTCTTACTACCCGAGCCATTTTGCTCGACAGTTCGGGTATGATCAACTCTATATTGGTAATCCCAACAGGGAGAAGTTTTGTTGGGAATGCTCTTGAAGGAGCTCGAGCTTGGTTCCACTTCGTCGCAGGCGAAACCCAGGCTAAATTTGATCTCTCACTCAAGACCTCGAACTCGTATATGAGTTTCAGCTTCTGCAAATGGTTCGCGGATGCTAATTTCACTCCTCAGAACTTCAACGTAAACCATACTTGTCTGAGGGAGATCAGAACTTGGTATGCTCATAAGAAAAAGGCTGGCAGCACGAAAGTAGCAGGGATGGAAGATTTCAGGGCGAAGGTGTCTCTGATAAGTCGGAACCGGTGACTCAACAGGGGGAGGAGGATAATAACGCATTGGCCTTATCGACTAAGCCTGCCTTCCTTGATGTTTCTCTGCTCCCAACTTTGAAGAAGACTTCTCCTCAATTGCAGTCTCCTCCCAAGAAGCTTTTGCAGAAGCGGAAGAGACTAAGGCATCTCAGTGATTTGCCTACCAATCCGCAGGACATCGATCTGCAGGACACCTCATCTGGAGCCGGTACTGCGGCACCTAGTTTGGTTTCTGAGACCCTCACTGAGGAACTTGAGGAAGATGAGGACGACTCATCTTTAACTCTCCGTTCCCGTAAGAGGCGTCGGAGTCAAGGACCCGTTTTTTGCAGCGATCCTACTCCTGCTATTCCAGAGGATTCTGCAACTCTCACCCACTAGGTTGCTGTTGAAATAGCTGTTCCATCTACTGCACAAGAGGGTCCTGCAGCCCTCATTATTTAAGCTACCGCAGATGATGAAGTACAAATAATTGGGAAGATTCGTGCATCAGGTTCCTCGAAGGTAGAACCTCCTTCAGGCGATCAAGATGACTGGGGAGATGATGTCAGCAGTGGAAATCTTCGATCTTCTACCCCTCCATCGGACCATGGTAAGTACGTCTATTTGAGCGAAGATGTTCGGGCCGAGGTGTACGGACCGAGATGTTCGAAACTAAGGTGTATGGACTTGGAGAATCCAGTGTTCAACCTTCAGGTTCACCTTTTATATTTTATCCATCTTTTTCTTTAAATTATGCCATTATTGAATGATACCGGAACATTCAACCGTCAACTTCTTCCTTTTTACTAGCTCCTACTTTGACTCCAGCTTTAGAATGCATGGCCGCGAAGGTAATATCTTCGCGGAAGCTGATGCTGATAAAGTGACCGAAGTCACTACTACTATTAATACTGTAGGGGTAGTGGCTTCTGAGATTACTATGTCGACGGTCTTAGCCGTAGCTGCTCCGACCAACACCTTGGCTCAGGATGTTGCAGCCGGTAGCTCTACTGAGGCCACCAAAAGTCCTGCTCCTCTTAACGTTGGTGCTGTTATTTCTGTGCAATAGAGTATAGCTCAGACAGTCTCTGTCTCAGCCAGCGTTGATCCCTCTCATGCAGAGGTTGACGCTTTTGAGGTTGATTTATTGAAGGATATGGTGGAAACTTTCCTCCACTTCCTCGATCGTTGCATTGACAAGATACTGAAGAGAGCTTCTTTTGCTTCGCTTGCCAACGTCCTCAATATTTACTTGACTGGCATAGTCAGTATTGGTAGAGAAGGGAAAATTTCTCCTTTTAGGCTTATGATAACTCAACTTCAAAAGCATGCTGAGTCTTTCTCGAAGTCTAGGAGTGTCGATAAATCTGAGGCAGTTGAAACCATTTTCTAGAAGCTGAAGGAGGAACAACTTAGGTTCCAGAGGGAGACCCAGGAGAAAGTCAATGCTTACAGAGCTTCCTTGGAAAAGAGCCAATCAGACAGTCAATCTTTATCCCTGCAGGTGGAGGTTACTACTTCAATTGTCAAGGACCATGACCAGGCTATCGTCAGGACTCAAGAGTCCATCGCCCGAGCTCAAGCTTTCTTGGCTAAGATCACCAATGAACGTGACGAGTCAATGAAGACTCTCACTAACTTATCCTGACAGCGAGACAATACAATCAGAGATCTTCAGGCGATACAAGCTGAATTGGATATGTTAGAGGCTGCTGCAGCGCAGAATGTTGTCGCCAGTGACGAGGAATTGCATCGCCAAGCTGCTGTCCAAGCTTATGAGATTATTCAACAAGAAATTGACGATGCTGAGGAGAGGATAAAAGCCCTCCTGAACCATTGAATTGTAAAGACTCTCCTCCTTAGGGTTTGAGAAGCTCTTTTTCTTTCTTGTAGAGAACTTGATTTTGTACTTTTAAATCATGACTTTGTATTTGTCTTCAAATGTTTGCAATAAACTCGCCATCTTAAGTTTTGAAATTTGCGAGTCTTCGTACAATTCTGGTATCTGTGTATCAGGCATGTGATTTTCATGAGTCTTTGTCAGATTTGCAATTCTACCTCCGAAGGTTCGCGAATTAACAAGATCCACATTAACTCGCAATCTTGAATCCCAAGAGTCGCGACTTTCTTCCTGGAAGTTCATAGAATAACCCAAAATTCTTCATAATTTGTAGAGATTTCTGCGAGCCTTAGGATGAGGCCGTCGAGCGTGGAATCCCAAGCATTATACGTCTTCATTAATGACGAGATCTCCGGGCCGTGAGATCTAAACATTCCATCAACAATAATAAATTCTGTTGAGATCCGAGCCGTGAATCTTAACCGAAGATTTTGACTTTATCTTTTTCCCAACCGAAGATCATAATTACTAGACCGTCTATATATGACGCATGACTTTTTCCATGAAGGATCATTCTGACGTGAGAAAAGTTTCTTCTCGCTTATCTTCTTTTCCTTTCTTTTGTAGTTGATTTATTCTTGCAGCCATATTTTCTTTTTTTCCAGCCGAGGCAATGGATAGGAGTTGGCATGTTACAAGATCTCCAGATAGCACCAATTCAGAGGGGTGTTCCACCGAAAAGGTTCTTCTGGCCGTAGTCATTTCTTAACTAAGGTAAATTTCTTCTTCTGATTAATATCATCCTCCCTCTTCTCTTCTTTCTTTTTCAACAAGAATTTGAATTGGCTGTAGGGGATAACCATAGTCACTCTCCTTAATAATGACCCAGACCCGATGGGCTTGTAATTGCTTTCAATACCTCTAGGGTATTTGAAGGTCTCATGTACTTTTCATGAGAGAAAAGATTTTGGGTCTGTGGTATTATTTTATTTCTTGCCTAGCATCCCACAAGCTTGGGGTGCTAATGACCAGGGCATTGAATTTGTGCAACCCCTCATGTTATACGTTTGGGGGTGTGCATTTGGTACACCTAGTTTTGAACTAATCAAGTTACTGACATCATTGATCATAACTTGGTGAACCAACTTGAAGGTCCCTAACCATTGTCAGAAAGAAGAAACAAGTCTGTGCCCTTAAGCCGTCCTTAAAGAGGAGGCTACAGAAGCAAATTCGCTCTTTCAGAAGAAGAGGCTACAGGAGTAAACTTTTTGATCTGAGCCATGCTGAAAGAGAAGACTATAGAAGCAAGTTCATCATCCTAAAAGAAGAGTCTGCAGGAGCAAACTTTTTTATCTGAGCCATGTTGAAAGAGAAGGCTACAGAAGCAAGTTTGTCATTTTAGAAGAAGAGCCTGCAGGAGCAGACCACTGCCTTTAAACCATCCCTGGAATAGGAGGCTACAGAAGCAAACATCAGTGATTTGTATTCATTCTTGTTAATTGTATAGTATTAAGGAATTCTCTGTAATTTTCATCTGATAATGAATAAAGAAGCTCTTTCATTTTGCGTAACTAAAAGTGACTGATGGATGATTTTGATGTTGACTATCAGAGATAACTGTTAACTTGATAATCTTAAAATCACTCAAAATTTTCCAAGCACCCGAAATTGCTGTGAATGAAAGTCCTTGTTAACTTTGCTGATCATATTGAAACTCGCACTATCAAGTGACTTTCAGTATAAAGATTTTGATTCGCCAGAGGTATTTTTAACTCGGTAAGAAAGGAACTTTGATTTGCCAGAGGTATTTTTAACTTGGCAAATTTGAAAGAAACGAAATTTCAATCCGCGACTTAAAAATCTTTAGTCTGGAACAACAAATATGATTATAGACAAGCTTTTATTCATCATTTGCATTGAACTCCCAGATCACATTACAACTGGTGTTCTGCAGTTTTACTAAAATTAATATTTCTTCAGAAATTTACCGTTGATTGGCAATGATCTTATCATCATTCGGTTTTGCCAACCAATATGCACTGTTGCAGTAAACCGTATCAATGACAAAACATCCCTCCCACTTCGGTTGAAACTTTCCTCTAGGTTTTTGGCTAGTTATGATCGGTCTTCTGACTGACAGGACCAGATCACCCGTTTTGAAAGTTTTTCGCCTTTTTGTTAAAAGTCTTGGAGATTCGCGCCAGGTATAGTTCAATACTCTGTTGAGCTTCCAACCGCTTACCATCCAAGGCTTCTAATTCTTGGAGCTTTTGCTGATGCCCTTTTTCTTGTGTCATTCTAATTGTTAATGTGACTCGCAATGATGGAATCTGAATTTTCAAAGGTAAGACCGCTTCTGACCCTATACCAAAGAAAAAAACGTGAAAATAGTGGGGGTTTGGACTGTGGTGCGATACGCCCACAGACATTCTCCGAGCTTCTCTTCCCAGTCCCTTTGATTGGATGACACAAACTTTTTGAAGAGTTTTACAATGGTCTTATTGAAAGCTCTGCTGACCATTGGCTGCAGGTAATATGGCGATGAAGCTACGTCTTCAATTTTGTAATTGTTGCAGAATCTGGAAAATACTTGGCTCACGAATTGAGGCCCATTGTCATGAATGATTCTCTTGGGCACTCCGAAGCGATAAAACACATGGTGTTTGATGAATTTAATAACATCTGATGACTTTACTTCGGTTAGGAAAATGACTTCAGTCCATTTTGAAAAGTAATCCATTATAGCTAGAATGAACTGGTGTCCTCTCGTTGATAGCGGAGAAATTGGCCCAACAATGTCCATACCCCATTGCTCAAACGGCCACGAAGTAGCCGTCGGGTGGAGATATTCTGGTGCTTGATGTATAAAGTCTGCATGTATTTGGCAGGCCCTACACTTCTTGGTATAGTTAACCGCTTTTGTCATCATCTTAGGCCAATAATATCCCATCTTTCGGATTCTATCCCAGAGTTTCGGCCCTGACTGGTGTGCTCAGCAGATGCAAGCATGAGCTTCTTCAAGTACTTTTTGAGCTTCGCGGTTAGAGAGACAGCGAAGTAAGATTCTATCATAAGATTTCTTGTACAATGTCGAGAGCTCCGCATTATAGTAGAACCAGTAGCCCTTCTTTGGATTGCCCTGGCTTCTTCTGGATCTTCATGTAATATACCGTAAAGGACATAATCTATATAGGGGAAGCGCCAGTCCCTCGGTTCTAGACTTGACTCAAAAATATCAGCTTCGTCTTCCTGTGGTTCCCTCATTTCCTTTTTGAGTTCGTCTTTTGGTCAGAATAATTCCCTGCTCCCTACCATAATTTGCTTTTTAGCATGCTTGGGCAAGGCTAATGTAGTAGCTAAAGAAGCTAGTGAATCTACATACTATTTTGGTGATGCTTTACATGTCTGACATGGAAACCATTGGTTATCTTAATTACCGCATGGTAATATGGCAAAAGGTCTTCATGTTTGACCTCATGTTCCCCTTTTACTTGATTTACAATAAGTTGAGAATCTCCATATGCCTCCAAATATTTGATCCTCAGTTGTTTAGCTATTTTTAAGCCGATTAGGAGGGCGTTATACTCCGCAACATTGTTGGAGCACAAATTTGTTAATGAGTAGGCTCGAAGAATGATGTGGTTGTGAGGAGAGACGAAAACAACTCCTACCCCGCTGTCATTCTTCCTTCGGATCCCATTCGGGAGGCGCGATCGAAGAAAAGTTGCCATACATCTTTCGCGACTGTATTTGCCTCCGGAGGCTCTTGCGAGTTGTCTGCTTTTGGAATCGGGTTCCATTCACCCAACTCTCTAGGGATTTGTTCGTATAACTTCGAGGATGCCGGGATTGGATGTTCGGCTAGGAAGTCGGCTACAGCCTGTCCTTAAATAGATTTTTGTGGGACAAAATGCATATCATATTGTGATAGCAAAATAACCCAATTGGATAGTCTCGAATTCAACGATCCGGGTTTAGTCATTAGTATTCTCAGGAAGTTAATTCTCGATATAACGTGGATGGTTTGTCCAACTAATAGTGTCGCATTTTTTGCACTGCAAACACTAATACTAAACATTCCTTCTCCACTGGGTTATACCGGTATTCCGCTCCGACCATCATTCTGCTGAGGTAATAAATAACTTTCTCATGACCCAACTCATTCTTCTGTGCTAACAAGACTCCCAAGGAGTGGTCCATAGCCCTTACGTATAGCAAGAAAGGTATTCCCGAGACTGGGGCCACGAGCACTGGCGGTTTTATGAGGTATTGTTTGACCTCTTCAAAATCCCTTTGGCATGTGCCATCCCAAACAAATGACACCCCTTTCCTCATTAACCTGGTAAAGGGCTGACATTTACTGGACAAATTTGATATGAACCTGCGGATATACATTAGCCTTCCTTGCAGTCCCCTTAACTCTTGGAGGTTACGGGGAGATGGCATATCTTAGATAGCTTTAATCTTGCCCGGGTCGAGATAAATCCCTCTGGAAGTTACGATAATGCTGAGAAACTTTCCATTGGAGACCCCTAGAAAGGATTTAATCGGGTTCATCTTGAGCTGGTGTTTCCTTGTTAGGTCAAACACCGCCTTTAAATCTTTCAAGTGTTCACCTTTATTCTTACTTTTAATTGCTAGGTCATCTACGTAACACTCCACTGTCTTCCGGAGATACTATTGGAATATTTTATGGCACGTTGATACGTGGCACTCACATTCTTCAGGCCGAAGGGCATAACTGTATAGCAGTATACCCCGAGTGGTATTCTGAAAGACGTATGCTCCTCATCATTAGAGTACATCTTTATTTGATTATACCCTCAGAAACCATCCATGAATGTCATATGTTCGTATCCGCAAGTATTATCTATCATAATATCTGTGATGGGCAACGGGAATTCGTTTTTAGGGCAAGCCTCATTCAAATCCCTGAAATCAATGCAAATTCGGATTTTTCCATTCTTCTTGGTTACGGGAACTATATTCGCGACCCAATCAGGGTGCTCTTCCTCGCGAATAAAGCCTGACTCAATGAACTTTTTGATTTCAACTTCAATAGCCTCCATGATCTCTGGGCGGAATCTTCGTTGCTGTTGCTTTACTGGCTTAGCATTTGGTCGAATGTATAGTTTATGAATTGCGACACTTGGGTCTAATCCTGGCATCTCCTCATAACTCCAGGCGAAAATGTCGATGTACTCGCAAATGAGGGATATCAATTCCTCTTTCTCTTCCGAGGATAGGTTCTCACTTATAAATATAGGTTTAGGGCTCTTTTCATCCCCCAAATTTACTTGGATTACCTTGTCATCGGTTGGAGGCTCTCGTTGTTCAAACTGAATCTCCCACTTCGCATTAAGATGCTTGGCCCAGGGGTCATATTTTATCAACAAAGTTTCCTCTAGGTCTTTATCTTCTTGGATCGCGGAGGTCATGTTCGCAGACACTTCGCAGAAAATTATGGCAACACTGACATCTGAATTCCAGCAGGACGATTCTGATGAATGATCGAATTGCCTTTCTTTCATTCTCTCCCTGAGGAACCTTCGGGAGTGGTGACATATCCCAACTTCCTGCCAGTTTTCTGATAATAATCTGACATTTTTCCCTCTAGGACAAAGGCTCGGAGGATTGCTCTTCTTCCCTTTCTAAAGTTCAACCCCTTGCCTTTGACCAGATTATATCCATTTTCTTAATTAGTCTTTGAGAATTTTCATCATAATGGAAGAACTCGGAATTTCCCTGTTCTTCAGAATCTAAGCACTTCTCTTTACTTTTGTGACTTGCCTTTCCGAATACTATAAATTTCTGAGTTCTGTCCTTACAAGGAACCTCAAAAACGACCTTGTTAGCATCTTTGTCGTCATGACTTTGTTCGTGAAAGGACGATCGGATAGGTGCTTGGTGATGTGATAAATTACTGCAAGCGCACAGTATCGGCGTAGCGTTATACAGGTCGTCTCACAGAGATCTCAGGTGTTTTGTCATCCTTACTATTTCTTTAATTTCACTGGATTAACTAAGAGTTTCTAGGTTGAAGTTTGGTTGTTCTAATTAGCGTAGGATTTAGAATCCACTAGTTTCCAACTATGTATTTACTTCTATTATCTTCTTCTTTCATAAAAATATGATCTTTTAGTTTAATCTTTATTTAAAGTGCCCTAAGTATGAGCTATCAAGTGGTGTGCAAGTATAACTCATCAAAGATACTACTTTTCATAAAAATAAACTAAATCATAAATCATTAGATAAATCTATGATAAAGATGAAAACCAACAACTCCAAACCCTAACTAAGCATAGGCTATCAAGAAATTTAACTCAAGTATAATCTATTAAAGTATTAATCTACGAGTTCTTGTATTTTAATGTTTTCATGGAAATATCATATCTTTATTTATTTTAATTAGGAAAAAAATACTAGAGAGCAATTACATGGTGGATTCTAGTTTCATCTACATCCTAGAGCTAAACTAAATTAGCTACATTTGATTATAGAAAGCAATTAAATCTAATCTAGAAAGAAAATAAATCGGTACTAGAAAGCAATTAAAAAAATAAATTAAGAATTAAAAGCAATGGCTTATCTCTGGAGCATGGTATTGTAGTCGTCACCCCTTCAGCAAAATCCTAATTTTATTAAATTAAAAACGAGTACAAAACTTACAGGATTCTCCGAGAATACAAGGATACAACCAATATATAGGTTTCGAAAATCAAACCCAAATTCTAGCAGAAATAAAAAACTACAACATTACAAAGAAGCCATGGAAGAAAACTCAGCACATGGGGCCCACCTTTGGCCGTCGTTTAGCTGCTAAAACAGCTAAATAGCGGCTCAATAATGTAAAAAATTGTTGAAATTTTTTCCACGTGAAATTCTTGTTTTGTTTCCTGACTGTATTCAACTTTGAGTCTCTGAAGTATCGTAGTCTCGTAATCTTGCCCACTTTAGAAACTTTTCGGACTTTGATTTCCTACTCCAACTCTGATTTCATGCCATCTCCTTATATGAATCGGATTACCTGAAAAACACACTAAAAATACTCGAGTAGTATTATTTATATACAAAAATAGGTAATATGAATGTTATAAATATGCAATACATAGCACTCATTACTTGGAAAGAAGCCAAAGAGTATATTTTATCTAGACAATCGCTGAACGCATCAGTGCTGGTACTTGAAGGTTCAGAATCAACACCAAAAGAATAAGCAAACTCTAAACTTTCATTTATCACCTATTCACCATCAGAGTGAACAGTATTATTTACATCAAGGCCTTCGAAGCTTATCACAATAGGCTCACCGTCCCAAATTACATCATCGGATTCCGAATCTTTGGATCCTGATTCAGTGTTGGCCTCTTCATCGCTATCAGAGTCTTCTGGAGCGGGCTGATCTAAGACATCGAACGCATCTTGATATAGTAACGCATCAGTAAAATACTTTTCAACTCCTTTAAAAGGTTGCTTTTCTGCGACCATCGCTCTTATGTTTCCCTCTTTATCCATATACTTCATGCATTGATGTAACGTGGATGGCACAACAAGATTATTATGGATCCAGGGCCTCCCTAGTAGCAAATTGTAGGATGTGTCGGCATCTATCACATAGTACGTGACTTCCATTTTCAGGTCGTCGATTTGGCACTTAAACTTTATCTTACCCAATGGTCTACTACTATTAGCATTGAATCTAAAGATAGTAGTGTTGGTTGTTGCTAATCTATTCATCGGAACTGCAAGGTACCGTAGCATCCTCCGTGGCATGATGCTTAAGGCCGAGCCTGGATCAATTTGAATGCGATCGATCTCCGCAGATCCTATGTACCCTTTGCAATACAAAGGGCGGTGATGCTTATTGCTTCTAACTTGTATGTCTTCCAGAGAGAAAGTGATGCAAGGGATGTTCTTTCCAAAGACCTGGTGACACGTCATGCAAAAAGTTCTTCCTTCTCAATCATTTCTGATATTTGCGCCAAGAATACCTCCGAATCTTACAGAGCTTCTCTTAAAACTTCCCTCGTAGATTTAGAAAGCTTCAGGAGTTTATACAAGGTTATTCTTGTGGGTATATTAGTCAACTGCATTAAGATGTCGAATTGAAATGACTTCTGTAAATCTTCCGCAGGCTCTTTTCCTTTTTTCTTCAGAACTTTATCAAACTTAAGCTCTTTTTGTTTGATTTTCTCTGGAGACGGCCAAGAATCTACGGCCTGGCCATAGTTCTTCAAGTAATCTTTTCCTGAACGGATCTCTGAGGGAGGAGGATCCACGTCAGCCACCAAAAAGTCTCTAATTTCTTCTTCCTAATCTGTTAGAGTAGTAATGCCTCCATCATCTTCAGAAATTATGGAGACGATATTAGAAGTAAGAATCTTCCCTTTTCGCCTTCTTCAAGATGAATTGGAAGTCCATTGTTCGTCACTAAGGAGATCTGGATGCACCCACATTATCTCCCCCTTATCAGTTTCGAAGGGGGACAATCCTTTCTCCGACTGTTGATGCGGATCAAAATTCACGACCTGCATCGTGTCTCTAGGAATGGGTTACACTCCATCTTGAATTGTTGACTCTATCCAGTCGGGTGCTTTACCGAACTTGACAGTGACCATGTTCACGGTCACTTTTTTCTTGTGCTCTTAGAACTTGATGACCTTGGCATCCACTAAGACTTGAATCTTATACGTATGGATGTAAAAATTCTGGGTAGGATGGTTAATAATCCTATGGTAGACACAGTAATTAGGATCATTAACTTTATCTGCTTCTTCCGGACGTTTTGATTCTGACAGCTTGAGTATTTTCTTACTCATGAGGAGGTTGAAGATGGTTTTTGTATGCTCGTCTTTGAAAGAATATTTTTTTCGAGGCATGCGTACTTGAGGAGGGAGCTTCGGGGAAGACTTTGAAGGCTGAGGAGTATCAGCCACCATTGTCTCTTTCCCCTTATATCTCCGGGATCGGGACCTATGGATGTTGTCGTTATTTCGCCTCTGTTTCTTCTCGTCTCCTTCATGTTCAAGTCATGGGGTGGTATTTGCGAAAATGTATTCTTTAACCTAGTCTTTTCCAGTTTTAGAAGAACATGCAGTATGTCTTTAAGTTCGCTGATGGTGTTTTGCTGTTGTAGGATATTTTTATTTTGTTCATCCATCCTCTGCATAAACTCTTCTGGGGTACTATTTTGGGCCATGTATGCAGAGGTGGAGTCTTCCAGAAACGAATCAGATGTTTGCGACTTAGCCATAACAAACTTGGTCGTATCTTTCTCATCGGAGGAGACTCCTGCCATTTGTCTATAATTTATCGGTATTGCCATCCCACTTTTGAGTCGAGTGTTTTGGAAAACTCCTCGCTCTTCATTGAGTATGTCCTTTAGGCCTGAAGAGAGCTCTGAGTCGGAAGCACCTCCTTCGAAGATTTTCTTCGTCTTCTTTTTCTTCTTCTTTTCCCCGACACTTATCATATTGGATGACACTTCGGGATATTCGGGCTCAGAAAATTTGAGCCTGTTTCGTCATCTCCTCTTCGCTAGTTGGGATGAGGATGTTGATGGTGTTGATAGTCAATGGAACACCGACGGTCCAGTATGGGCTGAACAATGACAGTGAGATAGTACTGCATTGATCAGTCGTTCGCAATAGCAGTGAGATGCATGGGATTCTTTCCTCTTTCTACTCAGAAGTTCCTGGAGATCTCCTGCATTGTAACTCTTGGTAACGACATCACTTGTGAAAGATAGCCTTGGGACCGGCATCCCTCTTTTGTTGAAAGCCTTTGGAGCAAGTCTCACCCTTGCTGAGACAGTGAGTGAGATAGTCTTAGCCTTTGAGATAGGCTCCCTGGTAATCGCACACCTTCCGTGAACTTGAGGTTTGCGGGCTTCTTCAATTGCGCGATCATGCTTTTCCCCCAGAACACGAGGGACGTGGATGTAGGCTCTGCGTTTGTAGTCATAAATAACCTTGTGGATTTACTCCGTTTTCTGTAGGAAACGCGAGTAAATCCTTCCGCGTCTTGATCTTTTGTATCCTTGCATTTTCGCCTCCATACTTGTACAGTAGGCCTTTGCGTTGACGAGTTGGCAGTTTTCTTTTGCTGTGCGGTCCTGTGGAGAGCACGAGTTTTACTTCTTCTTAGGTTCCTTCTCATTGTACAAGTGAAAGGAACCTCCTTCTCCGCGTCATAGATCTGCAGAGTAGGTAGTGGTCTTTTACCCTTGTTGAAGTGGGGATCTTGATCCACTTTACTTGAGAGATCAGGAGTCTTAGCCAAAACTGGCTTAGAGTCCAATGTTGGTGAAAAAGAGGGTTTCGGACCAGTTTGCTCCACTAATTCCCTCGGTTGAGTTATTGCCCTTGAAGTCTCCTTAGAGATGATCCTTTGGAGACCTTACGGCACCCCCGTAAGGACGTAGGGCTTTTGGAGCCGGAAAAAAGGAATTCTTCGTACTTTTCCTATTGACCAGGCTGCCAACTGGAATGTTGTCGGATTAAGCTACTACCAAATCACCAGAGGTGATGGCAGTCCCTAGCGAAGTCGCCAATCTTCTGTTCGCCATAAAAATTGCAAATGACGCTCTATTGAGATATTTCAATAAAGGATTACAATTCCAACAGTTTTCCGTTTACAAAAGATGAGGACAATAGATTCCCTCTTTGTTTAAAGTCGGGTTCTGAAGTAGCTGTGGAGGACGATCTTACTCTTCGTTGACACTCCGCACAAACTTTTTCAATTGGCAGGAAAAGAAGGCTCTGGACTTCTGATCACAAGGGGTAACTCAAGAAGAAGATGATCGATCCCTTCTCTTTTATTTTTTGCTTTTTATAGGGGTTTTAGGGCAACATCCCCATCTTATTCGTTCGACCATTAGCCCCACTACTCGCGAAGTGCCATCATATTCGCTAGGTAGTTACTCCCACGATCGAAATAATGCCGCTGCATTCGTTTGGCAGTTGACTTCACGATCCAAGGTGGAAACTCTCTTATTCGGGTCGGGTGATTTTGTATTAAACCCTTCCCGGAAGCTATGAGTGGTATCATGGATCTCAATTTTAAATTCGCGAACATGTTCTGTAGTAGCTGGATCGCGAACCTTGAATTTTAGGTTTGCGGATCTGTTGAGTTGCGGATCTCCAACCCTAAATTTGCAGATCTGCTTTATTTTTATAGATGACTCCAGAATTTTTTGCCGACACTTAGGGGCCTATAAATACCCCTCAAGAGAACTTAAAAAAGACCTTCGTGCAGATCTCTCTCGCACATAAGAGCTTGAGCTTCCTCCAAGAACAGAAGAGACGAAGAGCGAGCTTGCCTCCAAATTATCGACGTCAGATCGTTAATGAGAAAAGGACTGATCCTCATAGCTGCTTTAATCCCACGATTTTTTGATTAAAAAGAGAGCGACGTTTTTTATAAGTGCTCTCCATTTGTTTCATTTTATTTCTTTTCATTGTAACCAAAAAGAGAAATTTTTATAATCTGTAATTTTTCTCAATTCAATGACAATGGATAGATCTACAGTTTTTGCAGAAAACAGACTGGCGACCACAGTAGGAGAAATTTTCTACACTGAAAAGGGATGGTGGTCCAATATGACATTAACAGAATTGGAGAGATGATGGAGAAGTTAGTGATCGAGGTCGAGGTCGAGGTCGGCCCAAGATGTTCAAAATCACAAAAAGATATCTGATAGTTTTGGATGATAAGGAGATATAATTCATCAACAACCTCTTAGAATTCCAAACTCCGGTCCATCGGAACAAACTGTTTTCCTTTCAATATTCAGGGAGTTCGTTGCGTATGACGCCGAAGAAAAACCTATCGTGGCGCAAAGACGGTTCCAAATTCGCAACCGGAATTGAAGAGTACGTCGTAGGGCACTTGAAGCCCATTTTGCGTGCTAGGCTCAAAATTAACCTAGCACAAGTCAATGTGGATGTTGGGCTTAAAATTAGCCTAGCATGAAGTAAGAAGGATGCCACGCTCAAGGTCAGTCTAGCGGTCCTCAGCCTAGCAGACCTCAGCCTAGCAGACCTCAGCCTAGCAGTCCTCGGCCTATTGTTGGTGGTAAAATTTCCAAAAAGCAGTAAAAAGGAAGTAACCATGCAGAATACAGAGCTAACTCTGTAGCTCCATGTTCTGGCTATTTTAGCCTCGTATTTGAGTAAAACGCAGAGCTAATCCATAGCTCCGTGTTCTGGTATTTTAGCTCTGCGTTAACTCCACGTGAGCAGATAATTAAAATCCTAAATTGATTGAGATTGAGATTTGGGCTTATCCAATACTCAAATTGAGTCCAATTAGAATTCAAATTTAAGAGATTTAAATCAAAATTAAAATATTTGATTAGAATCCTTGATGAACACAACTACTTTCCAATTCTAGTCAATTGGAAACTCTCATATTGGCCCAAGGTTATAAATACCCTCTTGAGGAAGCCTTAGGGGATCTTTTGGAGCTTTTGTGAAGTTCAAGTTACGTGTGAGAGTCTTGAATCTATCAAGACCAGCAGAGAAGATCAAGAGCTGACCGTCATCTTCATCGAGAGAGAAGACTTCCGCGTTAGATCATCAAAAGGAGCTACTTGATAGATCACATCACTGCGTAGAGCCCATTTTTTATTGTAAAAGAGAGCGATAAGTTATAAATCCTCTCGTTTGTTTTCTTTTGTTCAGTTTCATTGTAATTAAGTTATTTTAATGGAAGTAAGTAAGAATTTTGCTGAGAACAAACTGGCGACCACAGTGGGAGATAGATTTTTTACTGAAAAAGAGATCGTGGTGCAATTTGACGTCGAGAGGATCAGATCCGACATTAATATGCTCATCGTAGAGATCGACCAGAAGAAATACGATGAGTACCTCTCCTCTGAATCAGGTAATCTAACCAAAATGTGGTGCAATCACTGCGTGTGCTCCAATATTCGTAAATTGGGTAATCGGGAATCACCGTTAATCGGGGACCCTTGGAGACCGTGGCCATGGAGCCGTCGTTTGGGCAGAAAACCCTAACAGAGGATGACCTCTCTATTATCGAAAAAGGCCTGGAAACTGGTTTGACCAGAACCCAACTCCGCAATCGAAATTAGAGAGCAAGGCGAAAGACCCTCAAAGCCTGCGTTAAACGCGAGGCTAATGAAGCAGAAGAACGCGAGGCTACTGAACCTCGCGAACTGGCTTGCGTCAATCGCAAGACCAGTCAATATCGCGTTAAACGCGAACATACAGCTTGCGTAAATCACAAGAATAAGCCAGCGTGTGATGGTGATTCTCCATGCATGGCTAAAACTGAGCTTAGCGTAAATCGCGAAGCCAGTGAAACTTGCGTTAATCGCAAGACTCCTTACCTTCGCATAAATCGCGAAGATAATTATCAGACTTGCGTTAATCGCAAGAATTGCATTAAACACGAAGATATGACTTGCATAAATCGCAAGAATAAGCCAGTGTGCAAAAATTTTCCTCCACGCGAGGCTAGTGTAAAACGCAAAGCTATTTCTCAGCTTCGCGTATCAAAACGCGAAACTATTTCTCAGCTCCGCGTACTAGAACGCGAAGTTAATATCCAACTCCTCGTAAAGCAACCTGAATACAAAATCAGGGTTGATAATCGCATTGTTGGACAAGAACTTGAGATTAATGATGCCAAGAAACTTCGGTGGGCCCCTAGACCTTCTCAACAGCTGAGTGGGCCCGACAATTCCATGTCTAAGGCCACTGACCTCAGAGAATACTTAACAAAGAAGATGAGCATAAATCAAGTTCAATCGGATCCTATTTGTCATTGCGAGCAGCTTATGACAACAGTATCTGCTGTACTGAACAATTGTTCCTACAATAAGAAAAGGGTGTCGGTATTTGACTCAGACAAAAATCCTGCGAAGAAGACAAAAAGTTCTCTCCAAGAGATTAAAGAAAAAGAATGGAAAGCAGTAACCTCTAACATGGTTGGAAAGGGTAAGAGAATTATAGGTAAAGAGGTTGATTCTGAATCAAGTGACGAAGAATCTCATCATCTTACTCGACTTAAATCAGGGGCTGTCGCCCGTCGAAATTACAAGAAACTTGTAAAAGGTTCTTGTGATGATGATAGCGACAACTCGACCATAGCCTCACCTCTCTCTTCCGCGTCATCCAGACCACAAAAATCAGCATCACATATGGTGGATAAGTCTGACGACGTCGATCAGAGATTGGAGGCCCGAGAACAGATGATCTGAGAGTAACAAAAATTGATCGAGGATCTCAAAATGATGCTCTTAAAGGTGGTCGAAAACACCCAAAAAATAGTCGAGGATAAAGCTAAAATTTCTTTAGAATCACTGCCAAAGAAAGAAAAAGAACCTCCAGTTAAGATGAATGAAGAAGCTAAGGAAGCAAAGGCTCACTCGACACATGAGGATGAAGATAAATATTCTTTCCATGACCCTCATGAAGAGAAAATTGAGAAATTACAGAGCCAACTTGATACCTTGATGCACAAGAAGGAATTGAAGGAATCAGGGGTTTCGAGACCATACCCGCTTGAGTGGGATTTCGCACCATACCCCAAAAAATATAAACTGCTCAAGTTAGAGCCGTATGATGGGAAAAGATCCCCCAGTCAACATATATATTACTTCTTGTCTCAAGCAGGATATTTAATGGGTCATGACCTAATAATGATCAAGATATTTGCAAGTACCTTGCGAGGGTCGGCCTTTACATGGTTTATACAGTTGCCCCCAGATACTATCAATACCTGGTATGATGTTGAAAAGTACTTTCTTACACATTTCTTCGAGAATGACACCGAAATATCGGTTCATTCCCTCCTTGCAACAAAGCAAGGGGAACAAGAAACGGTGAAAGATTTTATAGAAAGGCTCTGGGAGAAGTCCGTACATTGTAAACATGGAATTGTCCAAAAAACTGTAGTAGAAACTTGCAGGCACAACCATAAAACTAATGTGCTCTTAAAAATGGGAGCCGTGGAATCTAAGACTTGGAAGGATTTGCTTAAATAAGGAGAGCAAGGTAAAGACTTGATCCGCCGGGTGAAAGAATCTCATGGAGTAAGGAATCTTGGAAATAATAGGCCGTATCCACAAAACAATAATAAGAATAAGGGGAAAGCGGTAATGGTATCCGATGCTGCTCCAAAACAAACAAATCCTCCAAACCCAAAGCCTCAAAATAAAAAAGGCATGGGACAAAATAGGCCCCGACAAGAAAGGACTTATACTTTCAAGGCGGAACAGACGCCCACACTATTCCACCTACTCCTTAGGAAGGGAATGTTAAAGATATCGGAGAATCGAAAGCCGAAAGACGCAGGAAAAACTAATGACCCAAATTACTGCTTATACCACCGGAATATTGGACACCCTACCAAGGACTGTTACCCTCTGAAGAATAGGATTCAGGCATTGATAGAGGCCGGAGTCTTGACGCTAAAAGAGAAACATAAGAAAGTTACCGCTAATATGGCAACCCTGGTGGTAGGAAGCCATGAGTTCCATACAAGAATAACTCCAATACCAGCAGGGAAACTAGTCATGAAGAATCAGGACCCGCATGAAATGGCGCGGAAAGGACTTACCCGGTTGACGACACAAAGGGGGGAAGTCATGTGGGTCCATCCTGATCTATTACAAGACGAGCAGTGGGCCGCATCAGGTAGCCAAAGAAGAAAGCAAACTAGTAATACTATTTTCGTGAAAATTAAAGAAGAGTACGTAATTGCAGGAGCATTGACGAACTCTGAAGAGGAGCCCGAAATTATGGCCACTCACCAAGATGAGGTAGGTCCCTCTGGCACTCAATCCGGTAAAGCCTACCTCAAAGACTATACAAGAGTAGACCCTAAGAATATATACGGGCAACTCGAGAAGCCTACAAAGCAAAAATGGCTTCGTTTCCAGAAAAGTTCTAGAAAAGATGAAGAAGTCAAGGATGCCAAGTTCAAATTTGACATCATAGCTCAGTTGGCTAATATCCCAGCTCGAGTTACGCTCTACGAGTTGTTGCGATTGTCAAAATCAACTCGGAAAGTATTAAGAGAGGTCTTGGTAGATTCAGAATATTTCCTAACACAAATTGTCGAGCCAGCCGATGAAGAACAGGATTCCTGCCCCTGCTGTCATCAAGTGAGGAGGCAGGTCCCAGAAATAACCTTTTCCCTGAAAGACATGCATGTAAGGAATATAAAGTATAATAGGCCTTTATGATTTAACGGATATGTCGGATCCACGAAGGTCGACCGCATTCAAATCGATCCGGGGACTGCATTAATCATCATTTCCAGAAGATTAATGCAGTTATTGGAAATTTTACCTCATCGCCTGACGCCAACAAATACTACGATATACGGGTTTAACGACAATGATAGCTGTCTCCTCGAGAAGATCCGACTTCGATTTTAGATCGGAGATTTGAGGACAGAAGTTACGTGCAACGTTATTGACGTAGACACGTCTTATAATATTCTATTGGGGCGACCACGAATCCATGCCTGTATGATAGTCCTATTGACTCTCTATCAATATATGAAATATTGCGATGAGTAAGGAGAAGTCTGGACATTAGTTGCAGATAGGCAACCATTCAAAGGGCTAGAAAATTACTTCACTGATGACATGCTCTACAAGTCGGACCATGAGGTCCCCTATGAAAACCATAAGGAGCCTCAAGAACCTGACGATAGCGGCAATGAGGCGGACACTGAACACGAATCTCCAGAAGAGGATGATGGGGGTGACTATGGATAAACCCTCATATAAATTTTAATGTGAATTTTGATAGTAATGTAACTAATGTAGTTGAGGATGAGTGGGTTATTAATAAAAATATAAAATTAGTCTATAAGCCTGCTGTTGCTACAAAGTCTGAGCCTTCTTGTACTTCCACCGAGGTGGATGGTCTGTCCGAACTTGAAGTTCTGGCGGCATATCATTTGCCAATCAGGTCATTCCTCCTCTCTCGGTCTGAAATAACAAAGGGACGAGATCACTTCTTTGAAGTACCTCCACGACAGGTATCTCAAAAGCCAATTGTCTTCGGCAAGTGATCGCGTCGCCTAACCAAAGGCAAAGTAGCGAAAGTGATGAACAAACATCTCTCCAATTTCACTTATACAAGCAAAAATCTAGACGAATGATGGAAAAGATGGGTTATAATTCTACCCAAAAACTGATTAAACTTTGGGAAAGGGCGACGAAATCTCATACCGTCATTTAGACCAAGAGGGAAGAGCCCAGATTATTATCAGAAAACTCGAAGCGGGTTAGGATATGTATCCACTCCTCCCTCACTGCCATACAAATTCGAAGAGAGCTCTTCGGCCGACGAGGATCTTTATCCGTTTGATCATGATTCGAATATAAGTACTGGCACTTGGTTTCAATCTCTAACAGCAAATATGGTTTCAGCCGCAACAGAAAGCGACGAGGAGCCAACTGATGTTCAAGATGATTCCTGGGCTAAACACATGGATACTCTCTGGGATGTCCATTTTGAACAGCGTGACCCGCCCATAGAAGATAAGCTAGTACAAATTAACATGGGAACGGAAGAGAATCCGAAATCCATTTTCATAAGCGACACACTAACTCTCTTAGAAAAGGAGAAACTTATGTCCCTTATCAAGGAATATATAAACGTGTTCACATGAAGCTATGAAGATATGCCCGGGTTTGATCCTTAGATTGCTACGCACTGGTTAAATATTAAAGAAGATACCAAGCCAGTCAAACAACAACAAAGGTATTTTCAATCAGAATTAATGGAGGCGATAGTCGCTGAGGTTAACAAGCTCATAAAATCAGAATTTATTCGTAAAGAACAACATCCTGATTGGGTGGCCAATATAGTGTCAGTTCGTAAGAAGAACGGCAAGATCCGAATATGCATCGATTTTCGGGATCAAAACGGCACATGTCCTAAGGACGAATTTCCACTCCCGATTACCGATGTGATGATTGACAATACCTACGGTTACGAGAGGATGTCCTTTATGGATGGCTTCTCAGGCTATAATCAGATTAAAATGCACCCAGATGATAACAAGCACACGACTTTCAGAACACCGTTGGGGAATACTATTATACAGTAATGCCCTTTGGGTTAAAGAACGCTGGTGCCAATTATCAACGCGCGATGAGTATTATTCAAAGAGCATCTGCGTAAAACTGTAGAGTGTTACATAGATGACTTGACAGTTAAGAGCAAAAATAAAGAAGACCAACATTAGGATCTGAGAATAGTCTTCAATCTCATCCGAAGACATCACTTGAAGATGAATCTTGTTAAGTCCTTCATGGGAGTGTCCAGTGGAAAGTTCCTTGGATTTGTGGTTACTTCAGAAGGAATTTTTCTTGATCCCGAAAGGTGAAAGCGAACAAAGAGATGCCATCCTCTCACAACCTTAAAGAGTTGAGGGGGTTATAAGGAAAGTTGGCCTATATCCGGTGCTTTATCTCCAATTTATCAGGATGACGCCAGCTGTTCTCCAGACTTATGAAAAAGAGGGTTTCCTTCATATGGGATGAAGCATGTCAACAAGTATTTGATGATCTTAAAGAATACCTTACGAAACCTCCTGTCCTCAAGGCACCTGTCCCTGGAAGGCCATTCCGTATATATGTAAGGGCCATGGATAACGCATTAGGAGTATTACTCGCTCAATATAATGAGCAGGGTCATGAACATGCCCTCTATTACTTAAGTCGTACAATGATTGGAGTCGAGCATCGGTATACCCCGATGGAAAAAGAATATTTAGCCCTAGTGTTCACTGTCCAGAAATTGCGGCACTATCTTTCAGGGCAAACAATTCATGTCATATCACGGGTCAACCCTCTGAAAATTCTTATGACGAAACCAGGATCTTTAAATGGTCGATTAGCAAAATAGGCATTACTGCTATCACCATATGATATCCACTTTGTTCCTCAAAAGGCCATGAAGGGACAAGCGATCGCTGACTTCCTTACAGACCATCCAATTTGGTCCAACTCTAAACCGTCAGGGAATATCTCGAAACAGACGTCAGAAGTCAAAACAATTAGCAAAGAACAACCATGGCAGATGTTTTATGATAGTGCTGCAAGACGATCTACTGCAAGAGTAGGGGTGATACTGATTTCCCCACATAAACACATACTGCCTAATGGTTACTCATTAACCGAGCTATGCACAAATAATGTGGCAGAATATAATGCGATCATTATTTGTTTAAAAATGGCTCTGCAACTGGAGCTGAACTATCTAGAGGCATATGAAGAATCTAAGCTCATTGTCAATCAAATGATGGGCGAATATGAAGTCAAATATGGAGCCCTCATCCCCTATCATCAGCTTGCCATTGAGTTGGCAGGTTATTTTGAACAGTTTTATATCAACCATATACCTCGATATGAGATTGTCTATGTGGATGCTCTTACAGCATTAGATGCAACAATGGCAATCCCGCCAGGGGTAGCTAAAAGTATCATTATTGAAAGTGGAGAACTTCTCCATCCTGATACGATTTTCCAAGCTAAGGAAATATGTCAAGTAGGTTTAACTCTGGAACCTCGTGATTGGAGATTTCCATTCGTAGATTATGCCTTATACGGGATGCTGTCAGAGGATCCAAAAGAGGCCGCCTCAATAAAGAAGAAGGTTCAAAGATTTTATTATGATCCTACACTTCAAACTTTATATAGAAAATCAAGTGACGGTCTCTTACTGCACTGCATTTCAAAAGCAGAGGCCGATGAAGTGCTGAAAGAGACGTATGATGGAGTATGTGGAGCCCATCAGCCCGGCCCAAAACTCGGGGACCGCATAAGAAGGCTAAGATACTATTGGCCAAATATGATTACCGATGTAATGGCATATGCTAAACGGTGCCATGCATGTCAGGTACACGCTAATTTCATTCATAAATCTCCAGAATACTTGCATAATACTATTGCTAGTTGGCCTTTTGAAGCATGGGAGATGGATATCGTGGGGCCAATAGCTCCCCCATCATCCAGAGAATATTGGTTCATACTTGCAATAACTGATTATTTTTTCGAAATGGGCTGAAGCCGTACCCATGAGAGAGGTAAAGACGACATATGTGATTAAGTTCATTAAACATCACGTCATTTACTGTTTTGGCATTCCTCGAAGAATCATTCATGATAACGGACTGCAGTTCATCAGCCAGGGGCTTTCACGATTCTGTGATAAGTTCATAATCAAAAATATCGTTTCAACGCCATATAACCTCGCGGCTAATGGATTGGCCGAAGCCTTCAATAAAACCATTATTAAACTCCTTCGAAAATTTATCTCTTCCAACAAATGGGACTGGGATGAAAAACTAGGAGAGTGTTTGTGGGCATATCGTACCTAGTCCGCACCCCTACAAAGGCTACCCTTTTCTCCTTAGTATATGGAAGCGAGGCCATCTTGCCTTTGGAAGTCCAGATGCCGTCATTAAGAGTGGCATTAGCCACAAAAATGACAACGAAAGAACGGCATCAATAAAGACTGCGAGAACTAGGAGTGCTAGATAAGAAGCGTCTCCAGGCTCAGTATCAAATTGAGTTGTATTAAGCCCGAGTCTTGCAAGCGTTCAATAAGAACGTTAAACAGAGAACCTTCAAGTAAGGAGACTTGGTTCTGGCTATTAAAAGGCCAATGGTTATGACCCACAAAACTAAGGGTAAATTTGAACCCAAGTGGGAAGGACTGTTTATCGTGGAGACGGTATACTCTAGTGGAGCTTATCGCTTAATGAACCAGAATGATGACAGAATGATGATGCTGATCAACGGCAAATTTTTGAAAAAGTATTATGTATAAAAAAATTATCACATCTGGTTCTTATCCCTAAGAGTATAACCATCCACGTTCAAGATACGCATATGAGCACTTGAACTTATTTATCAAATTAAGGCATGTGCAATTAGCACCTCTGTCTAAGTCAATAATCCTAACCTGATCATTCTGGTGAATGCAATTAAATGCCTTCACCTGCTCTATTGAAGAGCTTTACCAAGATCAGTAATCTTGACCCGGTCATTTCGGTATCAGCAATCTAAGTTACGCAAATGAGCCTTGGACTGTTTTTACCAAAACTATGAACTATTTATGTCATCATTTGTTGAGCAAGAAAGATTTGTCTACTGAATGTTGAGCCTGCTGGCGTAAATCATCGTCATTTACAGCAAGTTGCTAGGCTAACCGTTGACGAGATTCTTCAATAGAACGGCTCCTCATCATGCTTTCTTGTTCGAGCTGTCCCGGTTGAAGGATCAACTCCTCTTGTCTTTTCACAGATTCCCCTAGCCGAGACTCACTGGCTTCTAAAATAGCGTGAGCTTTGGCAATGGTCTCCCTGACTCTGAGGATGGCTGCTTGACTTCCCTCAATTTCGAAATCCACCATTTCTAACCCCCTGAGGACTGACTCTTGACTGGCTCGTAGCTCTGTCAACTCCCAAGACCAGTCTTCCTCTTGGCACCTCAACTCTTCTTGAAGAGCCGTCAGCTCCACTCGCAGCCGTGCCAATTCAATCTCGGTGATCGCTTCCACATCCGCTTGGTGAACTGTGTTCAGTGTTTGCACCTGCTCTTCTAAAGCTTCAAGCGGGCTCGGTAAGGAGCTGCTCGGTCACTCCCTCCAATTCTTTCAATGTTGTCCAGATAACTGGCCATGTGGCGCCCAAGCTCAAGGAAATCCCTCCCATCCAAGATCAACCCAATACATCTCCTTAATAGCCGCATAACATCGTTGACACTGTGATTGAAGAACTCTTTAAGAGGATCAGCAGTGTCTAAATTCAGAGCAAGCAGTACCAAGGAAGATGTCATCGGGGGAGGATGGCTTCTGTAGGAGTTGATGAAGAAGAAGCTCGTCCTTGCACCAAATTCATAACATGTGGGGCCAGTAAAGCCAATAAGGACTTGGTAGAACTAGGGACCCTAGGTGAGATATCGTTGGTACTAGTCATTCGAGCAGCCTCACCAACGGGAGTAGACTCCGAAGGAAGGCCTCACCTGAAGCCCCTCCAGTAACAGAGGTATCTTCGAAAGAAAATTTCAGATTATCCTCTTCTGCAATTGCCAAATGAGCTGAAGGAGGAGGAGCGACGGGGGTCTTGACAGCCATAATTGTAGAAGGCATAAATACTGAGGCCTGGGGAGCTAAGGGCATGCCAATGACAACCGGAAAAGTGTCCTCGGAGCAAACGGCCGGTGTCGGTGACGGAATGCTTGGAGACGGGGGAACTTCTCTTGCCATATCCGCAACGGCCTATGTCCTATCATACTCCCGAGCTCATCAACAACGGGAGTCGAAGTAGGAACAGAGTAAGGAGCTGGCATGAAATAGTCTATGTCGAACTCCTCTGCCGAACTACCTAGTCCACTCACTGAGCCGGTGGTGCCTGAGTAGTCAACCAGCTCCTTGGACTCCACTCTGGTAGTCAATGAATGGGCAAATGAAGCTGACTACCTGGATCTCAAAAACAGACAAAAAACTGTCACATATATATAAAAGAATTAAAAGTTAGAATACAAAGTTAAAGATCAGAGTCATACTAGTAGATATAAGTCCCGTGGTTTGATGCGAACCCCGTCAAGAATAACGAGACCCGTAGAAGAAAAGGAGAAAATCCAAGAACGTTCTCGATCAGGTTTGGATGGGAGACCTCGACCCGTTGCTTCAACAAAAACAAGAATCTCGGTATAATTGACTTCAACCCGTTGTTTAATGCGAAACAAGAACCTTGGTATAAGAAAGACGCCACAAACGGTAGTGGAAAACCGTTTGATAAGTCAATGATGAATGCCACGGAAGAATTCTGATAAGTTCGAATAGTCCTTCAAAGAACCAAAGAGAATAAACTCACCAATTATCAGTAAACTGTCCCCCTTCTATTCCATTAGACGCCTTTTTATAGGCTAAAAACAATACAAGAAAAATTTTCTACAAGGAAAGTTCAAGCAAAGAAAAAGGAAACAATCAGCCCCTTAATTTGCTAATCTATACAAAGAAAGTTTTAGAAATAAAACAAAAGGAAATAATTAATTTTAACCAGATTCTTCTACTAGTTGAATCATATTGATGCATCTTTAGTGAACTCGTGAACCATCCTCAATGGGTCTCCACGAATTTGCTTGAACCCAAACCTCTTGAATCAGCCCATTAAGTGCATCTTTCAACTTCTTTCCTTGTACTCTTGTAACCGGCCCAGTTGGAAATTGAACTGGCTCCTTTATAGTCAAGCCATTATTTGCATAATTCCTTTCCTCTTGAAAAGGATTTGCCCTCAAATCATCACCTACATCAAAATGACTCAAATCAGTAACATTGAAAGTAACACTAACATTGTACTCACCGGGCAAATCTAGCTTGTAAGCATTATCATTGATGCGCTCTAGAACTTGGAAATGACCATCCCCTCTTGAAAGTAGTTTGGAATGTCTTTGTTTCGGAAATCTCTCTGTTCGCATATGCAACCACACCCAATCTCCGGGTTCAAAAACAAGCTTGTGACGCCCCTTGTTGGCTTGTTTTGCATACTGCTCCGTTCTTCTCTCAATATTGAGCCTTGCCTTCTCATGTATCTGCTTAACAAAATCAGCCTTTTTCTTTCCATCAAAATTAACACGCTCAGAAACAGGTAATGGAGATAAATCCAATGGAGTAAAAGGATTCAACCCATAAACAATTTCAAACGGTGAGAATTTAGTAGCAGAATAAATAGATCTATTATAAACAAACTCAACATGTGGTAAACACTCTTCCCATGTTTTGATGTTCTTTTTAATTATTTCCCTAAATAAAATAGACAAACTCCTATTTACTACTTTGGTTTGACCATCAGTTTGTGAGTGATAAGTAGTAGAAAACAAAAGCTTGGTACCCAACTTACACCATAAAGTCTTCCAAAAGTATCTCAAGAACTTAGCATCTCTATCCGAAACAATGGTTCTAGGCATGCCATGTAATCTCACAATCTCCCTAAAGAACAAATCAGCAACATGCAAAACATCATCCGTTTTGTGACATGAAATAAAGTGTGTCATCTTAGAAAATCTATCCACAACCACAAAAATCGAATCTCTTCCACGTTTAATCCTAGGTAATCCTAACACAAAGCCCATCATTGAAATATCAATCCAAGGCTCACTAGGAATGGACAAAGGAGTATACAAACCGTTGGGCTGCACTCTGGATTTAGCTTGCCTACATGTGACATATCTACCACAAATTCGCTCAATATCTCGTTTCATGTGTGGCCAATAGAAGTGTTTCTGCAAAAATAGATAAGGTCTTAGCAACCCCAAAATATCCCATTAATCCCCCTCCATGGGATTCCTGCACTAACAAATCCCTCAAAGAACAGTTAGGCACACATAATTTATTTTCTCGAAATAAGAACCCATAATGTCTAAAGAACTTACCACAAGCATTTTTCTCACAAGCCCGATACTCTTCACAAAATTCATGGTCATCAATGTAGAAACTTTTAATGTGTTCAAAACCAAGCAATTTTGCATCAAGTGTAGAGAGTAATGCATACCTGCGAGAAAGTGTATCGGCGACCACATTCTCCTTACCTTGCTTATACCTGATGACATATGGAAATGTCACAATGAACTCTACCCAGCGAGCATGCCTTTTATTTAGCTTGTGTTGGCCCTTCAAGTGTTTCAAGGACTCATGATCAGTGTGAATCACGATCTCTTTAGGCCATAGGTAGTGTTGTCATGTCTCCAAAACTCGAACCAATGCATACAACTCCTTGTCATAGGTCGGGTAATTTAAGATTGTCCTGCTTAATTTCTCGCTAAAGTAAGCAATTGGTGGTCCCTCCTGCATAAGAACTGTGCCTATGCCAATACCTGAAGCATCACATTCAATCTCAAACGTTTTAGAAAAGTTAGGTAAAGACAATAAGGGGGTGTTGGTTAGCGTCTCTTTGATTAGCTGAAACGCCTTCTCTTGTTCTTCTCCCCATCTAAATCCGACGTTCTTCTTGATCACTTCGATAAGTGGTGCGGCTATGCTACTAAAGTCCTTCACAAACTGCCGATAAAAACTAGCAAGTCCATGAAAACTACGAACATTGCTTACACTTGTGGGACTCGGCCACTCTCGGATTGCACGTACCTTCTCTTCATCAACCTGTATATCTTGTGCTCTAACAACAAATCCCAGAAATACAAGTTTATCGGTGCAAAAAGTACACTTTTCAGGTTAGCAAATACCTTTTCTTTCCTAAGCACATCTAAAACTGATTTCAAATGTACGGCATGATCAGCCAAGTTTTGCCTATAAATGAGTATATTATCAAAATAGACAACAACAAACATGCCTATAAATGCTCGCAAAACATGATTCATAAGTCTCATAAAAGTGCTTGGTGCATTAGTCAACCCAAAGGCATAACTAACCATTCATACAAACCATATTTTGTTTTAAAGACAGTTTTCCATTCATCTCCTTCTTTCATTCTAATATGATGATAACCACTTTTTAAATCAATCTTAAAGAACACACAAGAACCATGCAACTCATCTAACATGTCATCTAAGCGAGGATAGGATGACGATACTTTACCGTTATGTTGTTGATGGCTTGGCAATCAACGCACATTCTCCACGTCCCATTCTTCTTAGGTACAAGTAAAACCGGAACGACACACGGACTCATGCTCTCCCTCACATACCCCTTCTCTAATAACTTACTTACCTGCCGTTGAAACTCCTTTGTCTCCTCGGGATTGCTCCTATAGGCTGGTCGGTTTGGAATTATCGCACCGGGAACAAAATCGATTTGATGTTCAATCCCTCGAATTGGTGGTAATCCATGTGGTATTTCCTCGGGAAAGACATCCTCAAATTCCTGCAAAAGAGAAATAACAGAACTGGGTAAAGCAGGATCAAGTTCGTTATTATTTAAACATGCCTCTTTGTACAAAAGTACAATCATCGGCTGATTTGAAAATATTGCTCACTTAATCTCACTCACTTTTGCATAGAAATTCTTTTGTTTTCTCTCTGATTTTCTCTCAATGGTTGAATTTTCTTTTTCTCTCTCATTTTCCTCAGCCACTCTCTGATTTTCACTCTTTTTCTTTGCTCACTCTTTTTCTTTTGATCACTCTCTTTTTTTTTATCACTCTCTTTTTGCAACCTCACTTGATCTTCATAAACTTATTTTGGTGTCATTGGCACAAGAGTGATGGATTTTTGGTTGAGCACGAACGAGTATTTGTTGGTGAAGCCATCATGTTTAACTTTCCGATATAATTGCCACGGTCGGCCTAATAGTAAATGTCTAGCTTGCATCGGAACTACATCACACAAAACTTCATCTTCATATTTTCCGATGCAGAATGAAACAAAAACCTACTTATTTACCTTTACCTCGCCACTATCATTCAACCATTGTAACTTGTACGGCCTAGGATGTTTCAGTGTGGGCAGTACTAATTTCTCCACCAAGGTTGTGCTTGCAACATTAGTACAACTTCCTCCATCAACAATCATATTACATACCTTGTCTTTGACGTAGCACCTAGTATGAAAAATATTCTCCCGCTGGACTTCTTCAATTTCTTTTGCTTGCAAACTTAGAAGTTTTCTTGACACCAACAATTCACCTTGAACTGCATATTCTTCTTCATTTACGTCCTCCAATGGTGGCATAGAGTCGGTATCGGACTCGTCGTCGGTTTCGATCTCTTCATTACCCCTTATTACCATGACTCTTTTGTTCGGGCATTGACTTGCTATGTGACCCCTGCCTTGACATTTAAAATACTTAATGTCACGATTTCGAGAAGTGGAAGGGTCATATTTACCTTGAGTGCCATGGTTGGTTGTCTCTTGTTTTGGCTCGAATTTATATTTTGCAGCTGGTTTCTCCTCTTTCTTCACATGACTCGGTTTCCATGGGGGAAAACCCAAATTATGGGATGCACGTGTACCACCTCTCCTCTTGAGTTGTTGCTCCACCTTGATAGCCATGTGAACCATATCCTCTAATTCCATATAATGCTGCATCTCCACCCTGTCATGAATTTCTTGATTCAAGCCATTCAAGAACCTAGCCATAGTAACCTCTCGGTCTTCTTCGATATTAGTCCGGATCATAGCAATTTTCATCTCTTGATGATAATCCTCTACACTCCGGTTACCTTATCGGAGTGTTTGCAATTTATTGTACAACTCCCAGTGGTAATGGCTGGGCACAAACCGCTTTCTCATCACTATTTTCATCTCTTCCCACGTCTCAACCGGTCGTTCCCTATTTCTCCGCCTGTTCAATACTAATTGATCCCACCACACAATAGCATAGTCAGAAAACTCAATGGCAGCAAGTTTTACCTTCTTCATCTCAGAGTAGTTGTGGCAATCGAACACTAACTCCACCCCACTCAAGATAAGCCTCGGGGTCGTTTCTTCCTTGAAACGCTGGAATCTTCATCTTAATACTACCCAAGTTGTTATCTTCTCGATTTCTATCTTCTCTAACCTGCCCTCCATATCTCCTATTACTAACAACTGAACCCCGATCTTCTTCTTTATCAAAACCAGCCCCATAATACTCTCCATCTTCATCTCTCACTCCCCGATGTTGAACTTTCCCTCCTATGCACCTTATGAGTGTTTTGTGGCTGCTCCAAATGTGTATTCTCCATCCGATCAATCCGCTCATGTACCTGCTCCAATTCTAACCTCATCACACGCCTCACGTGTTTTCACTCGAAGAATGATTCACTCTATTCTACTCGTATTTCGCTCAGTATAAT
Organism: Dracaena cambodiana; assembly: GCA_036321105.1. NCBI lineage: Eukaryota > Viridiplantae > Streptophyta > Magnoliopsida > Asparagales > Asparagaceae > Dracaena > Dracaena cambodiana. Next base: position 11,606,874 of record JAYEPQ010000005.1, on the reverse strand, counting down.
CGGCTTTTACTCTCTAATATGCTCACAACTCTTGCCTTTTTCCACTCGATAATCCTCTTTCAGTTCTTTTGAAACTATTCGAACGATATTCAAAATTCCAGCAACAATTCACCAATAACTCACCAAGGGAATTCAGGTTCAAAAGGTAAGAAAATAAGGGATATGAGTGATTAGATTTTTAAAGCACAATTCAGCAAAATTTCCAAACAGTGGATATCTCTCCCGTGTTCTATTAACGAAATCTTAACAGAATATAAAGGACTTCAAGAATCTTGTTGAGTGGGAATCGATCTCACCAAGATCAAGATGCCAAGGTTCTCTTTGATTAGGATGGTTTCAATTATCAGTGATTTTTTTGTTTGTTTTCTTTTTCTCTTTCTTTTTAGAATTTTCTTAATTTAGAGGGAAGAGGTATACAAGGATTAACCTAAAAGCTAGGTTTCCTTTGATCATGTAATGTCCATTTTTATATCAAGATTTGGATTCTTTGATGTTTATCATTATAATTAACTTATCCATGGAAAAGAAGGTCAAAAAAAAAAAAAAAGAGAGTAAAAACATTATCTTTCGTTTGTTTCCAATAAGCCCGAAAATCTCCTCACCCCAAAGACCGAAAAAAAAAAAATTTCGGATCTTTTTTTTTCGGATCTTTTTTTTTCAGATTCTTTCTTTTGTTAATAACAGAACAAGATTTCAAATGGGGTAGAAGAAAGAAATTCGGTTAGATAAGAAAAGGAAACTAAATTTAAATGGGATAGGCAAATCTGAGACGAGAAATCCTTGCCTCTGATACCAAATGATGCGATCCCCGTCAAGAATAACGAGACCCGTAGAAGAAAAGGAGAAAATCCAAGAACGTTCTCGATCAGGTTTGGATGGGAGACCTCGACCCGTTGCTTCAACAAAAATAAGAAGCTCGGTATAATTGATCTCAACCCGTTATTTAATGCGAAGAAAGAATCTTGGTATAAGGAAGACGCCACAAACGGTAGTGGAAAGCCATTTGATAAGTCAATGATGAACGCCACGGAAGAATTCTGATAAGTTTGAATAGTCCTTCAAAGAACCAAATAGAATAAACTCACAAATTATCTGTAAACTGTTCCCCTTCTATTCCATTAGACGCCTTTTCATAGGCTAAAAAAAATACAAGGAAAATTTCCTACAAGTAAAGTTCAAGAAATAGAAACAAAACAAAAGGAAACAATCAGCCCCTTAATTTGTTGATCAATACAAGGAAAGTTCTAGAAATAAAACAAAAGGAAACTATTAATTTTGACCAGATTTTTCTACTAGTTGAATCATATTGATGTATCTTTGTTGAACTCGTGAACCATCCTCAATGGGCCTCCACGAATTTGCTTGAGCCCAAACCTCTTGAATCAGCCCATTAAATGTATCTTTCAACTTCTTTCCTTGTACTCTTGTAACCGGCCCAGTTGGAACTTGAACTGGCTCCTTTGTAGTCAAGCCATTATTTGCATCATGGTTGGACTTGAAGAAGGAGCTATGGCTGTCACTAAAGCACGCCCATTTCGCTACCTAGAGGTTGCGTCGTAGTGTGCTCGGTATATTTTGTGGCTGGCAGAATCGGGACCTCAGTAGAACTCGAAACTTCGGTCGGCCTGCCTTCCTCTGCTGGTGCAGTTGGCAAAGTCGAAATAAGAAGGTCCATGGCGAACTGAACCGCTGCTTCTTCTGGTATCACTAGGGTCTCCTCGGCCAGCTTCTTCTTCTTACGAGCTGGCTTGCCACTAGCGGTCCCACGATGCTTTATAGAAGGGCTTCAGGAACGAGTAGTGGTAGCTTGAGGAGCACCCCCGGCCCCGGCATTATCATCGCTGCCAGCATCGTCATCATCAGAATCGCCTGCATCTGATGGATCGGCCGCCGTGTCAAGGAATTCATCCATTCCTTTAACTCTAACTCTCTTAGCCTCTTTACGGCGAGAGTATAAGGCCTCTATCTCTTTGTAACAGATATGGTCGATGGAGAAATTTGGTACATCAGCATTGGCAACACTGTACCATGTACAAAAGCTCAACGCCATGCTCAACTCTGGCGATTTCTGGGGTAGCGTGAACTCGGCTCTGGTTCCTCCAGCAACGAAGTGAAACCAGCCTCGCGCTCCCACGTACAGATTGCCCTCGTATGCCAGTCCCCTATTCGGATTCCCTACATAGAGCTGTGAATATCCGAATTGACGAGCAAAACGACTGGAAATGTATGGCTCTATGTAGCACATAGTGTCTTGCTAATACACCAAGTGTCCGGGACGAATGTTGAGCAGCCACCAGAATGATCCCGAAGATAAGTGGGTGAAGTTGTCTGCTTCCAAGATATCCTTGAACTTCGATCCGTATTCTCCACCATGAAAGTCTGGGAAGCATAAGAAGATCTCATAATTTTGGTGGTGGCAGAGCATCATACGGATGATTGACATGTAGTTACTCTTCCACGTGGAGCATTCATACTTCTCCACGAAGACGGGTTTGTCAATCAGACAATAATCTGCAGCGCTCATTAAAAATGGGCAGTGCATGACTAGCCACACTATTAAATATGTATAAGGCATCTCCACGCTGGGGTCCAGTGTCTTCACCGTAGCAGCCTCTATTGCTGTCTTTCCTTTTGTAGCTTTGCCTTTATTCTTTTCTGCTGGGACAAAGCTATTGCAGAGGGCTCAAAGTCCACTCTGGAGGTTGCTGACCATTGCTGGCAAAAGCCCGAACGGTCGTCCATAAGCCAAAAGAACGGTAGGATAAATAACGTTCTTTGCAATGGCCTCCTTGGGTAATGAAGGAATGATGCATCTCTTTAGCCAAAGCATCAAAAATCTAGCAAGTAAACCCCTATCAGAAATGGGGAACTGGGCTTGATAATGAAAGCTTTGGAAGACCGTGTCTGGATTAAATCCCCCTTCATTAGACTCGGTAGTGTAAGTGGTGGCTTCCAAATCTGAGATGTACTGTTTGATCTCTTCAACGCTGACATGTTTTCGTCCGCGAACCATATGGACACTCTCTTTTAAGTTAATAAAGAGATAATCTCCCCATTTCTTGTGGCCGATTCCCCGATTGTGTACTCCAGCCAGGTCGGCACAGATGTGGTAATGACACATCATCTCCCAATATGTTTGAAAGATGCGCTCGTCCCTCATCTTTAGCATGTTCAGCTCCTCGGCGGTAGGGATGTACTCTTTGTAGGGAACCTGATAGGCCCGACACCTCATACATCTCATAGAGAATAAGTCCTAGCTCACCCACTGGTGTAAAGAAAGTGTCGGCCTCGGGGTTGTACATCTCCAAAAGGCTGAAGAGATGGTATGAGCTCTAGAGCAACCCAAATTAGACATTCCTGATGGCCTTGTATAGACCGATCTCCTTCAGGACTTACTCATGGGTGTCTAGCATGTACTTAACAAGCCGAAACCACCACATGTTTCCTGATGAGTGAACCCAGCCGGGCATCCTGAAGTCTTTTGCAGGGTATTGACCACCCATGGCCATGAATTCATTCAGGAAGGTCTTTGCTCGAATGGGAACCTCTCCAACTGGGTGCTCTTTGGTAACTCTACCAGGAAGAAGCCCCGTGACACACCTGGTGGGGCCATCATGGTAAGCCGCACCTGTGCCGAATTTACCGGTTGCAACTCCATCATAATCCCGAGTGAGTTCCCAGTCTAACTCACATCGGGAAGATAATCTCTGGAGGTACACCAGAGGGTAGCTGCTTTCCATGTTAGGCAAGAACATCAGCAAATCGCCTGCCTGGTAGAGTCATTTGCTCTCTTCCTCAAATAGAATCTCGTCTGAGTGCTCTAAAGCATCACCAAAGAGAAACGCTGGCTTCTCCAGGGCCTCTCAGTTCATGGCTTCAAAAGGATCATCGGTGACGATCTCCCTTACAGTTGTTGGACTGTATCTAATCAGCTTTTTCCTACGCTCCCTTAAACATGGTTTGTATGTAGAGAGATCGGTGGTGAAGCAAAACTGAGTTGCTAGGTCTGCACCCCCAGCAAATCCGAAGTGGTGCCCATGGGAGAGAGGATCCACTGAATAGCCAACTGTAAAAGAAGAATCAGAGTTAGAAAATATTTTGAGGAAAAAAATTCAGAAAATCTCCTAAGTATGGAAACACGGAGCTAAAAATAGCTTCGTGCGAGGTTAGAAAAATAGCTTTGCATTTAGTTAAAACGCAAAGTTAACAAAATAAAAATGCGAAGCTAAGAGAATAACTTCGCGTTCAGATGAAAAATGCGAAGTTAAATCTATAATCTCGCGTAGGAAACACGACAGTTAAGAAAAATAACTTCGCATACAAAACGCGAGGATAACGTGATAGCTTCGTATAGAAGAAGACCAGAGGCCTCTTCTTCTCCAAGCCACTGGCCGGAGAACAGCGATGATTTCACCAGTGAAGAAGGCGATTGGCTCGTTAAAACCGAGCCAAATCACTCCAAAATCATTCTGGAAGGTCCAAAAGGAGAGATTATCACCTCCAATGGGTGCGGCGTAGGCCACGCCACCACTGTGGCCGCTGCCGCCACTGCTTTCGCGGGCTGTCGACGGTGAGGAGGCGCGCGAGACCGTGCTCTTCTTAGGAGCCATTACCCTTGAAGAAATCGACAAAAAATTGATGAGAATCGGCAAGAAAATCGATCGGAAGCTAGGGTTCTTGGATCGCCGGAGCTCTTGGGTTCTTGATAACTCTCGAGTGAAGAGGAAGAAGAGTTAAGACTCTATTTAAATGAAAAAGCTCGCCCCTTGGTATTCAACGCGAGAATCGGAGCGGTTGTTCACTGAAACGCGAGGCTATACATCGCGTGATGATTGAAAATGCGAAGATAATTTGGTATTTTAACTCCATGTTCGAGTTTAAAGATCCAAAGTTGTAATACCCCAAATTTTGAGCTACTTGTATTGCTAGTGGTGCCGAATAAGTTAATCGAAATCAATTTTGTACACCGAAATAATTTTCGGTTAACATAACTTTAAATCTACAAACCCAAATGATATTCGGTCTCTGCGATTATTAGTTTTGTAATATTTAGGATTTTTGGAGATTTTTCGTACGAGGCCGAAAAATACTCCCCAAATTGTTAATTTAATAAAATTAAAATTATCCTTCTAATTATTTCGGAATTTCGGTTCATTTATTCCGGACATCGAAATAACAAACGAATAATTTTGTAGTGTTCCTCTCGTCGAGCACTACGTTCTACATAAGTTTGGTAGTATTTGGAGAATGTTACACGAAACCAAAATTATTAAATAAATAAATTAATTAATTAAAATAAAATAATGAATGAGTGTTGTGCTGTCGTGAGCAAGAGGAGGGTGGCAAAAAAAATTTTGAGGTGTCACATGGGGGAAATTTAGGTGGTGAGGTGTTAAAGGGAGAGGGAGGAAATAAAAACTCTCTCTCTCTCTCCATTTCAATCCTCTCAGCCAAACCCAACCCAGCACTCTCACCCCCTCTTCTCCTCTCAGCCAAAATTAACAGCAGAAAAATAAAAAAAATAAAATAAAAGAGAAAGAAAAGGAAAAATCAAACCGAACCAAGGATTCGAACCGAATATTCGAGATCAAGCCGAGGCAAGAAATACTGCTATATTTTCATTCATCTTTTCTTTATTCAATTTGTATAATTCTTTATATAATTTGTATTTAATTTATATGTGCATACGTGATTTATTTTGCAAAAATATTTGGTTCATATTTTGATCTATTAAATGATATTGAAAACTGAACCAAGTTAGTGTATTAATTTTGATATATATAAAAATCATGATATTTGTTTTATTTATTTATTTTAATATTTACAAAAAAAAATATAACTCGGTTGCATGCAAAAATAATTTTGCATGCAACCCATGCAAAAATAGAAATAAGAAAAAAATAATAATAATAGAAGGAGAGCTTTGGGCCGAAGAGACAGGAAAAAAAAGAGAGGGAAAAAGGAAGAAAAGTGGGCTGGGCCAGTTCTGTGAGGTGAAAGGAAAGGAAAAGAAAAGAAAAAAAAAAAAAGAAAAAAATGAGTGGGCTTGGCTTGGGCTGGACAGAAAAGAAAAGGAAAATAAAATTAAAATAAAAATATGAAAAAGTGGGAATTTAGTAGGCTTGGGCTTGATGGATTAAATAATTGAGAGATTTGAATTGAACTTGGCTTGGATTAATTGGACATAATTGATAAATTAATAATAGTAATAAATTAGATTTTAATTAAAAGAGAAACACATATTAATATATATAATTGAGCCTAGAAATGTAATAAATGCATACGTTGGGTTTAAAAATAATGCAGTATTATTATATGATTCACTTGATTCCCAAATTGGGTTATTAATTGACACTGAGAATGAAACCAGATTATTGTAATATTTTTGATGATATGCATTGTGGTACAATTGTGCACTAACATCTATCATGTTACAAGTCATGTGCGTTGATATTACAAATCATGTGTACTAATATATCATACGTTAATTTATCATGCTACAAGTCATGTGTTTTACATGTCATGAGTTTTGATATTACAAGTCATGTGTTTTACATGTCATGTGATTTGATGTTACTAGTCATGTGTTTTAATATTACAGATCATGTGTTATGATACTACATGTCATGTACAGTCATGTTTTGGGAAGCAGCTGAAGAACGTGGGCGTTACAAAAGTATTTCAAAACTTGCTAGGTTCTAAACCATTTTAAAAATTTTGGAGGGGGTTCTGTTGGTGGTAGAATTTCCAAAAATCAGTAAAAAGGAAATAACCATGCAGAACGTGGAGCTAACTCTATAGCTTCGCATTCTGGCTATTTTAGCCTCGCATTTGAGTAAAACGCGGAGCTACTGTAGCTCCGCGTTCTGGCTATTTTAGCCTCGCGTTTGATTAAAACGTAGAGCTAATCCATAGCTCCGCGTTCTGGTGTCCGCGGTAACTCCGCGTGAACAGATAATTAAAATCCTAAATTGATTGAGATTGAGATTTAGGTTTATCCAATACCAAAATTGAGTCCAATCAGAATTCAAAATCAAGAGATTTAAATCAAAATTAAAATATTTGATTAGAATCCTTGATGAACACAACTACTTTCCAATTCTAGTCAATTGGAAACTCTCATATTGGCCCAAAACTATAAATACCCTCTTGAGGAAACCTTAGGGGATCATTTGGAGCTTTTGTGAAGTTCAAGTTACGCGTGAGAGCTTTGAACCTATCAAGACCAGCAGAGAAGATCAAGAGCCGGCCGTCATCTTCATCGAGAGAGAAGACTTTCGCGTCAGATTGTCAAAAGGAGCTACTTGATAGATCCCATCGCAGCGTAAAGCCCATTTTTTATTGTAAAAGAGAGCGATAAGTTATAATCCTCTCGTTTATTTTCTTTAGTTCACTTTCATTGAAATTAAGTTATATCAATGGAAGGAATTATGAATTTTGCTGAGAACACCTAGTAGACCTCAGCCTAGCAAATCTCAGCCTAGTAGTTTTCACCCTATCGATCCTCAGCCTCGCAAACCTCAGCGTGGCAAGCTTAATGGTTCTCAGCCTAGCGGACCTCAGTATGGCTAGCCTAGAGGTCCTCAGCTTAGCGGTCATCAGCTTGGCCAGTCTAACTATCCTCAGTCTTGTCATCTTGGCATAAGTAAGCTTGAAGACCTAACAAATCTAAACCAGCAGGCGAGGCTGTTCGCCGCAAAAGTTTAGCTTCCTCCCATTGAATACAGCTTAGATTATAATAGAAGTGAACAATATAAAAAGAGAACAAACGAGAGGATTTTATATGTCAATCTCTCTCTTTTACAATATTTGTGTGGGATCTGTAGCGATGGGATCTGTCGAGCAGCTCCTTTGTACGATCGGGCGTCGAACTCTTCTCTCTTGAAGATAACGGCCGACTGTAGACGATCTTTTCTGGTCTTTCACGAACTCAAGACTCTATGCGTAACTTGAATTCTCCAAGAGGAAAAGATCTCAATTGCCGAAAAGAAGAGAACTTCTGCCGAACCGAAGAAAAGACCCCTAGGGCTTCACCAAGAAGGTATTTATAGCCTTGGGATGATTTGAGAGTTTCTATCTAAATAGAATTTGCTCTCATCAAGGATTCCAATCAAATATCTTAGTTTTGATTTAAATCTCTTGATTTGGAATTCTGATTGGACTTAATTTGGGTATTTGGATAAGCCCAAATCTTAATCTCAATCAGTTTGAGATTCTGGTTATCTGCTCACGTGGAACTAATCGCATCAAAATGCGGCGCTAAATAACCAGAATGCAGAGCTAAAGCGAAGCTATTGATAGCCCCGCGTTTTACTTATCGCGAGGCTAAAATTAGCCAGAAGCGGAGCTACTGAGTTAGCTCTGCGTTCTGTTGTAGAAAACTCTATTTACTTAGAAATTTTCACTGCCAACAGAACCCCCTCCAAAGTTTTCAAAATGGCTTAGAACTTAGCAAATTTTGAAATACTTTGGATCTTCAAACTAAAAATGCGGAGTTAAAATACCAAGTTTATCTCCCGTTTTGCTCACCTACGCGGAGCTAACAGTTTTTCTTTTTTTCAGTGAAATGAGTAATTGCTTCATTAATTACTCTGAATTTCTGCGCCGAATATCAAGAGGCGGAAATCTTGTTTAAATAGAGTCTTTGACTCATCTTCTTCTTCATTTCATCCGAAAAATCCAAGAGCTTAGAGCTCAGGCGACTCAGGCAAATCAGTTTGAAGGAATGATCTTCAACCGAACTTCCTTCGACTTTGCATAGATCTTCCATCACTAGGATGTCATCTAAGAAGAGTACGACATCGCACGCCTCCTTACCATCGGCAGCCGGCGTTAGTAGAGGCGGCAGCGGCCGAGGCAGTGGCCACAATGGCGAGTCAATCCATGCTACACCAATTGGAGGTATAAATTCTGAACTTTTTAGACTCCTTAAATCAATTTTGGAGTGTTTTGGCTTGGTTTTAACCGACCAGCCAATTTTGAACCGGCGAGATGCCGTTCTCCGGCCGTATGGCTTGAAGGAGAAGGAGAAGTCAGAAAGGAACTCTTGATCTTTCTCTACGCGAAGTTATCTCATCATCCTCGCGTTTTGAAACACGGGGCTATTTTAACTAGCAGTCGGTTTTCAATCGCGAGGCTATGTTGATTAGCAGTCGCGTTTAGATCGCGAAGCTATTTTGATTTAGCAGTCGCGTTTAAATCGCGAGGCTATGTTGACTAGCAGTCGCGTTTCAATCGCGAGGCTATTTTCTCAACTGTGCGCGGAGTTTATTCTTAGCTCCGCGTTTTCATACTTAGAAGATTTTTTCGAGTTTTCTCTAACTCTTGATTCTTCTTTTGCAGTGAAGTACTTGGGCCAGATCCTTCTTGAAGAGGAGTGCATGTGGCTTTACCAGTCTTCATCAGCAAAAGTAACTCTAAGGAAGCCAGAAGCATATGCTTTACAACATAGTTGTAGGTCTCAAGCCCTGGCTCCAAAAGATAAACTCTTGAAGGAGTTACAAGAACTCTGCGGTAGCCCATTAAGTTTTCTTGAGGACCATTTCTGTTAGATGACAATCTCTGTTACTTTCCAAAGCGATAGAAATGATCATCTAAGGGCTTGTAGCATGTCGAATCCAACTTGTGCATCTTCATTAGGATTCTTGTAGCAGTATCTTCAGATAATCCACTAAGAACTTTAAACAGATCATAGTTGACACTTGCAGAGGAGATCTCTTGTATGTGAACTCTAGAATTGAACTTCAACACCTCGCGGAGGAATCTTGCCGTTAGGTTATTGATGAGTTGATGAATATGTAGAAGCTTTTGGGAGAGTTATAACTCCTTCTTTTTCTTTTGTAATCTTTTTCTGTTATGAAATAAAGGCAACTATTTTCCTCTCTATCTGTAGGCTTCAAAAATCTTGCTTGCCCAACAAATAGATGGTTCATAATCTTAGTAAAATAATCTAAGGCTCATTTGCGTAACTTAGATTTATCAATACCAAAATGATCGAGTAAAAATCATTTTAACTTAGATGGAAGCGCCTAATTGCACTCACCAAAAATCCAAGTTCTTCATAGGAACACGAAGTTAAAAGCCTCACGTTTTGCATAGTTGCGCGGAGTTAATAACTTCGCATTTTCCATCATCTCGCGAAGCTAATAGCTTCACGTTTTGGAGAGTAACTGGTCAGTTATTATCTCTGAAACCCGCGCCGAATCCCAAGAGGCGGTTCTTTCATTTAAATGGAGTTTTAAACCCTCTTCTTTCTTACTTCATTTGAGAACTTTCCAGAGACTTGGAGATTTAGGCGATCAGAGTTCAGGCGACCCGAGCATTTTTCCGACCGAGTTTCTCCCGTTTTTCCATCGATTTTCCTCAATTTCTTCAAGCAATGGCACCCAAGACTCGTGCTTCTTCCCGCACGGCCTCGTCGTCGGCGACTGGCGCAAGCAGCGGCGACAACGGTCATGGCAGCGGTGGGCCAGCCCATGCTACACCTATTGGGGGTAAGAATCTCTCTATTTAAAACATTTTTAGAGTGATTTGACTTGGTCTTAACAGATCGATCACCTCTTTTATCGGCGAGATCGCCGTACTCCGGCCGTATGGCTAGGAGAAGAAGAAAAGCCTCTGGCATTCTTTTTACGCGAAGCTATAGCGTCATCCTCGCGTTTTGAAGCGCGGGGCTATTTTGAGTAGCAGTCGCGTCAAAACGCGAGGCTATTTTGAGTAGCAGTCGCGTTGAAATGCTAGGCTATTTTGAGTAGCAGTCGCGTTGAAACGCGAGGCTATTTTGAGTTATGCTGTCTAATTTTTAGCTTCGCGCGGAGTTACTTTTAGCTTCGTGCGGTCTAATTTTTAGCTTCGCGCGGAGTTACGTTTAGCTTCGCGCGGTCTAATTTTTAGCTTCGCACGGAGTTACTTTTAGCTTCGCGCGGTCTAATTTTTAGCTTTGCGTTTCCATACTTAGAAAAATTTTCTGTTTTATAGAAACTTTTTTAACTTTGATTTTCCCTTTTGCAGTAGGGTATTCGGCGGAAGCCCTTCCCCATAAGCACTACTTTGGTTTTGCTGGGGGTTCTGATCTATCAGCTCAATTTCGCTTCACCACCATCCTGGCCGCGTACAAACCAGATTCGAGCGAGCGCAGGGAGAAGTTGATTAAATATCATCCCACTACTGCACGGGAGATTATAACTGATGCGGCATTTGAAACCATGAACAGAGAAGCGCTAGAGAAGCCCGCGTTTCTCTTCGGAGATATAATGGATCAATCAGACCAGATCCTCTTTGAAGAGGAAAGCCAGTGGCTCTATAATTCTGGCGAAGTTTTAATATTTCTGCCTAGAATAGAGCGTGGCTATCCCCTGATCTATCTCCAGAGGTTGGCGACGCATCGTGAATTAGAGTGGGGGTTAACTCAAGAACAGGACGGTGTCCCAATGGGTAAATTGGGCGCACATGGGGCTTATCAAGATGGCCCTACCAGATGCATTCCTGGTTTGCTTCCAGGCAGATTTAGCAAGGAGCACCCAGTAGGAGAGGTTCCGATCTGCGCACGAACTTTCCTGAGTGAGTTCCTGGCGAAAGAAGGCCAATACCCGGCTAGCGACTTCAGAATGCCTGGCTGGGTTTATTCATCTGGCAACATGTGGTGGGCCCGCCTCGTTCAATACATGTTGGATTCCCATGAACCCATTTTAAAGGAGATTGGTTTATACAAGGCCATCAGAAATGTTCAATTTGGGTTCTCTCAGAGTACTTATCACTTCTTCTACTTTCTGGAGATGTACAACCCCGAAACCTGCACCCTTTTTACTCCAGTGGGTGAGCTAGGGTTTGCTCTCCACGAGATATTTGAGATATCTGGGCTTTCAATGGGCGAAGTCCCCTATAAAGAGTATATCCCCACTTTCGAGGAGTTGAACATGCTTATGGCGAAGGACGAGCGCATCTATGCTACATACTGGGAGATGATGTGCCATTACCACATCTATGCTGACCTGGCAGGTATGCATAATCAGGGTATTGGTCACAAGAAATGGGCCGATTACCTCTTTGCCAACTTGAACTCCAAGGATAGTTCAACAACTATCCATGGCCATGCTCCTGTCTACGTCACGGAGATCGATCGCCGCATCGCTAAGACCCGGCTAATGTATTATACTACTGGATCCAATGAAGGCGGATTCGGTCCTGGCATCTCTTTCAAGAGTTACCACTATCAAGCTCAGTCCCAAATTTACAACAGAGGCCTTATTGCTGGGTTCTTGATGTTGTGGTTAAAAAGGTGTGTCGTGCCGTCTTTGCTAAAGGAGGCAATTGCAATGACTGTGGTATACCCAGTAGTTCTTCTTGCATACGGCCGACCTTTCGGACTTCTTCCCACCATGGTGTGCAATCTACGGCATGGACTGCGAACACTCTGTGATGACTTCATCTCTGCTGATAAGGGCAAGGGGAAAGGAAAAGGCAAGTCCAAAGAAATTGCCCAGGTGAAGACTCCGAACCCTAAGGTAGAGATGCCTTACACCTATCTGATGGCGTGGCTCGTCATGCACTGCCCGTCTCTAATGAGTGCTGCTTCACACCGATCTGGGGACAAGTCCTACTTGGTGGAGTTATACGAGCGCTCTTCATGGAAGCATCACTATATGTCTCAAATCCGAAAGACTCTCCGTCATCATCAAAATTATGAGATCTTCCGGTGCTTCCCCAACGTCCTTGGTGGTGGATATGGGTTGAAGTTGAAGGATATTGCGGGGGTAGATAACTTCACTGTCTTATCTTCGGGAGCGTTCTGGTGGCTCCTTAACATCCGACCCGGGCACCTGGTGTATCGTCAAGATGCTAAGTGTCTTATCGAACCGTATACTCCGAGTCGCTTCGCTCGCCAGTTCGGATATTCCCAACTTTATGTGGGTAATCCGAACAAGAATTTTGCTATAAGGGAAATCTATACGAGGGTGCTCGCGGCTTGTTTCATTTTGCAGCTGGTGGGACCGGAGCTGAATTCATCCTGCCATAGAAGTCACCAGAACTGGCCATGACTCTTAGCTTTTGCACATGGTACAGCATTGCCAATGCTGACGTGCCTCACTTCTCCATCAACCGAAATTGTTGCAAGGAGATTGAGGCTTTCTTCATTAGCCGCCAAGGTGCTTCAAGAGTGAGGGTAAAAGGAATAGATGAATTCCTTGGCGCAGCGGCTGAACCCTCAGACGTCAGCGAGTCTGACGATGATGATGATAATAATGATGATGACAACACTGATGTTGGAGGTGCTCCCCAACCTGTCGTCATCCTCTCCTGGAGCTCGACCCTCAAACGCCGCGGTGCCCCAAAGAAAGGGCCTTCCCAAAAGAAGAAGAAGTTGGCTCCCGGAACTCTAATAGCCCCCCAAGAAGCAGCTGTTAAGTTCGCTTCTGATCTGCTGTCTTCAACTCTACATCCAGCGCCGACAGGGGAGAGTGGACCTGCTGGGGTCCCACGTGCTCCTGAGGTTCCGGCTCCTCCGACAGTAGAACCTGTCGAACACCCCGCGGAGCTACCACTGGGTAGTGAGACGGGTACACTTCTGGAGACAACGGCGGCTCCCCCTTCAAGTCCAACAACTGGACTTGTATCTCCTGGTGTAGTTCTCTCAGCTTTTATACTCTGTCTTCTATTTATTTTTCTGTATTTATATGCAACCTTCTTTGTCTTGCTTTTCTGAGGTACAGGTGGCCACCCTCTCTTGCCGATGCATTCGACTATAAAGGGGGAGTCCGAGGAGAGAGTGGACTATTCAGGCACCACTGGCTCAGCGGGTGGATTAGGTAATTCTACAAATGAACTCGACGCAGACTACTTCACAATAACTCCTATCTCTGTTCCTTCTTCAGTTCCCCTTATCGATGAACTTGGGAGCGACGACAGGACAGAGTTAATTGTCGCAGCCGTGGCGAGAGAAGCTACCTCATCTCCAAGTTTTCCATCTCCAACACCAAATATCTGCTCCGAAGAGACTTTTCCAATAGTTGTCGGTGTTCCTTCTGCTCCTCAGCCAACAATACTAACGTTTTCTACAATAATGGCTGTTGAGACACCTGTAACTCCTCCAGCTCCAAGTCTTCCAGCTGGGGATGAGGAAAATTTAAAGTTTTCATTTGAAACTACTTCTGCCACCGGAGGAGCTTCTGGTGGAGACACTCCCTCATCTTCTCCTGTTGGTGGCGCTGCTCGGGTGATTTGTACTAGCGACGCTTCACCTCAAGTTCCTAGTTCCGCCAGTTCTGCGTTGGCCTTACTGGCCCTGCATATTATGAGCCTGGTACAAGGACGGTCTTTTCCTCTTCAATTCCAGTGGATATCGCTACTCCTCCAGCAACATCTTCTTTAGCGCTGCCTCCTTTAAATGCAGACACCGTGGATCCTTTTGAGGAACTCTTCAACCACAACGTTAATGATTTTATGCAGTTGCTAAGAAGATGCATCGGGATGATTTCTGGAGGAATAGATTTCTTTAGTCACGGCCATCCGATGTTATCCAGCTATTTGGATAATATTGAAAGAATCGGGGGACAGGACCGAGCAGCTCCCTACCGAGCCCGCTTTAGAGCTTTAGAAGAGCAGATGAACACGCTAAACACAGTTCGTCAAGCGGACATGGAAGCGATCACCGAAATAGAGTTAGCGCGGCTTCGGATGGAGTTAGCGGCGCGTCGGGAGGAGTTGACACGACAGGAAGAAGGATGGTCTCGTGAGTTGGCAGAGTTCCAGGCTAGTCGGGAGTCCATTCTTAGGGGTTTGGAGGTAGTGGACTCCGAGATTGAGGGGAGTCAGGCCACCATCCTCAAAGCCCAGGAGACCATTGCTAGAGCCTGGGGTCTTAATATCCAACGAGCTTCAATTAGGGGAATCCATTAAGAAGCAGGAAGCGCTGATCCTCCAACGGGGGCAGGTCGAGCAGGAGGAGGCAATAAGAAGCCGTGCTATGGAAGAGTCTCGTCAGCATCTAAACCAGCAACTTGCAATGAACGATGATGACTTAATCGGCAGGCTCAACACTCCGTGGAGGCAACTCATCGTCGAGTGATTGACGAGACGATGAATAAGTTGAAGCTCCTAGGAGATCCATAGTTTTCTTTTGTTCTCCTATTTCTTCATTCTTTTTTGTAATAAGAACTTGTAATAAAAGAGAAAAATTTTGTAACTCCATTCTTTTGTTGTTGAAATAAAGATAATCATTTGATTCTTTTACCTGCTGGCTACAAAATTTGTTTGCACAACAGATAACTTGTCATCAAAATGATTTAATTTGTTTAGGTAATGTAGTCCAAGACTCATTTGTGTATCTTGAACGGAGATGGAAATAATCCAAATTATACGGTCAGAGATAAAAACTTAACATGACAGGTTTTATGGGATTTTTAGCAAATCCCTTTCTATCAACGGATTTGATTAGCCTTTATCAATCGTCGTTTGCGTTGGACTAGCCATGCTATTCCCCTCAGCATGGTGAGTTGTTGATGAATTAATTTCCTCTTCCGTTTGCTTTTGACAGTATTGGGTAGTTAATTTCATACTTTTACCCCCAGTATGATAGGGTTGGCGAGGAGTTTGATCTCCTCTTCCCATTGCTATAACAGCATTGGGCAATTGAAGGCTCTCGTAAACAAATGGAGGCAGTTCAAGGCTCAACTGCGTAGCTTGAACTGGGCACACCAAATTTAGGTCAGAGGCGCTTAATTGTGCATGCCTAAGAAGGAGTCCAAGTGCTTATCTGCGTAACTTGAACAAGTGGAGGTGGTTCAAGGCTCAACTGCGTAACTTGAATTGGGCACACCACGATGATCGGGTTAGGATTCATCAAATTTAGGTCAGAGGCGCTCAATTGCGCATGCCTAACAAGTGGAGGCGGTTCACGGCTCAACTGCGTAACTTGAACTGGGCACACCACGATGATCGGGTTAGAATTCATCAAATTTAGGGCAGAGGCGCTCAATCGCGTATGCCTAAGAAGAAGTTGGAGGCGGTTCAAGGCTCAACTGCGTAACCTGAACTGGGCACACCAAATTTAGGTCAGAGGCGCTCAATTGCGCATGCCTAAGAAGAAGATTGGAGGCGGTTCAAGACTCAACTGCGTAACTTGAACTGGGCACACCAAATTTAGGTCAGAGGCGCTCAATTGCGCATGCCTAAGAAGAAGATTGGAGGCGGTTCAAGGCTCAACTGCATAACTTGAACTGGGCACACCAAATTTAGGTCAGAGACGCTCATTTGCGCATGCCTAAGATGAAGATTGGAGGTGGTTCAAGGCTCAACTGCGTAACTTGAACTGGGCACAACAAATTTAGGTCAGAGGCGCCCATTTGCGCATGCCTAAGAAGAAGATTGGAGGCGGTTCAAGGCTCAAATGCGTAACTTGAACTGGGCACACCAAATTTAGATCAGAGGCGCCCATTTGCGCATGCCTAGGAAAATGTCCAAGTGCTTATCTGCGTAACTTGAACAAGTGGACTCGCGTACTTCTAGGGATATTAAGCATAGTATTTCTTCAGAAACTTGCCGTTGATCGGCATCATCATCCAATCGCCGTTCTGATTCATTAAGCGGTAGGCTCCACTGGAGTATACAGTCTCCACGATGAACGGTCCCTCCCACTGGGGTTCAAATTTACCCTTAGTCTTGTGGGTCAGCACCATCGGCCTTTTAACAGCCAGAACCAAGTCTTCTTATTTAAAGGTCCTTGGTTTAATGTTCTTATTGAACGTTTGCGCGATTCGGGCTTGATACAACTCAATTTGTTGTTGAGCCCTGAGACGTTTTTCATCTAACGCCTCTAGTTCTTGTAATCTCCGTTGATGGCGCTCTTCTGTCGTCATCTTTGTGGCTAATGCCACTCTTGATGATGGTATCTGGATTTCGAGAGGCAAGACGGCCTCGCTTCCATAGACCAAAGAGAATGGAGTAGCTTTTGTCGGGGTGCGAATGGTGGTGCGATAAGCCCACAAACATTCTCCCAGCTTTTCATCCCAGTCTCATTTATTGGAAGAGACGAACTTCCGAAGGAGTTTAATAATCGTCTTGTTAAAGGCTTCGGCTAATCCATTTGCCGCAGGGTTATATGGTGTTGAAGCGATGTCCTTGATTCTGAATTTATCACAGAATTCGAAAACCTCTCGCTGACGAATTGCGGTCCATTATCATGGATGATCCTCCGAGGGATGCCAAAGCGGTAAATAATATGATGCTTAATGAACTTAACCACATTTCTTGTTTTTACCTCTCTCATGGGCACGGCTTCGGCCCATCTTGAAAAATAATCGGTTATTGCAAAAATAAACCGATGTCCTCTGGATGACGGGGGAGTTATAGGCCCCAAAATATCCATTTCCCATGCCTCAAATGGCCAACTAGCAATAGTATTGTGCAAGTATTCTGGGGTTGATGAATAAAATTGGCATGTACTTGGCATGCATGGCACCATTTAGCGTATGCCATAGCTTCTGTAATCATGTATGGCCAGTAGTATCCCAGCCTTCTTATGCGGTATCCAAGTTTTGGACCAGGCTGATGAGCTCCACATACTCCATCGTGTGTTTCTCTCAGCACTTCTTCTGCTTCTGCTTTTGATATGCAGCGTAGCAGCAGATCATCTCTTGACTTTCTAAACAAAGTCTGAAGCTTATGGTCATAATAAAATCTCTGGGCCTTCCTCTTTATTGAGGTGGCTTCCTTTGGATCTTCTGGCAAGATCCCATGTAAAGCATAATCCACAAACGAAAATCGCCAATCACGAGGTTCCAAGATTAAACCTGTTTGGGACACCTCTTTGGTTTGGAATACCGTATCTAGATGGAGGAGTTCTCTGCTACCAATGGTAATGCTTTTAGTTTTACCTAGTGGGATCGTTAATGTTGCAGCTAATGCGGCAAGAGCATCTGCATATACGTTCTCATTCTGAGATATATGGTATATATAAAATTGCTCAAAATATCCTGCTAGTTCAATGGCTAGCTGATAATAAGGGATGAGGGCTTCATGTTTGACTTCATACTCACCCGTCGTCTGATTGACGATGAGCTTAGAGTCTCCATATGCCTCTAAATGGTTCACCCCCAGTTGCAGAGCTATTTTTAAGCCAATAATGAGTGCGTTATATTCTGCCACATTATTTGTGCACGGTTCTGTTAATGAGTAACCGTTAGGCAATATATGTTTATATGGAGATATTAACACAACCCCCACTCCAGCAACGGATCGTCTGGCAGCACCATCAAAGAACATTTGTCATGGTTGTTCTTTGCTAACTGTGTTGACCTCTGACGTCTGTTTAGACCAGATTGGATGGTCTGCTAAGAAATCGGTAATCGCCTGTCCCTTCATGGCCTTTTGAGGGACGAAGTGTATATCATATGGTGATAGCAATAATGCCCATTTCACCAATCGGCCGTTTAAGGATCCTGGTTTTGTCATCGGGATTTTCAAGGGGTTAACTCGTGATATGACATGGATCGTTTGCCCTGAAAGATAGTGTTGCATTTTCTGAACAGCGAACACTAGGGCTAAACATTCTTTTTCGATCGGGGTATACCGACGCTCGGCTCCGATCATTGTCCTGCTTAAATAATAGAGGGCATGTTCATGGCCGTGCTCATTATACTGAGTAAGTAATGCTCCTAACGCATCATCCATGGCCCTTACATATATAAGAAAGGGCTGTCCAGGGATCGATGCCATAAGAACATGAGGCTTAGTGAGGTACTCTTTGAGGTCATCAAATGCCTGTTGACATGCCTCATCCCACACGAAAGACACCCCCTTTTTCATAAGTTTGGAGAATGGCTGGCATCGTCCAGACAAATTGGAGATGAAGCGCCGGATATAGGCTAACTTTCCTTGCAACCCCCTTAATTTTTTAAGATTGCGGAGCGGTGGTATTTCACTGATTGCTGTCACTTTTTCAAGATCGAGGAAGATTCCTTTTGAGGTTATTATGAACCCAAGGAATTTCCCGCTGGATACTCCCATAAAAGACGTAGTAGGATTCATCTTCAAGTGATGTTTTCGCATAAAATCGAAGACCACTCTTAAATCATGAAGATGATCTTCTTTATTCTTGCTTTTGACCGCTAAGTCATCCATATAATATTCTACCGTTTTGCGCAGGTGTTCTTTGAATATGACACTCATCTCGAGTTGGTAGGTGGCACCGGCGTTCTTCAATCCGAAAGGCATCACCGTATAACAGTAAACCCTCAGCGGCGTTCTGAAAGCTGTATGCTTTTCATCATCTGGGTGCATCTTGATCTGGTTATATCCTGAGAAGCCATCCATAAAGGACATCCTCTCATAACCACAAGTATTATCAATCATTACGTCGGTGATAGGGAGCGAAAATTCATCCTTAGGACATGCAGCGTTCAGATCACGAAAGTCAATGCATATCCTGATTTTGCCGTTCTTCTTACGAACCGGCACTATGTTAGCCACCCATTTAGGATGCTGTTCTTCGCGGATGAATCCGGATTTTATAAGTTTGTTGACCTCAGCGACTATTGCCTCCATCAATTCCGGTCGAAAATGCCTTTGCTGTTATTTAACTGGCTTGGCGTCCTCTTTAATATTTAACCGGTGCGTGGCAATTTGTGGGCCAAGACCGGGCATATCTTCGTAACTCCATGCAAACACATCTATATACTCTTTAATAAGAGATACAAGTTCCTCCTTTCCCAAGAGAGTTAGTGTGTCGCTTATGAAGATGGGTTTCTGGTTTTCTTCCGTTCCCATATTGACTTGTACTAATTTATCTTCAGTGGGCGGGTCATGCTGTTCAAAGCGGACATCCCAGAGAGTGTCCATATGCTTGGCCCAAGAATCATCTTGAACATCAATTAGTTCCTCGTCGCTTTCTGGTGCGGCTGAAACCATATTGGCTGTCAAAGATTGAAACTAGGCGCCGGTACTTAGATCCGAGTCTTGGTCGAGTGAAGATGTATCTTCTTTGGCCGAAGAACTCTCTTCATCTTTTAATGGTGATGAGGGTGGAGTAGATACATAACCTAACCCCCTGCGGGTCTTCTGATAATAATCTGGGCTCTTTCCTCTTGGTCTGAACGAGGGTATAAGATTTCGTAACCTTTTTCTAAAGTTTAATCCCACTTTCTGGGTAAGATTATAACCCATTTTCTCCATCATTTGCCGGGATCTCTGTCCATACAAGTGAAATTGAGGTGATGTTTGTTCATCACTTTCACTGCTTTGTCTTCGTCGAGGTGACGTAATTTCTCTGCTGAACATGATCGGCTTTTGGGACTTTTGTCGAGAAGGCACTTCAAAGTAGTGACCTTTTTCCTTAACTATTTTAGACCGAAAGAGGAGGGATGACCTAAGTGGCAAATGGTATGCCGCCAATACTTCAAGTTCGGATAGGTCATCCACTTCAGTGGAAGTACAAGAGGGTTCAGATTCAGTAGCTACAGTATGCTCGTAGACTAACTTTATGTTTTCATTAATAACCCATTCACTCTCTATTACATCAACCACATTATTATCAAGACTCAAACTAAAATTTAAGTGAGGGTTGATTTCATAATCACCCCCATCGTCCTCTTCAGGAAGCTCGTACTCGGTGTCGGCTTCATCGCCACTGTTATCGGGCTTTTGAAGCCTGCTGCGATCATCGCACGGGATCTCATGGACTGGTTTGTAGAGCCTGCGTCCGTGAAGTAATTTTCTAGTCCCTTGAATGGTTGCCTATCTGCAACTAGTGTTCGGACTTCTCCTTCTTCATCGCAATATTTCATGCATTTGTGGAGAGTCGACGGGACTATCATGTAAGCGTGGATCCAAGGCCGTCCCAGTAAAATGTTGTAGAAGGTATCAGCGTCGATAACATAACATGTGACCCCCGTCCTTAAGTCTCCAATTTGGCACCGCAATCAGATTTTACCAAGAGGATGGCTATTGTTAGCGTTGAATCCGTAAATAGTGGTGTTTGTAGGCGTCAAACGATGAGGAGATATTCCCAATAGCTGCATTAGCCTTCTGGGAACAACACTTAATGCAGACCCCGGATCGATTTGAATGCGTTCCACCTTGGTAGATCCGACATATCCGGTGAATTATAAAGGCCTATTATGCTTTATATTCCCTACCTGCATGTCTTCCTGAGAGAAGGTAATTTGTGAGACCTGCCTCCTTACTTGATGACAGCTAGGGCAAGAGTCCCGTTCCTCATTGGCCGGCTCGACAATCTGAGCTAGGAATGACTCAGAGTCTGCCAAGGCCTCTCTCAACACCTCACGAATTGACTTTGATAACCGTAGCAACTCGTATAGTGTGACTCGAGCTGGAATATTTGCCAGCTGAGCTATTTTATCAAACTTGAAGGAAGTCTCCTTGGCTCCTTCATCTCTAATAGGATTCTTCTGGAAGCGAAGTCCTTTCTGCTTCGCTGGTTTTGCAAGTTCTGCATATATGTCTTTTGGATCAACTCTGGCGTAATCCTTGAGATATGTCTTCCCAGATTGAATACCGGAAGGGCCTGCCCCATCCTGGTGAGTGGCCATAGTTTCGGGCTCTTCTTCAGAATCTGTGAAGGCTCCTGAAGCTATATATTCTTCCCTTATCTCTACAGAAATGACATTAACAGTCCGCATTTTCCTTGACCTGTGATAGTCCACTGCTCATCTTCTAGTAAGTCAGAGTGAACCCACATAACTTCCCCCTTCTGGGTTGTTACTGGAACAAGTCCTTCTTGGGCTTTATTGTGAGGGTCAAGGTTCTTTGTAACCATCTTACCCTTTGGGATTGGGGTCACCCCTGCGGGGAACTCATAGGTTCCAACCACTATAGTTGCCATGTTGGCGGTGACCTTCCTTTGCTCCTGTTTAAGAGTCAGAACTCCAGCTTCTATTAGTGCTTGGATTCTATTCTTTAGAGGGTAACAATCCCTAGTAGGGTGCCCAACATTCTGGTGATAGAGATAATAGTTGGGATCGTTAGTCTTGCCAGCGTCCTCTGACTTCCTGTTCTCCGGAAGTTTCAGCATTCCCTTCCTCTGGAGTAAGTAAAAGAGGGTAGGCGTCTGTTCCGCCTTAAAAGTATAGATCTTCTCTTGCTGAGGCCTATTCTGTCTGGTGCCCTGCTGATTTTGGGGCTTCGGATTTGGTGGAGGTTTTGACTTTTGAGGAGCAGTTTCTGATGTTATCACTGTTTTCCCTTTATTATTATTGCTATTATTTTGGGTACATGGCTTATTACCCCCAGTACTTCTTGATCCACGAGACTCTTCAACTCGACGGATCAAGTCTTCGGCTTGCTTCCCTTGTTTGAGCAGATCTCTACACGTTTTAGACTCCACGGCTACCATTTTTAGGAGCACGTTAGTCTTAAAATTATGTCGACATGTCTCGACTAGAGTTTCCTGGATCATTCCGTGTTTGCAATGCACGGACTTCTCCCGGAACCTTTCTATGAAATTTTTGACGGTTTCTTGTTCCTCTTGTTTGGTTGCAAGGAGGGAATGAACCGTAATCTCGGTATCATCCTCAAAGAAACGTGAGAGAAATAATTTCTCAATGTCTAACCAGGTATTAATAGTACCTGGGGGCAGCTACATGAACCAAGCAAAAGCAAGCCCTCGCAAAGTACTTGCGAATATCTTGGTCATAATCGGGTCATTACCCATCAGATGTCCGGCTTGGGACAAGAAGTAATAAACGTGTTGACTGGGCGATCTCTTCCCGTCATATGGCTCTAATTTGAGCAGTTTATACTTCTGAGGGTATGGTATCATATCCCATTCGGGCGGATATGGTCTTGAGACCCATGACTCTTTCAACTCCTTTTTATGCATCAAAACTTCGAGTTGACTTTATAATTTTTCTATCTTTTCTCCATGTGGATTATTGAAAGAAAATCTATCCTCCTCCTCGTGCATCGAGTGGGCTTTTTCTTCTTTTTCCTCTTCGTTCATAGTCTCTTTGCCCCTCTAGGCATTATCTTCAACAAATTTTGAAAGCATCACTTTAAGGTCTTCAATCGTCTTTTGTTGCTCTCGAATCATTCTTTCTTGAGCTTCAAATCTCTGATTGATGTCTTCAGATTTGTCTGCCATATGCGATGCTGACCTTTGTAGCCGAGATGACGCAGAGGAAGGAGGCGAGGCTATAGCTGAATTATCGCTATCATCGTCATAAGAACCCCTTACAAGTCTCTTATAATTTCGAGGTGGGACGGCTTCTGATTTAAGTCGAGTGATATGAGGAGGTTCTTCGTCACTCGATTCTGAATCATCATCCATCTCTACAATCTTCTTCCCTTTTCCCACCATATTGGAGCTTACAGCTCTCCATTCTTTTAGGGAAGCGGTTTTTGTCCTATTAATAGGGTTCTTGTTCGACTCGGTTAATCGGTCAAACACCGATACCCTGCTCTTATTGTAGCCACAGTTGTCCATTACAGCGGATACCGCTGTCATAAACTGCTGGCAGTGACAGATAGGTTCAACTTGAACTTGTTCTATACCTCTCTTCTTGGACAGATACTCCCTGAGATCAGTGCCTTTAGCCATGGAGTCATGGGACCCATTCAACTGTTTAAAAGGTCTAGGAACCCACTGAAGCTTCTTAGGATCACTGGAGTCCAATTCTGGTCTACTGACGCGAGGATCAGCCCTGATTCTGCAGTCGGGTTGATGTACGCGGAGCTTAGAAGTAGCTTCGCATTTTATCTCGCGAGGTTGAAGAATAGCTCCACATTCTGCCATGTTAGCCTCGCGCTTCTCGCTGGCCTGGCGTGTGTTCAGAAGTTTAGCTTCTGGAATAATAGCCCCGCATGAAAGGAAATTTTTACACGCTGGCTTACCCTTGTAATTAACGCAAGTCATAGCTTCGAGCCTAGCGCGGTTTTTACAACTGGCAACAATTTGCCAATCGTCTTCGCGATTCTCGTAGAGAATCTTGTGTTTCTCGCAAGTATTGCTGGCCTCGCGTTTATTGCTTGGCTCAGTATCAGCCTCGCGTGGAAAATCACACGCTGGCTTTGTTGAATTTTTATACTCGCGTTCCTCGCGAGTGTAAGGAGTCTTGCATTTCTCGCAAGTATTACCGGCCTCGCGTTTATCGCTTGGCTTAGCATCAGCCTCGCGTGGAAAATCACACGCTGGCTTTAAAGAATTTTTATACTCGTGTTTCTCGCGAGTGTCAGATATTTTGCGACTAGCGCAAATTTTACTGGTTTCGCATTTCTCGCTAAGCTCAGCAATAGCCTCGCGTGGAAAATCACACGCTGGATTTAAAAAAATTTTATACTCGCTTTCCTTGCGAGCGTCAGATATTTTGCGACTAGCGCAAATCTTACTGGCTTTGCGTTTCTCGCTAAGCTCAGCAATAGCCTCGCGTGGAATATCACACGCTGGCTTTTCCTTGCTTTTAAGGCAAGTTATAACTTCGTGTATAACGCGATAATGACCGATCTCACGATTAGCGCGAGCCAGTTTGCGAGGGACCATAGCCTCGCGTCTATTAGCCTCGCGTCTAAGGTGGGCTTTGAGGGCTTTTCGCCTCGCTCTCCGATTCCTATTTCGGAGTTGGGTTCTGATCAATCCAGTTCCTAAGTCTTCTTCGACAGTAGGAAGCTCATCCTCTACTAGGATTTCCTGTCCGAGCATCGGCCATATAGCCGTAGTCTCCAAGGATCCCCGTCTCTCGGTGGATACCTTTTTACCCGTTGCTCGGATATTGGAGAACATACAACAATAGTGTCGTGTCTCATCCAAGTCACCTGATTCAGAGGAGAGAAACTCCTCGTACTTCTGCTGGTCGATTTTAACGACGAGCATGTCTACGTCGGATGATCAAATCAACGTCCGATTGCGCCACAATCTCTTCATCAGTGAAAGAGATGGCTCCCACTGTGGTCGCCAGTTTGTTCGCCGCAAAATTTTTGCTTCCTCCCATTGAATACAGCTTAGATTACAATAGAAGTGAACAATATAAAAAGAGAACAAACGAGAGGATTTTATATGTCAATATCTCTCTTTTACAATATTTGTGTGGGATCTGTAGAGATGGAATCTGTCGAGCAGCTCTTTTGGACGATCGGACGTCGAACTCTTCTCTCTTTAAGATAACGGTCAACTGTAGACGATCTTTTCTGGTCTTTCACGAACTCAAGGCTCTATGCATAACTTGAATTCTCCAAGAGGAAAAGATCTCAATTGCCGAACCGAAGAAAAGACCCCTAGGGTTTCACCAAGAAGGTATTTATAGCCTTGGGATGATTTGAGAGTTTCTATCTAAATAGAATTTGCTCTCATCAAGGATTCCAATCAAATATCTTAGTTTTGATTTAAATCTCTTGATTTGGAATTCTGATTGGACTTAATTTGGGTATTTTGATAAGCCCAAATCTTAATCTCAATCAGTTTGAGATTCTGGTTATCTGCTCACGTGGAACTAATCGCATCAAAACGCAGCGCTAAATAACCAGAATGTGGAGCTAACGCGAAGCTATTGATAGCCCCGCGTTTTACTTATCGCGAGGCTAAAATTAGCCAGACGCGGAGCTACTGAGTTAGCTCCACGGAAAACTCTATTTACTTATAAATTTTCACTGCCAACAGAGGCTAGTTTAACTAAGCCAACGAGTGAGGCTAGATCAGCACGCCAGGCTCGTCCAGTATGGGAGGATCATCCAGTGCACGAGGCAAGAGTTAAGCCTCAGCCTCACACAAGAACAAAAGAATGTCAGGCTACTCAGCAGCCTCATGCAAGACATATTAATGCTGGACATAGAATTAGTATGGGTGTTGGCAAGTATAACTTCCCCGTCTTTCTGAACCGTATGCCTGGACAAATAGGCATCACTCAAGAAGCAAGCTCCGTCTCCAAAAGATGATTATATTAGCACCGCTTGAAGAAACTCCGGATTTGCGAAAATATCCCACAAGTAGAAGAAGGGTGAAACGACCCCATCAATCCTGCTGTTGTAAAGAGTTGATCGCGGCAGTTTTGACTCACTGTCACTGTCAAGCCCCAAGACCGTCTGCATTTAACCGGTTGTCAGCACTAGAATCCACTATTCCAGAAAGAAGTCGACTGCAACAATAAAACTCTAACTCAGATCAAGATTTGCCCGCTTTCATATCAAATATGTTGAATAATGGTAAGAAACCAGTTGTTGAAGAGTATGCTCTGATATGGAAGTAGAGAAAACCTATCATCATACACGTCTAGGTCAGGTGTGACGGCTTCTCGCAATTACAAAATATTGGTTGGGGGTTCTGACGAGGAATATGAAGTGTTCAGTGATCATTCGGCTATAACAATGCCGTGATCGCACGCTTCCTCTTGGTCTAGCAGGAAGATGGTCTACATAGTTGAACAGTAGGTTGAGATGAGTCAAAAGACTAAGACGCAAGAACGTCTCATCCAAGAACAACAAAGGAGCATCGAGGACCTCAAAGCGATGCTTGCGAATGTATTGGACAACACTCAAAAGAACATAGAAGGCGGAGCAGGGGGTTCTTCCTCTTCTGATAAGGCCAAGAAGAATGAGACCGAATCTAACCGAGATACCGAGGGAATAGGCAGTGAGGAGGAATATTTCATTGATCCTCACGCTGAAAAATTGGAAAAGCTTCAAAGTCAAATAGAAGCATTATGCACTGGAAAGGGTTGCAAGAAACAGGGATTACGAGACCCTACCCGATAGAGTGGGATTCGACCCCGATTTTGGCCAAATAGAAAGCTCTCAAGTTAGAGTCATATGATGGGAAGAGATCTCCGGTCATCTAATGGGCAATGATCTAGTGATGACAAAAATCTTCGTAAGTACCTTACGAGGGCCTGTGTTCACTTAGTTTATGCAACTGCCCCCAGGAACTATCAATACTTGGTCTGATATAGAAAGGTAGTTTCTAGCCCGCTTGTTCAAAGACAATACCAAAGTATCTATCTACTCTCTTTTGGTAAACAGACAAAAAGAGGATGAGACGGTTAAAAGTTTCGTTGAGAATGTTCGCGAAATGTCAGTGCGATGCCTGCATGGCATGTCACAGGAAACATTGGTAGAGACTTGCAGACACAATCTTTAGACCAGGATAATAGTCAAAATAGAAGTAGTAGAGTCCAAAATCTAAAATAATTTAGTCAAATAAGGACAGCAAGCTGAGAACATAATCCAACGTATCAGTAAATACCATACCCAGAGGAGGATGACCATGAACCAGCCACAGCCACAATCATCCCAACCTAAGGGAAAGGAGGTAATGACCACCAAACCTACTGCAAATAAAAAAACCATAAAATAAGCGAGATTCTTCTAGCAACGAACATATGATTGTAAAGATGAGCAAGTAGTCACATTGTTCCACCTATTGAATAAAAAGGGAATGCTCAGGTTACCTGAAAATCAGAAACCAGAGAAAGCTGAAAAATAGATAATCCCAAATATTGCCTCCATCATCAAAACATTGGGCATCTAGTCATCCAGTCAAGAATTGCTATAATATGAAAGATAAAATTCAGGCACTCATTGATACAAAATATGATCCAGTTGAGATCTAAATAGAAGAAGGTGTCTGCGATGCAACGACAGCAAAATAACTGTCATAAATAAAAAAACAAAAAAAATCAAAAGAAAGAAAAAAGAAGGAAAAAATTCAAAAAAAAACAAAAAAATAAAAGAAAAGGAAAAATTAAAAAAAGAGAAAAAAACGTACGAATTTTTGTTGCTCAGTGCCAACAAGGCAACGGGAAGAGAGTAAAATTTTCGCTAACCCTATCATACTGGGGTTAAGAGTATGAAATCAAACAGCATAAAGCAAGAATGCGAGGCTACGCTATGCACAATGTGAGGCTAAGCCAATAAAAAATCATCTAAAGTATGAAACTAACTCGAGACTAAACTAACGTAAAGTCATCCAGACATGAGGCTAACTCAAGACTAAACCAACGTGCATGGTTATACTAGTGCACAAGGCTAAGCCAGCACACAAAACTCATTAGAGTACAAAAGTGAATAGAAATGTGAGAATAAGGTTCATCCCCACATAGTTTGTTGCAAAGAAGAGAAAGTAGTCTATTACAACATGATGAATCCCATGGACAGCCAAACAAGTCCCATGCAGGGGGTGGGACCCACATCCAACCAAATAAAGATATTTATGAAGAGTGTAAAGAACGCAAGGCTAATACTTGCGAACAATATAAGACTATGCAAAGCAAAGCCAACGTATAGGACTCATTCAGAAGTGCAAAAGCTCCAAAATGCGAGGCTAATTTGCAACCTTACGTAAAATAATTGAAACGTGATTATAACACATGCGAGCCCATATGACAAAACGCGTGATTTTTATTACTGAAAGAGATGCAAAATATAAGGCAAAGTTACAGCTAGGTATAAAACTCTCAACACGAAAAGACAAGCCAGTGTGTGACAAACACAACATGCGAGACAGATCCAAAGCGTGAAGAAGTCCAAATGCGAAACTAACTATCATCCTCGCGCAAAATTCAATAAAAGAAGACGGTCAATTGAATTACAATGACCATTTAAATGAGGCCCACATAAGGGGTGGGACCCACACCAATAAATTTTGTACACAATGCAAAGCAGACTCTGCATACAATGCGATGTCGAGCCAGCATAAAGTTATCTAAATGCAAGGCTATACTCACGACCAAAATATGAAGCTAACTCTCAGCCCCGTATAAACTTCAAGAAGCGGAAGGTCAAGGTTTGCATTAGAGACTTAAGGCGTCAGGCCATCCAGTAGCTTTACATAATATCTGATAAAGAAGAAGGTGGACCATTGACTTACAATGAGATGTAACTGATGTGATAAATTACTGAAAGCGCACAGTATCGGTTGTAGCGTTTAATAGGTCGTCCCACAGCGATCTAAAGTGTTTTTGCGTTCCTTACTCTTTCCTTAGTCTAACGGACTAACCAAAAATTCTAGTTTGAAGTTGAATTAATCTAAATAGTTTAGGATCTAGAATCCACTAATTTCCAACCATATTCTTACTTTTATTATCTTTTTCTATCATAAAAATTTGATGTTTTTAGTTTAATTTTTATTTAAAGTGCCCTAAGTATGAGATATCAAGTGGTGTGCAAGTATAACTCATCAAAGATACTATTCATATAAAGAAACTAAATCTTTTGATAATTAAATGAAAAAGATAAAATCAACAACCCCAAATCCTAACTAAGTATAGGCTATTAAGAAACCTAATTCAAGTATAACCTATCAAAATCTTAATTTTGGAGTTCTTGTATTTTAATCTTTTTATAGAAAAATCATGTTTTTATTTATTTTATTTAAGAAGAAAAATATTAGAAAGCAATTACATGGTGGATCCTAATTTCATCTACATCCTAGAGCTAAACTAATTACCTACTCATATTTTTAATAAGCAAAATCAAATTTTTATTCATGAATATGGTTAACCCTAATCTAGAAAGTAGTAAAACCTAAACTAGAAAGTGAATAACTCTATCTAGAAAGCAAATAAAAATCTCAAAATAATGACTTACATCTAGAGCACGGTATTGTGGTCGTCACCCCTTCAGTAAAATCCTAATTTTATTAAATTAAAAACAAGTACAAAACTTTCTAGATTCTCCAAAATACAAAGATATGGCCAATATATAGGTTTCGAAAAACCAAACCCAATTATAATATAATTGTGAAACTAGAAGACTAAAACGAAGTCATGAGAGAAAACTCGGGTTGTGGGGCCCACTTTGGTCAGCTATTTGGCGGCAAAAACCGCCAATTAGCGGCCAAATTAATTTAAGATTCTTCCCCTCAAGTATTTTCTCCTTTTGGTGGCAAAAACCGTCAATTAGCGGCCAAATTTCTTGTACGAATAAAATTTCTGAAAAACACACTAAAAATACCCGAGTAGCATTATTTATATACAAAAATAGATAATATGAAAGTTATAAATATGCTATATATGGCACTCATCACACCTCCACACCTATATTTTGCTAGTTCTCGAGCAAAACCTAAACAAAAAATGAAAAATAAAAATCCTAACTCACTTTCGCAGGAATCGCGATTGCACTTAGCACGTGCAACAAGCTTTTAAACTCCTAAGTTACCCTAGTGGACGAGTGTTGTCTCGTGAGGGTTTGCAGTGAATATACCCACAAAATTCATGAAGAAAATAGATTAAGGAATAAAAAAAAGAAAAATAAGGATAAGCTAAAATTAAGAAAAATAAAAATTTTATATAAAAGAAAGAAAAATCTTTGTTTATAATATTTTCATCAATTAATCTCACTAATATACAAACTCAAGAACGCATTTAGATTATCAATTTTCAAATCGAACGTCATATCAGATACACTTATTATTTAATCAAAAATTTAAATCCTATCTTTCAATACCCACTAACAAATAATCTATTGGCTCCTATACAACTATGTGCAAGTATGATAGTCTACTTCGGGTTTGAACTCCAACTCTAACTCATGATTCATCTCCTCTCTCATAACAATTTTTTTTCTTTTCTTTTTTTTTTTTTTTAAGAATATCTCACTTTTCATGCGAATATTCACGCTTGCTTAGGCGTTACTCGGTTAATACTCTTTTCTTTTTTTCTTTTTCTTTTTTTTAAAATATTTCACTTTTCATGCGAATATTCACGCGTACTTAGGTGCAAAGTACTCGATTACTCAGATCATACTCTTTTTCTTTTCACTCTTGAAGCTATTACCTTAATACCAGGCGCACCCCATTATTTTATCACTCTCGAGACTATTGCCTTAATACCAGGCTCACCCCATTATTTTATTCTCACTTTTTTTTATTTAGAGAGAGAAGACTTACTCATTTGTTATCATCTTTGTCCTTAACCTAATAAACTATTGTGAAGT
Organism: Dracaena cambodiana; assembly: GCA_036321105.1. Taxonomy (NCBI): domain Eukaryota; kingdom Viridiplantae; phylum Streptophyta; class Magnoliopsida; order Asparagales; family Asparagaceae; genus Dracaena; species Dracaena cambodiana. Next base: position 11,576,004 of record JAYEPQ010000005.1, on the reverse strand, counting down.
GAAAAATAGATGTATACTTGCCTCAAAACTACTGCTAACGGCATTTATTTTTTGGATTTTGATTTTATTTCATAAAATTCAAAGTGTATTATCCAATCTACTCTCCTATCTAATTTAAGATCTAAATTTGTTTCTTTATCTGTAATTAGTTTGATCTATTGATGAAAACATATAAAAAAAATTTCAAAATTTTTTTTTAGTTTTTTTATTTTTTAGTTAGTTACGCTAAAAACTACCCAAAGTGTAAAATAAAGAAACCCAAAAATCTAAAAATAAAATAAAGATTCTAAAAATCTTAGAAAAACACGAAGAAAATATACTAACCCACTCCCCCACACCTAAACTCATGTATGCTCTCATACACAAACCAAGTGTGGTAAAATAAATATAAAAACTATTACATAAATACTATACAAATAATGAGAGTCGTAAAAGTTACAATCTCAATATCATCACCCTATTAACGCATGGAAAGCAGTTACGACCTCTCGATCGCTTTCCACTTTCATAATATGTACGTTTTAAACGTGAAGTGAGTGTATTATTATATCTCATCAATTTCCTACAAGTCACGAAATTACCTGTTTGCTTCTTATGTCGTCCTTACTTTTTCTTTGTCCACATGTAAGCGTTAATAATTGGATTAAAAAAAAATTCATTATAAACCTGCCAATCATTATTAGTAACAAGTATACATGTAGAAATATCATGAGGTGAGAAGAGTGCTATATGATTAAGTGATCGTGGTGGTGGCTCTTCTAACTCACGAAGTAATATGAGCTCCTCTATAATTAATTCCTCAAAAGTTTGCTCATAAATTAATAACACACTTGCATAAGTATCATCATACAAAGAATCTGTATGTGCCGATTCATCTAATAATATGAGCTCATCTTTGAACATTTGCTCAAATGAGGGTTCAACATTAGTGCAAGAGGTCAAATGATAGTGCAAATTATGAACCATGTTGACCTCAATCAGGGAGCTCGTTGCGTGCTCATCCATATTAAATATGTTCAATGCCACAGTCATATTCCCAAAAGATAACTTCATGAGACCACTCCTACAATCAATTAATACATTTGATATTACAAGGAATGGTCTACCCAAGATAACGGAAATTTGATTTCGTAGATTGGAGATTGGCTCAGTTTCTATGACAATAAAGTCTATAGGAAAGATAAACTTGCCGACCTTAATGAGCATATCTTCGACTATACCAAGTGGTCTCTTGATCGAACGATCAGTTAGCTGCAATGTGACCTTGGTAGGTTGAAGTTTTCATAACCCCAGTTACTGATAAACAGTGTAAGGAAGCAAATTGACACTAGCTCCTAAATTAAGCAACGCCCTATCAAATGTAGTGTTTCCAATGGTGCATAAGATTGTAGGGGAACCTGGATCTTTGTACTTGATAGGTAAGGAGTTAGAGAGGATTTGCGATATATTTGCAGTAAGAAAAACTTTCTCAGAAACGTTTCTTGCTCGTTTCCTAGTACACAAATCCTTAAGGAACTTAGCATAAGTAGGAACTTGTTGTATAATATCAAGGAGTGAACTATTAACCTTCACTTGCTGAAATATCTCAAGAATCCTTTTTACTTGCGGTGAAGGCTTCCTAAGCCGATTGGGATATGGTGCTTTCAGCTTAGGAACAGGTTCTTCCAAATGATCATGTGACGATGATGGAGGTGATAGATATGGTCGTGGAGAAAGGGGTGGAAGAGATGATGTAGCCTGCGAGATAGTAGGAATGGAATCAGAGGGTATGGCTACATTATTGTCCACTTGCTTTCCAGATCTAAGCGTGTGAATGGCATTGCATTGGTGGACTTGCGACTAATTAGAGTTTGAGGAACTGGCATTAGGGTTCGTTATGGGTTGACTTGGAAAGGTACCCTGGCCACGTTTACTCATCAGACTCGCTAATTGTCCAACCTACTGCTATATATTCTTTATAGATTGAGAATTCACGAGCAATTGCTGACCTGTACTTTGAATAAAGTCAGTTGACACTTTCATAAGATTTTGCATGTGTATGTCAAGGTTGGAATGAGACTTGAGAAGATTTTCAACGTGCTTCTCAAGTGACTGAAGTCACTTTTTTTGTTCATTATTAGACCCCTGTTGTGCATGTGAGTGGTTTTGTGCAGGTGATCTATTTTGGTTGTTCCCATAATTTGAAGCGTTTGGGTGTTGATAAGCACCCACATTTGGTCTTAGAAACTGACCATTGACTGGAGATTGCATTTAGGGTTGGGCCCCCCCTGATATTGCCCTTGACCCCATAATAGATTTGGATGATTCCTCCAGCCAGGATTGTATGTAGGAGCGTAAAGATTATTCATGGGTTATTGATATAAGGTGTTAGCCTGCTCAAGTATGGGACCCATGGGATTCATTAATAATGGACACTCCTCCATAACATGATTTGGAGTTCCGCAATTAAACATGTGGGAACTTAAATTGATTTACCTGACTCACCGGTGGAGCACTAGGAGTCTCCAATGTCTCAATTCTCCTCATAAGGGTTGCAATCTTAGTTTTGACAGCTATAGAGCTGTCGACGCTATGGATCCCACCCTTATGTACAGAAGTTGATGCACTGGGCTTCTCAGTGGGACTCTTTCACTGTATAGTCTTCCACGATAGGTCTTCAAGAAAGTCCCATGCTTCATCCTCATTTTTTCTCATGAACTCTCCCGACACATGGACTCAAAAAGAGTTTTGGATGTGTAATCGAGTCCTTCGTACAAGATTTGACACAACTGCCACTTTTCTATCGCATGGTGGGGGCACTGAGCTAATAAGTCCTTGAACCGTTCCAAATATTTCCAGAAGGGTTCTTCCGACACTTGACGGAATTGATTAATTTGATTTCGTATCCTTGTCGTCTTATGCGTGGGATAATACTTCTTAAGAAACACCGTAACGAATTCATCTCAAGTAGTGATTGAATCAATAGGCATACTGTACAAGCACTTCTTGGCATTATCCTTAAGTGCAAAAGGGATGAAGCGAGGCTTAGTTGCGTCCTCTGATAAGTACTGCAGTTTAATCATTACGCATACTTTCTGAAATTCACTGATAAAGAGATATGTATCTTCTGAATCAGAACCAGTGAATTTAGAAAGCATACTAATGTACTGCGGCTTCAACTCATAGTGATTACCCGCTGTGTGTGGAAGTTTGATGCATGATGGTAATGATGTGCACAACGGGTAACATCGATCCTGAAGGATCGAGATCGGTTGGTCCATCTTGGCACCCATGAGCAAATCTAATCTCACTAGACTACCAAATTGATCACGGGTCCAATGTGGCATGAACCAGTGACCGTGAGTGTATGTGTGAGTTTCTTAAACTAATGTAAAAAGTGGGGAGTGGTGGAGAGAAAAACGGTGGAATAGATATGATCAAATAGAAACTGTGATTCCTACAGTGCCTAATATGTTTTATTTTTTTTAATTTTTGTACAGAACCAGGTAACTAAAATACAGAACTAGAGAAAAGAAGAGATCAAACCTCACCTTGATTGGCGGTTTTCACTGATGAATAGCGGGCAAACCAGAAGATTTGACTCTCTAGCTTTGGCTGATTAGTTCAAAGGCTCTTTTGATCTTTTTTATCTTCCTGTATCTGTACTGTAAGTTTCCTGCACACTCAACACACACTGTTAACCCGTAAAACGTTAGAAAAAAGAAAGAAAAACACCGTAGATCCCTAGCAATGGCGGCAAAAACTTGATGTGATAAATTACTGCAAGTGTACAGTATCAGTTGTAGCGCCTAACATGTCGTCCCACAGGGATCTAAGGTGTTTTTGCCTTCCTTACTCTTTTCTTAGTCTAACGGACTAACCAAAGATTCTATTTTGAAGTTGAATTAATCTAAATAGCCTAGGATCTAGAATCCACTAATTTTCAACAATGTTCTTACTTCTATTATTTCTTCTGTCATAAAAATTCGATATTTTTAGTTTAATTTTTATTTAAAGTACCCTAAACATGAGCTATCAAGTGGTGTGTAAGTATAACTCATCAAAAATACTACTTTTCATATAAAAGAAACTAAATCTTTTGATAATTCAATGAAAAAGACAAAATCAATAACCCCAAACCCTAACTAAGTATAGGCTATCAAGAAAGCTAATTCAAGTATAACCTTTTAAAGTCTTAATCTTCGAGTTCTTGTATTTTAATCTTTTTATAGAAAAATTATGTCTTTATTTATTTTATTTAAAAAGAAAATATTAGAAAGCAATTACATGGTGGATTCTAGCTTTATCGACATTCTAAAACTAAACTAATTAGCTACTCATATTTTTAATAAGCAAAATCAAATTTTTATTCATGAATATGGTTAACCCTAATCTAGAAAGCAGTAAAATCTAAACTAGAAAGCGAATAACTCTTTCTAGAAAGCAAATAAAAATCTCAAAACAATGGCTTACCTCTGGAGCACGGTATTGTGGCCGTCACCCCTTCAGTAAAACCCTAATTTTATTAAATTAAAAACGAGTACAAAACTTTCTAGATTCTCCAGAATACAAGAATATGACCAATATATAGGCTTCGGAAAACCAAACCCAATTATAATACAATTGTGAAACTAGAAGACTAAAACGAAGCCACGGGAGAAAAGTGGGGCCCACTTTGGAATGCTATTTGGCTGCAAAAACCGCCAATTAGCGGCCAAATCAATATATTAATTTATGAAATTTCTTCCCCTCGAGTATTTTCTCCTTTTGAGTTTATTTGGATGACTATATTGCACTTTGACTCTCTGCAGTATCGTAGTCTCGTAGTCTTGCCCACTTTAGAAACTTTTCGGATCTTGATTTTCTATTCCAACTCTGATTTCATGTCGTCTCCTTGTACGAATAAAATTCCTAAAAAATACACTAAAAATACCCGAGTAGCATTATTTATATACAAAAATAGATAATATGAAGGATATAAATATGCAATATATGGCACTCATCAGTAACCAATCAAATGAGGCCCACACAGGGGGTGAGACTCGCATCTAATTAACCTTGCCGTTAAGCCCACATAAAGAGATCAAGACACGAGGCTAAGCCTGTGTGGAGTCCGAATTTATGCTCGCAACTAAATGCGAATCTAAGTTAGTGTACAAGGCTAAGTCAGCACATGAATCTAACTCAGTGTGCGAGGCTAAACTAGCATATAATTCCATCCTCGCGTATAACGTGTAATTATACTAGCCTAGTTGCGAGGCTATGCCCGTGAGGCTAAGCCTGCGGTTATAGGGCTAAGTTTGCATTCTGAATACCCAACAATGAATTAATTTGTATTAAGCGTGCATCTCGAGAACGTTTAAAAAAAGTTAAATGAAGAACTTTCAAAAGAAGGAGACTTTGTCTTAGCTGTCAAAAGACTGGTGATCATGACCCACAAAACTAAGAAAAAATTTAAATCCAAGTGGGAATGACCGTTTGAAGTAGAAACTGTCTACTCAAATGGAGCCTATCCCTGTTCAAACAAGACGGTGATAAGATAATGATGCCTATCAATGGCAAATTTTTGAAGAAATATTATATCTAGCCACCTTAAAAAAAATGAAGAGGAGGCTAATGAATCAATTGCCCAATACTGTTAAAAGCAATGGGCAGAGAAATCAAAAATTTCGCGCCAATCCCATCATACTGGGAGTATCAATAAACCCTAAGCCAGTAAGGTAAAGGGGAGAGAGAACGTTTGGCATTTAAACCCAACAAAACTCTTGACAACTCATCATACTGAGAAAAATAGCATGCCTAGCTGATGTGATATTTACTGCAAGCGCACAGTGTCGGTGTAGTGCTGTACAGGTCGTCCCACGTGATTTAAGGTGTTTTTGCGTTCCTTACTCTTTCCTTAGTCTAACGGACTAACTATGAGTTTCTAGATCGAGAGAAGATTAGTTTTAAGTTCTAGGAATTAGCCTAGTATCTCGAATCCATTAGAATAATAGCCTAACAATAAATTATCTCTTTCTTACTAACTTTTAAATGATGCACGGTTAAATAACATATTAAAAAGATGATCTTTTTAATTTGATTTTAATCAAGTGCCCATAAATATGACCTATCAAGTGATGTGCAAGTATAGACCATCAAAAATAACACTTTTCTCAAAAACAAATCATATCAAGTAGAAAATCTTATAAACAAAAGAGAACAAGTAAAATTTAAATTATAATCTAAGCATAGGCTATCAAAAGACCGAACTTAAGTATAACCTATCAAAGAAATTAGATTTACAAGTTTATTCAATTCAATTTATTTATAGGAAAATCTTTATTGATAATTCCAAAAATAAAAAAAGAATAAGAATTCCAAACTTCAGCCAAATATAGATTATCAAAATATTAATTAAGCATAATCTATCAAAGAATTATGATTTATGAACTCTATCTTTTATTTTTTATAGAAAAGTCATAACTTTATTTCTTTTTAGGAAGAAGATGAGATAAATCTATATTAGATCTATTAAACTAATTTCATCTACATCCTAGGGCTAAAGAAATTTAGCTACTCAAATTCCTGATAAGCAAAATTGAATTTTTATTCATGAACACAATAAAATCTAATTTAGAAAGTAATAAAATCTAAACTAGAAAGCAATTAACTCTTTCTAGAAAGCAAATAAAGAACTAAAAGCAGTGGCTTACCTCTAGAGCATGGTGTTGTGGCCGCTACCCCTTCAGCAAAATCCTAATTTTATTAATTTAAAACGAGTACAAAACTTCCAGAATTCTCTTAGAATACAAGGATACGGTCAATATATAGACTTCGGAAATCAAACCCTAATTCTAACAGAACTAAAAAACTACAAAATTACAACAAAGCCACGGGAGAAAATTTCGAAGAAGTGGGGACCATATGGCCTCTAATAAACGGGACAAACCGCTAATTAGCGGTCAAATAATGTGAAAAAATCTTGAAACTTTTTCCACGTGAAACTCATCTTTTTGGCTTTGGTTTCCTGACTGTATTCGACTTTGAGTCTTTGCAACATCGTAGTCTCATAGTCTTGCCCACTTTAGAAATTTTTTTGGACTTTGATTTCCTACTCTAACTCTGATTTCATGCCATCTCCTTATACAAATCGGATTACCTGAAAAAGATACTAAAAATACCCAAGTAGTATTTATTTATATACAAAAATAGATAAAATATGGGAGAAAAAATACAATATATGATACTCATCACACCCCCACACCTATCTTTTACTAGTCCTCGAACAAAATCTAAATCTAAAAAGAAAAATAAAAATCCTAACTCACTTTCGCAGGAATCGCAATTGCACTTAGCACGTGCAACTAGCTTTTAAACCGCCAGGTTACCCTAGTGGACGAATTGTGTCTCGTGAGGGTTTGCAGTGAATACCCACAAAATTCATGAAGAAAATAGATTAAGGAATAAAGAAAAAAAGAATAAGGATAACAAAAAAATAAGAAAAGTAAAAATTTTATACAAAAGAAAGAAAAAAAAATTATAATATTTTCATCAATTAATCTCATTAATATACAAACTCAAAAACGCATTTAAATTATCAATTTTCAAATTGAGCGTCATATCAGATATACTTATCATTTTAATCAAAAATTTAAATCCTATCTTTCAATACCTACTAACAGATAATACATTGGCTCCTATACATCTACGTGCTCATGTGATAGCCTATTTCGGCCTTGAACTCCAACTCTAACTCATGATTCATCTCCTCTCTCATAACAATTTTTTCTTTTTTTTTAAGAATATTTCACTTTTCATGCGAATATTCATGCTTGCTTAGGCGCAACATACCCGATTACTCGGTTCATACTCTTTGTTTAGAATATTTCAATTTTCATGCGAATATTTCCGCTTATTTAGGTGCAAAGTATCCGATTACTCAGATCACACTTTCTTTTTTTTCACTCTTGAGGCTATTGCCTTAATACCAGGCGTACCCCATTATTTTATCACTCTCGAGACTATTGCCTTACTACCAGGCTCACCCCATTATTTTATTCTCACTTTTTTTCTTTTTTCCTTTTTTTTCTTTTTTTTGTTTAGAGAGAGAAGACTTACTCAATAGTTATCATTTTTGTCCTTAACCTCATAAACTATTGTGAAGTGAAAAATAGATGTATACTTGCCTCAAAACTACTGTTGGCGATATTTATTTTTCGGATTTTAATCTTTTTCCTAAAATTCAAAGTGTACCATCCAATTTACTCTCCCATAAATTTCAAATCTAAATTTATTCCTTTATCTGTAATTAGTTTGATCTATTGATGAAAACATATAAAAAAATTTTCAAAAAAATTTTTTTTGTTAGTTACACTAAAAACTACCCAAAGTGTAAAATAAATAAAACCAAAAATCTAAAAATAAAATAAAGATTCTAAAAAAAAACTAAAAATTCTAGAAAAATAAGAAGAAAATATCCTAACCCACTCCCCCACACCTAAACTCGTATATGCCCTCATATACAAACCAAGAATGGTAAAATAAAAAAAAGAAAAAATAGAAAACTATTATACAAATATTATACACTTATTAGAAAATTCAAACGGTTATGACTTTTTGATCGTTTTCCACTCTCATAATGTATCATTTTACGTTTTGATATGGATGAACTTAGCCTTTTTGTCAGTTTTGCATTTAATCTCTCCATCTTATTTTTGATTTTTCTTATTTTATTTCTACCCTTCTTTCTTTTATTCAATAGTAAAATTTTGAGGTTGGAAAGCGTACCTTTATCATTGTTCATATTCCATCCATGAGTTCTTTCATATTAGTAAGTATTTTGGTTTTATCGACTTGTGAAATAACATACTCACTTTGGTGTTGTCGAATCATGAGCTCGATTTTGGAGGGCTCTTTTAAATCATTGTTCGCCATAAAAATTGAATTTTTCTTTACTGACAATATTTCAATAAAGGATTACAATCTAACGGTTTTCCGTTTACAGAAGATGAGGAAGATAGCTTTTCCTCTTTATTTAAGGCTGGGTTTCTAGGTAGCTATGGAGGACGATCCTACTCTCCGTTGACACTCCATACAATCTGTCTCAGTTGGATTAAGGAAAGGAAAAGGGCTCTTCTCTCTTGATCACCAGAGGTAATTTATGGGAGAAGACGTCTGTCTGTATCTGTGTCTGTCCGTGTCTCTTTCGCTCCTCCGCCTTTTATAGGGGTTTTTAGAGCGTCTTGCCATATTTGCTCGACCGTTAGCTCCCACTACTCAAAAAGTGTCGTCATATTCGTTAGACAGTTGCTCCTACGATCGAAGTAACGCCGCTGCATTCGTCTGACAGTTAGCCCCATGATCTAAGATGGCAATTCTTCTGTTCGGGTCGGGTGACTTTTTATTAAACCCCTACCTGAAAGTTATGGGTAGTGTCGCGAATCTCATTTTTAAATTCGTGAACTTGTTCTGTCATTACTGGGTCACGAACCTCAATCTTCAGGTTCGCGCCTCTGCAGAATTGCGGACTTCTAACTTTAAATCCGCGGATCTGCTTTGCTTTCCAGAATTTTTTGCCAACAAAACCCCCTCCAAATTTTCCAAAACTCTCATGATTCCTTGAGGAGTTTCGGTATACTTTGGATATAATATTCTGTATTAGAATCTCCATCGTATTTGCAGAAGTCTGTGACTCTGTATTAGCGCCACATTTTGCAATTCTTGGAACATAAAACTCTGTGTTAGGGTCACAGATTTGCATTGCGAAGAAGAAGACGACTCTGTGTTAGGGCCGCAAAATTTTGCTTTGGAAGGGACACGTCTCTATATTAGGGGCGCGAGCCTTCATTTTGGAGTAGAAAATGAATTTGTGTTAAGGTCGCGAACTTTCGCTTGTTGGTGAAGAAAGCGACTCTGTATTAGGGTCGCAAATCGTAATTTCTGAAGGATCACAACTCTGTATTAGGAACGCGAGCTTCCACCTTTATGGAGAAGAAAACGACTCTGTATTAGGGTCAGAAACTGTAATTTCTGAAGGATCGCGACTCTGTATTAGGAACGCGAGCTTCCACCTTTTTGGTTGCGGGAAGGCTGGAAGGCGGTTGCTTTTTTTTTTTTTTTACGGCGTAAGAATTGAGACGTTCTCTGGGCCGCATTAAATGAAAAGGTACCCATGAGATTCGGGTCAGATATCACTCTGTCCAGAGATCTCGACCGTCAAATCATCCGCTATATAACTCCACTTTATGGGAGAGGCTATTCTTATCCCAAGAAATTTGAAATCTGAGTTCCTCGTTAGGGCGCCTCAGACCTCTCATCTTCAATCTCCTATAGCTTCTGATTCTCTGTGCGAAAAGATTTTCTTAATCTGCAAAAGATGCCGAAGAAAGTTTCTTCTTCCTCCGCTGCTGCCAGTGGTCGTCAAGATCCTCAAGCAACCTCCAGTTCGATAGTAGTTCGGCAGGAACCTTTGATCGGAGGTAATAATAAAAAAAATTCGGAAGGCAGTTCATTTTCTCTTTTTTTCTTTTTTTTTTATCTCTGAATCTGAATGTCTTTTGCAGTCGATTACGCCTTGAATCCTTGGCCAAAGGATTATTATTTCAGATATTCGGATGGCTATGATGGGAAGAAAGAGTTCAGATATGGTCATGTCTTTCCCTATTGTACAGCCTCAGATAAACAAGAGAGAGAAGACAAAATTCTCTATCCTTCTCGCTCAACATTGCGAGAGCTGATGACCAATGCACCTTTCGAAGGAGATGATCGGTCTCCGTTGCTCAAACTCGTCTTTTTGTTTGGGGACTATATTTCAATACCCGACAGTGGTTTTGAAGATGGTGATTACAAGTGGCTTCGTCAAGTTGAAGGTCGCTACTTGTTTCTCCCCAATATAGAAAGATCTTATCCGTTCTTATTCTTTCAATCCCTTTCCGTGCCTAGGCGAATGGACTGGCACATAAACATGCCACAAGACAACATTTTGCTGGGGGGATTCACTACTCAAGGTGTTTTTCCTCGTGGTACTGGGAAGAGCTTTCGTGGATTGTTGCTGGGATTTTTTAAACATGATCTCCCCAGAGGCGAGATTTCTATAATCGCGCAGACTTTCCTGCACCGTTTTACCAATGCACAAGGAGAGTTTCCTGTTCAGGATTTTCGTCCCACTGGATGGGTTTACTATTCTTCGAAAGGAGAGTGGGCAGTCTTGACTGACTTCGTTCTGCGATCATTTAGAGATCAGCTTCATCATGCGGGGCTGTATCGCACCATTAGGGCAGTTCAGCACGGCATTTCCACCAGCAGATTCCTTTTTTTTGCCTTATTAAAATTGTATAATCCTGATACTTGTACAATCTTTTGCCCTCGAGACGAATTGGGTTTCGCCCTCCATGAGATGCATGAAGTCTTGGGCTTGCCTATGGGAGACGTCCCGTATGAAGAGTACGTCCCTACTGGAGAAGAACTCCATCTGCTGAAGATTCAGGACCCTTTGGCTTTACTGGGAATTGCTCTGCCATTATCATATTTGCACCCACACATCGGGCACCCATAGTTTGAAACCAAAGAAGTGGCTGCAATATCTTCTGCCTAATTTTTCTAGGAGTAATCCGAACTTTATTCGCCTTCCTCCAGTTTCTGAAAAGGAGGTTGAGAGAAGAATTGCAAGTTTCGGGACAGATACTTATATTGCCGAATCTGACGAGGACGTTCTCAAAGCTGGGACGTTCTTTGAGAGTTTTCATTATCAGGCCCTTCAACCTTTATTTGACCCTGCCTTCTTGGCGGGTTATTTGCTGGTCTGGCAGAAAAAATATGTTATTCCTTCGCAGGAAAACATACCCATTGGGGCTGTATACCCAGCCGTTCTACTGGCATTGCGTAGATGACTCAGTTTGTTGCCTGCCATGGTATGTAGTATCCAAAGCAGATTGAGAAGAATATCTGATAAATTCTGCAGTGTGAAGAAGGAGAAGAGGAAGAAAGGAGACCCTGTTATTAAGATTCCTAATCCACATGTAGAACTGCCTTAAACTTATTTGATGGCCTGGCTGGTTCTACATTGCCCCACTTTGATGAGTCCTGCAGACCCGCAGATTGATTTAAGTGCTCCCAAAGTGCAGCACTACGAGAGGTCGCAATGGAAAGGGGGCTACATGGCCGCGATCCGCAAAACCCTTCGTCATTTTTCATCTTTTGAGTTGTTCAAATGTTTTCCATACTTTCCGAATGTTGGATACGCGGAAGAATTCGCAGACACTGCTGGTGTTGATAAATTTACTACCCTATCCTCGGGGTGTTTCTGGTGATTGATAAACATCCACCCAGGGCATCTGGTCCTTCGTTTAGGGAACCTTTATTATATAGAACCTTACTACCCGAGTCGCTTTGCCTGACAGTTTGGGTATGATCAGCTTTACATTGGTAATTCCAATAGGGAATTAAGTTTTGTTAGGAATGTTTTCGAGGGAGCTCGAGCTTGGTTTCACTTCGTCGCAGGTGGAACTCAAGCCAAATTTGATCTTTCGCTCAAGACTCTGAACTCGAATATGAGCTTCTGTTTCTGTAAGTGGTTTGCGGATGCTAACTCTGCTCCTCAGAATTTCAACATACACCATACCAGTCTGCGGGAGATCAGAACTTGGTATGCCCAGAAAAAGAAGGCTGGCAGTACGAAAGTGGCAGGGATGGAGGATTTCAGGGGGACAGCGCATCTAATGAATCGGAGCAAAGGAAAGAGGACAATGATGCACCAGTTCAGGCCGCCTCCCTTGATGCTTCTCCTGATCCGACATCGAGGAAGACTTCTCCTCCATCGCAGCCTTCTCCGAAGAAATCTTCACATAAGCGGAAGAGACTAAGGCATCTTAGCGACTTGCCTACCATTCTACGGGGGATTGATTCGCAGAGCACTCTGTCTGGGACAGGAACTGCAACACCCCCTCCAGTTGCTGAATCTCTCGTTGGGGAATCCAAGGAGGATGAAGATGACTCCTGCTTAACTCTCCACTCCCTCAAGAGGCATCGGAAACAAGGACCTGTTCTTTGCAATGACCCTGCTCCCATTACTCAAAAGGGTTCTACTCCTCCATTGGCCAGGTCGACATTGAAATCAGTGTTTCCTCGGCCTTACAAGAGGATTCTGTAGCTCTTGTTGCTCAGGGCACTGCAGATGATGAAGTGCAAATCATTGGGGAGACTCGCACATTAGATCCCCCAAAAGCAGCACCTCCTTCTGAAGATCAAGATGAATGGGGCGATGATGATGACACCAGTAGTGACAATTTTCGCTCTTCTACTCCTCTCTGAGACCATGGTAAATACGTCTTTTTGAGCGAGGAGGTTCAAACCGAAGTATACGGGCCTGAAGTGTTTGGTCCTGAGGTGTACGGACTTGGAGAATCCAGCGTCCACCCTTTAGGTCTTCATCTTCTTCCTTTAGCATTTATATTATTGTCAACTGATACTGTAACACTTATTAATTTTCTTCTTTTTGCTAGCTCCAGTTTTGACTCCAGACTTAGAGTGCATGGGCGCGAAGGTGACTTCCCCAGACAATACCGTCGCGGGAGCTGATACTGGTGAAACGACAAAAGTTACTAACTCCGCGGTTGATACTTCAGAAGTGGTGATTGTCGAGGCTGCTATGTCTATGGTCTTGGCCACAGCTATTCCAACTGATGTTGTAGTTCAGGAGGCTGTGATTGGTAGCTCTGCGAAGATCTCCAGAGGTGTCATTCCTCCTGGTATTAGCTTGGTTGCGGATCAATCCGCTTCTGCCTCAACCTATATCACTCCTTCTCATGCAGAGATTGACATGCTTGAGAATGATTTATTGAAGGACACAGTGGAGCTGTATTGATAAAATACTGAAGGGGTTCCTTTTACTTCAATCGCCAATGTTCTCAATATTTATCTAACTAGTATTGTTAGCATTGGTGGAGAGGATAGAGCTGCTCCTTTTAGGCTTATGATAACTCAATTTCAAAAGCATACTGAATTCCTGTCGAAAGCGAGAAGTGCTGATAAATCTGAGACAGTGGAAATCATTTTCTAGAAGCTGAGAGAGGAACAGTTTAAGTTCCAGAAGGAGACTTGGGAGAAGGCAAATGTTTGCAAGGCTTCTTTAGAAAAGGGTCAATCAGACCGCGAGTCTCTGGTTCTTCAAGTGGAAGCCGCTGCTTCAATTGTCAAGGGCCATGATCAAGCTATTACTAGGACTCAAGAAACCATTACCAAAGCCCAAGCTTTTCTAGCCAAGATCACCAAGGAACGTGATGAATCAATATGGAATCTCGCCAATTTGTCGCGTCAGAGGGACAATATATCCAGGGATCTACAGACGATGCAAGCTGAATTGGATTCGCTGGAGGCTACTGCAGCGCAGAATGTTATTGCTAGTGACGAGGAACTGTCGCCAAGCTACTGTTCAAGCTTATGAGATCCTTCAGCAAAACATTGATGACGCAGAGGAGAAAATAAAAGATCTCTTGAACCATTGAGTTGTAGAAACTGGTCTATGCATATATATATATATATATATATATATATATATATATATATATATATATATATATATATATATATATATATATATATATATATATATATATATATATATATATTGTTGTTCCTTCTCTTGTAACCATCCTCTGACATTTGTTGTACATGGCATGACTCCTTGTTTATGTAAAGAACTTAATCTGGGTTTTGTATTTCTAAGGCACAACCATAGCATTTGTCTTCAAGGACTTGCAATAAACTCGCCTACTCTCGTCTGAAATTCGCGATTCTCTGTAACATTCTGGTATCCGTGTATTTGTCACGTGACTTCCGCGGATCTTTGTCGGTTTTGTGACTTCACATTCAGAGGTTTGCGAATTAACTAAGCTCATAGTAGATGTGCGATCCTGACTTCCAAGGATTGCAAATTTCAGTTTACGATGTTCCGTCCAGAAGTTTGAGGATTCATGCTAAGTTCGCAATCTTAGTTTTTGCGAACTGCAATCGAGCTTCGAAACTTCCCGGGGCGACTCAAAATTCCTCGGAATTTGTAAAGACTTCTGCGAGCCTTGGGACAAGATCGTCGGGCGTGGGATCCCAAGCGTTGCATGTCTTTATTAATGACGAGATCTCTGGGCTGCGACATCTAAGCGTCCTATGCAGCAGTAATAAATTATGTTGAGATCTGAACTGAAAATCTTGACCGGAGATTTCGATTATATCTCCTCTAAACAGGAGATCACAGTTACCCGATTGTCTATATAAGTCATATGATCTCCTCAATGGAAGATCATCCAGCCGTGAGAGAATTTCTTCTTGACTCTCTTCTCTTTCTTTTGTAGCCGATCTATCAGTGCAGCCATATTTTCTTCTTCTTCAACCGAAGTGATGGATAAGAGTAGGCCTATCACAATACCTCTAGACCGCATCAATCCAGCGGGGTGTCTCACCGAAAAGGTCTTTCTGACCGTAGTCATTTTCCTTAATTAAGGTAAATCTCTTCTTCTGACTCATATCCCTCTCTTTCTTCTTTTTCTTCTCTTTTAACAAGGATTTGTCTTGGTTGTAGGAGATAACCGTAGTCATTCTCCTTAATAATGGCCCAGACCCACTGAGCTCGTAATTGCTTCCAATGCCTCAAGGGGCTTGGAAGGTCTCATGAATTTTTCATGAGAGAAAAGATTTTGGGTCTGGAGCATTATTTTTCTTCTTTCCTAGTATCTCACAAGGTTGGGGTACTAATGACCAGGACCTTGAATTTGTGCAACCTCTCATGTTATAAGTTTGGGGTGTGCATTTGGTATGCCAAGTTTTAAACTAATCAATTCATTGGCATTATCACTGTGGAACCAACCAGGAGGTCTCTGATTGTGGTCGGAAAGAAAAAATAAGATTATGCCTTTAAGTCATCTTTAAAAAGGAGGCTACAAGAGCAAATTGGAAGTGGAGCCTATGAGCAAACTTCTTGATCTGAACCATGTCGAAAGAGACGGTTACAGAAACAAGTCTGTCATTTCAGAAGAAGTTAGAGAATATATCTCATTTACACAGTCGCTGAATGCATCTGTGCTAGTGTTTGAGGGCTCAGAATCAACACCAGAAAAATAAGCAAATTCCAGATTTTCATTTATCACCCATTCACCATCAGAGTGAATGGCATTATTTACATCAAGGCCTTCGAGGCTTATCATAATAGACTCACCGTCCCAAACTACATTCTCGGATTCCGAATCTTCGGATCCTAATTCTATATCAGCCTCTTCGCCGCTATCAGAGTCATCTGGAACGGGCTGATATGTAACACCGAACGCATCTAGATACAGCAACGCGTCAGTAAAGTAATTTTCAACTCCTTTGAAGGGTTTTTTTTCCGCAACGAGCCTCTTCATGTTCGCGTCTTTGTCAACATACTTCATGCATTGGTGTAACATGGAGGGCACAATGAGATTGCTATGGATCCAAGGTCTCCCCAGTAGCAGATTGTATGATGTGTCAGTGTCTATCACGTAACACGTGACTTCCGTCTTCAGATCGCCGATTTGACACTTGAGCTTAATTTTTTCCAACGGTCTACTTCCGTTAGTATTGAATCCGAAAATAGTGGTGTTGGTTCCCGCTAATCTATTCATCGGCACTCCAAGATATCGTAGCATTTTTCGTGGCATGATGCTCAAGGCTGAGCCTGGATCAACTTGAATGCGATCAATCTCCGTAGACCCTATGTATCCCTTGTAATACAAAGGGCGGTGATGCTTATTGTTCCTGACTTGCATATCTTCTGGAGAGAAAGCGATGTAGGGAACGATCTTACCCGAGACTTGGTGATAGGTTGCGCAAAGAGATTCTCTTTCCTCACTCACCTCCGGTATTTGTGCTAAGAATACTTGTGAATCTTGCAGAGCTTCTCTTAAAGCTTCTCTAGTAGATTTAGAGAGCTTCAGGAGCTCGTACAAGGTTATCCTTACAGGAATATTGGCCAACTGTGTTAGAATATCGAACTGGAATGACTTCCGCGAATCCTCCACAGGCTCTTTTCCCTTCTTTTTCAAAATTTTATCAAACTTAAGCTCCTTTTGTTTGACTTTTTCTAGAGGTGGTCGAGAATCCGTTGTCTGGCCGTAGTTCTTCAAGTAATCTTTTTCCGAACGGGTCCCCGCGGGAGGAGGATCTGCATCGGCTACCAAAGAATTTCCGATTTCTTCTTCCGAATCAGTCAAAGCAGGAATAACCCCGTCATTTTCGAAAATTACGGAAATAACATTAGAGGTAAAGATTTTTCCTCTTTGTCTCTTTCTAGATGAACTGGAACTCCATTGTTCATCTCTTAGGAGGTCTGGATGCACCCACAGTATCTCCCCCCTATTAGTTTCGAAGGGGAACAATCCTTTCTTTCGCTGTTGGTGCGGGTCAAAATTTACGATCTGCATCGTACCTTTAGGGATGGGCTACACTCCGTCTTGAACTGGTTACTCTATCCAGTCGGGCGCTTTGCCGAACTTAACAGTCACCATGTTCGCGGTCATCTTCTTCTGGTGCTCTTGGAGTTTGATGACATTAGCATCTACTAAGACTTAAATTTTATCTTTGAGGATGTAGCAGTTTTGGGTGGAGTGGTTAATGATCATATGGTAGACACAGTAGTTAGGATCGTTAATTTTCCCTGCTTCTTCTGGATGTTTGGACTCCGGCAGCTTCAGCATCTTCTTACTTATAAGGAGGTTGAAGATAGTCTTTGCATGTTCATCTTTAAAGGAGTATTGCTTTTGCGGCATTCGTGTCTGAGGAGGGAGCTTTAGGGAAGTCTTCACGGGTTGTGGCGTATCAGTGACCATCATCTCTTTTTCCTTATATCCTCGGGATCGGGACTTATAGTTATTATCGCCACTTCGTTTCGGTTTCTCCTCGCCTCCTTCTTCTTCAAGTCTTTGCGCAATTTCTTCAGTTTCTTCAGCTTGCATGGCGAGATCCTTCCAAGTTGAGGACTTCACTGCTCCCATCTTGGCTAGAACCTTAGTCGATAGATTATGTCGACAGGTTTCTACCAAGGTCTTTTCTAGCATCTCGTGCGGACATCTGAGAGAATCGTTTCGGAATTTTTTGATGAAGTCCCAGGCTGACTCCCGTTTCTTTTGTTTAGTGGCTAGAAGCGCCGGCATTGATACCTCCATATCATCTTCATAGAACCTGGTGAGAAAGGCTTTCTCCATGTCGCTCCATGAATTGATGGTTCCCGATTCTAGTCTCCGGAACCATTCAAAAGCTAGCCCCGTTAAGATACTAACGAATACTCTCGTAATGATAGGGTCATTTCTGGGTAAATGCCCAATCTGCAACTTAAAATAGTAGAAATGCTGGTTCGGCGATCCTTTCCCATCGAAAAATTTGAGTTTCAATGGTTTATGACTTTCTGGGAATGGCACACTTTTCCATTCCATGGGATACGGTCTTACCATGCCGAGCTCTTGTAAATCGCTCTTATGCATGAGGGCGTCTAGTTGGTTTTGGAAGCTCTCTATCCAAACAGCATCTGCATTTCCTTCTTGATGCGTGGAACGGTTACCGTTATCCTCATGATGCTCTTCTTTCTCACTATTGCGAAGATCCTCTTTTTCTGTCTTCTTTCCTGTATTCTTTAGTTTAGCTTTCTCCAATTCCATCAGAACATGTAGCATATCTTTAAGCTCGCTGATAGTGTTCTTCTATTGCTGGATATGCTTATCTTGTTCATCCATTCTCTGCATGAACTCTTCTGAGATATTTTTTTGGGTCATATATACGGAGGCAGAATCTTCTAGGAACAAACCGGATGTCTGCGATTCAGCCATAACAAATTTGACTATATCCTCTTCATTGGAAGAGACTCCAGCCATCTATCTATAATTCATGGGGACTGTCATCCCACTTCTGAGTCGAGTGTTTCGGAAAACTCCTCGCTTTTCATTGAATAGATCTTTGAAACTCGTAGGAAGCTCTAGATCGGAAGTTTCTCCTTCGGAGACTTTCTTCGCCCTCTTCTTCTTTTCTCCAGCACTTGTCATATTAGATGACACTACAGGGTATTCTGGCTCAGAAAATTCAAGCACCTTTCATCGCCTCCTCTTCGCTAGTTGGAATGAAGACGTCGATAAAGTCGACAACCGATGAAATACCGAAGACCTGGTATGGGCTGAACAATGACAGTGAGATAGTACTGCATTGATCAGTCGTTCACAGTGGCAGTGAGATACATAGGATTCTTCCCTTTTTTTGTTCAGGAGTTCCCTAAGATCTCTTGCACTGGGAGTCTTTGTGGCGTCATCATTTGTGGGAGATAGCTTCACGAACGGCATAGTCGCAGCCTTGCAGATAGGCATGCATTCTCCGCGAATTTGAGGTTCGCAGGTTCCACGAGCTTCATTGATCACGTGATCAGACATTCCCCCTGGACTTTTGATGGGCTTACTTCGCTTTCGGTAGGGAACGTGAGTAAATCCTTCCGTGCCTCGACCAACCTCGCCTTTTGGCTTCCATATTTGCATGGTAAGTTTTTATTGGGATGAGTTAGAGGTTTCCTTTTGTTGCGTGTTCTTGCGGAGGGCACGAGCTTTGCTTCTTCTCAGGTTTCTTCTCGTTGTACGAGTGAGAGGAACCTTCTTCTCCGCATGACAATTTTGCGGAGCAGGTAGTGGTCGTTTCTTGTTGAAGCGGGGACTTTGGTTCACTTTGCTTGAGAGATCAAGAGTGTTTGCCGAAACTGGCATAGAGCCCAATGTTAGGGAAGAGGATTTCGGACTAACTTGGTCCGTTGACTCCCTTAACTGGGCTATTGCCGTCTCCTTGGGGATTGACCCCTTGGGGATTTTATGGTATCCCCTTAGGGAAGTAGGGCTCTTGGAGTCTGAAAAAAAATTTCTTCATATCTTTCCTGGTCGACGTGAATGGTGAGCGAGTCGACCATACTACCAACTGGAATATTGTCGGATTGAGCTACCACCATATCAGCGGAGGTGATGGTACTTCCCAGCAGAGTCGCCAACCTTTTGTCCGCTATAAAAATTGAATTTCTCTTTACTGACAATTTTTCAACAAAGGATTACAATCTAACGGTTTCCTATTTACAGAAGATGAGGAAAATAGCTTTTCCTCTTTGTTTAAGGCTGGGTTTCTAGGTAGCTATGGAGGACGATCCTGCTCTCCGTTGACACTCCGTACAATCTCTCTCAGTTGGATAAAGGAAAGGAAAAGGGCTCTTTTCTCTTGATCACTAGAGGTAATTTCTGGGAGAAGACGTCCATCTATGACTATGTCTGTCCGTGTCTCTTTCGCTCCTCCGCCCTTTATATGGGTTTTTAGAGTAACGTCCCGCCATATTTGCTCGACTATTAGCTCCCACTACTCGAAAAGTGTCGTCATATTCGTTAGGCAGTTGCTACCATGATCAAAGTAATGCCGCTGCATTCGTCTAGCAGTTAATCCCATGATCCGAGATGGCAATTCTTCTGTTCGGGTCGGGTGACTTTGTATTAAACCCCTGCCCGAAAATTATGGATAGTGTCGCGAATCTCATTTTTAGATTCGCAAACCTATTCTGTCGTTACTGGGTTGAGAACCTCAATCTTCAGGTTCGCGGCTCTGCTGAGTTGCGGACTTCTAATTTTAAATCCGCTGATCTGCTTTGCTTTCCAGAATTTTTTGCCAACAATCATCAGGTACCATGACCTCTTCTTTTTTAGATTCTTCCCATTCTTCTAATGTTCTGGGCTCATCATGCAAATTTTCTTCAAATCTGTCATCAAGATTCATAAAAAAAAATGCCATACTAGTGAACTTATCGTTAGTCAAATTATTATGAAGGGATAAAAAAATTTCTTCACAAATTGCTTCACAATTTTCATCAAAAAATCAAATGATAATATGTCACTAGCTAACCCACCATAAGGTAAATCATCAAGCAAAATATTTTCTTTATCACTGATTTCTTCATAATTATTGTCATAATGGTCTAAAATAGGTTGATCACAATATTGAATTATAGACTCATCATGCACAAAATTATTTAATTCATTTTGAATCATATCTAATTCAAAATATGACTGAAGTGGTTACTATTGGAGTCAGATATGTTCAAACTATTAGATGGTTGATCTATAAAAAGTTTAGTTTGAGAAATCATTTTGAGAAGATCTTCCATACAAGCTGCAGTTTGAGAGAATGATTATTGCAAAACTTATATACCTTCCTCTATTCTACGTCTTCGTTCCTCAGACTGATGATTGTAATTTTCTTTATTTTCTTCAAATGATTGCATCTCGAGATCATGAGTGAAATTTGATGGTAGATATGATAAATCTGTGAACATATTTGATGACAGATATGAAGTGGTTGAAGGTATATTCTCATGACATGCGTAGCTTGCTTTTAATCTTTTTAATCTTTCATCTAATATGTTCAATTGAATATCTTGTTCATGATTGAATGTAGAATATGAAGATGAATAGCCCATAAAGTAAAGATCAGATGGAGGAATCTCTTGGTATGACTCTCGATTATATGCAAAATTAAAATTATTCATCCATACATAATTGTAATTTTGTATATAAGAAACGCTCGTAGGTTCATTATATGTGTTGTGAATTTGATTATGACCTAGTCCTAGCGAACTTCCTATCCATGGACAATGATAATAATTATGATATGGATCACGACAATGATAGCAATCAGTTTGATTTTGAAACATTTTTTTATTTTTTATTTTTTATTTTTTTGAAAAAGGTGGAGAGGGAGAGAGATGGAATAGAAATAAAAAAGATTGATTATTTTTTTATTTTTTTAGAACCAAGGAACCAAAATACAGAACTGGAGAAAAAGTAGACTCAGAGTGTACATGATAGGCCGCTAAATGGCGGGTTTCGTCGCCAAATAGCAGCTAAATCAGAGAGCTTGACTTTCTGATTTTTGCTGCTTAGTACAAAAGCTCTTGTGATCCCTTTTATCTTCCTATATCCGCAATTTCTATTTGCTGCACACTCAACACACACTGTTAACCCGTAAAACTTTAGAAAAAGCAAGAAAAACGTCGTCGATCCCTGGCAACGGTGCCAAAAACTTGATGTGATGTTTACTGCAAGCGCACAGTGTCGGTGTAGTGCTGTACAGGTCATCCCACACGGATCTAACGTGTTTTTGCATTCCTTACTCTTTCCTTAATCTAACGGACTAACTATGAGTTTCTAGATCAAGAGAAGATTAGTTTTAAGTTCTAGAGGTTAGCCTAGGATCTCGAATCCATTAGAATAATAGCCTAACAATAAATTATCTTTTTCTTCCCAACTTTTTAATGATGCACGGTTAAGTAACATATTAAAAAGGTGATCTTTTTAATTTGATTTTAATCAAGTGCCCCTAAGTATGACCTATCAAGTGATGTGCAAGTATAGACAATTAAAGATAACACCTTTCTCAAAAACAAATCATATCAAGTAGAAAATCATATAAACAAAAAAAAAAGAAGTAAACTTTAAACCCTAATCTAAGCATGCGCTATCAAAAAACCGAACTTAAGTATAACCGATCAAAGAAATTAGATTTACAAGTTTATCCAATTCAATTAATTTATAGGAAAATCTTTATTGATAATTCTAAAAATAAATAAAGAATAAGAATTTCAAACTTCATCTAAGTATAGATTATCAAAATATTAATTAAGCATAATCTATCAAAGAATTATGATTTGTGAAATCGATCTTTTATTTATTTATAGAAAAGTCATAACTATATTTCTTTTTAGGAAGAAGATGAGATAAATCCATGTTAGATCTATTAAACTAACTTCATCTACACTCTAGGGCTAAAAGAAATTAGCTACTCATATTCCTAATAAGCAAAATCAAATTTTTATTCATGAACACAATAAAATCTAATCTAGAAAGCAATAAAAACTAAACTAGAAAGCAATAACTCTATCTAGAAAGCAAATAAAGAATTAAAAGCAATTTCTTACCTCTGGAGCACGGCGTTGTGGCCGCTACCCCTTCAGCAAAACTCTAATTTTATTAATTTAAAACGGTACAAAACTTCAAGGATTCTCTTAGAATACAAAGATACGGCCAATATATAGGCTTCGGAAATCAAACCCTAATTCTAACAAAACTAAAAAACAATAAAATTACAATGAAGCCTTGGGAGAAAATTCCGAAGAAGTGGGGCCCATATGGCCACTATTTAGCGGGTCAAACTGCTAATTAGAGGACAAATAATGTGAAAAAATCTTGAAACTTTTTCCACGTGAAACTCTTATCTTGTTGGCTTAGGTTTCCTGACTGTATTCGACTTTGAGTCTTTTCAACATCGTAGTCTCGTAGTCTTACCCACTTTAGAAACTTTTTGGACTTTGATTTCCTACTCCAACTCTGATTTTATGTCATCTCCTTGTACGAACTGGATTACCTGAAAAAGATACTAAAAATACGCAAGTAGCATTTATCTATATACAAAAATAGATAAAGTATGGGAGGAAAAATACAATATATGATATTTATCACACCCCCACACTTATCTTTTGCTAGTTCTCGAGCAAAACCTAAATCTAAAAAGAAAAATAAAAATCCTAACTCACTTTCACAGGAATCGCGATTGCACTTAGCACGTGCAACAAGCCTTTAAACCGCTAGGTTACCCTAGTGGACGAGTTGTGTCTCGTGAGGGTTTGCAGTGAATATATCCACAAAATTCATGAAGAAAATAGATTAAGGAATAAAGAAAAGAAAAATAAGGATAACTAAAAAATAAGAAAAGTAAAAATTTTATACACAAGAAAGAAAAATCTTTTTTTATAATATTTTTTCAATTAATCTCACTAATATACAAACTCAAGAACGCATTTAAATTATCAATTTTGAAATCGAGCGTCATATCAGATACACTTATCATTTTAATCAAAAATTTAAATCATATCTTTCAATACCTACTAACAGATAATCCATTGGCTTCATACATTTACGTGCATGTGTGATAGCCTATTTCGGCTTTGGACTCCAACTTTAACTCATTATTCATCTCCTCTCTCATAACAATTTTTTTTCTTTTTTTTTTAAGAATATTTCACCTTTCATGCGAATATTCACGCTTGCTTAGGCGCAACATACCCGATTACTCTGTTCATATTCTTGTTTTTTAGAATATTTCACTTTTCATGTGAATATTTACGCTTATTTAGGCGCAAAGTATCCGATTACTCAGATCAGACTCTATTTTTTTTCATTCTTGAGGCTATTGCCTTAATACCAGGCGCACCCCAATATTTTATCACTCTCGAGACTATTTCCTTAATACCAGGCTCACCCCATTTTTTTTATTCTCATTTTTTTTTCTTTTTTTCTTTTTTTTGTTTAGAGAGAGAAGAATTACTCAATCGTTATTATTTTTATCCTTAACCTAATAAACTATTGTGAAGTGAAAAATAGATGTATACTTGCCTCAAAACTACTGTTGGCGATATTTATTTTTCGGATTTTAATCTTTTTCATAAAATTCAAAGTGTACCATCCAATTTGCTCTCCTATCCAATTTCAAATCTTAATTTGTTCTTTTATCTATAATTAGTTTGATCTATTGGTGAAAACATATAAAAAAAAAATTCAAAAACTTTTTTTTAGTTTTTTTTTAGTTAGTTACCCTAAAAACTACCCAAAGTGTAAAATAAAGAAAACCAAAAATCTAAAAATAAAATAAAGATTCTAAAAAAAACTAAAAATTCTAGAAAAATATGAAGAAAATATCCTAACCCACGCCCCCACACCTAGACTCGTATATGCCCTCATACACAAGCCAAGAATGGTAAAATAAAAAAAGAAAAAATAGAAAACTATTATACAAATATTATACACTTATTAAAAAATTCAAACGGTTGCGACCTTTTGATCGCTTTCCACCCCCATAATGTGTCTTTTTACGTTTCGATATGGATGAACTTAGCCTTTTTGTCAGTTTTGTATTTAATCTCTCCATCTTATTTTTTATTTTTCTTAATTTATTCATACCCTTCTTTATTTTATTCAATAGTAAAATTTTGAGGTTGGAAAGCGTACATTTACCATTGTTCATATTCCATCCACGAGTATCTTTCATATTAGTAAGTATTTTAGTTTTATCAACTTGTGAAATAATATACTCACTTTGGTGTTGTGGAATCATGAGCTCGATTTTGGAGGGCTCTTTTAAATTATCAGGTATCATGACCTCTTCGTTTTGAGATTCTTCCTATTCTTCTAATGTTTTGGGCTCGTCATGCAAATTTTCTTCAAATCTATCATCAAAATTCTTAAAAAAAAATGCCATACTAGTGAACTTATCGTTAGTCAAATTATTATGAAGGGATAAAAAATTTTCATCACAAATTGCTTCACAATTTTCATCAAAAAAATCAAATGATAATATGTCACTAGCTAACCCACCATGAGATAAAATATCAAGCAAAATATTTTTTTTATCACTGGTTTCCTCATAATTATTGTCACAATGGTCTAAAATAGGTTGATCACAATATTGAATTATAGACTCATAATGCACAAAATTATTTAATTCATTTTGAATCATATCTACTTCAAAATATGACTGAAGTGGTTGCTCATTGGAGTCAGATATGTTCAAACTATTAGATGGTTGATCTACAAAAAGTTTAGTTTGAGAAATCGATTTGAGAAAATCTTCCAAACAAGCTGCAGTTTGAGATGATGATTGTTGCAAAGTTTCTATACCTTTCTCTATTCTACGTCTTCATTCATCAGACTCATAATTGTAATTTTCTTTATTTTCTTCAAATGATTGTATCTCTAAATCATGAGTGAAATTTGATGGTAGATATGGTAGATCTGTGTACATATTTGATGGCAGATATGAAGTAGTTGAAGGTATATTCTTATGACATGCATAGCTTGCTTTTAATCTTTTTAATCTTTTATCTAACATTTCCAATTGAATATCTTGTTCATGATTGAATATAGAATATGAAGATGAATAGCCCATAAAGGAACAGATGGAGGACTCTCTCGATATGGCTCTTGATTATATGCAAAATTAGAATTATTCATCCATTCATAATTTTAATTTTGTGTATAAGAAATACTCGTAGGTTCATTATATGTGTTGTGAATTTGATTATGACCTAGTCCTAGCGAACTTCCTATCCATGGACACTGATAATAATTATGATATGGATCACGACAATGATAGCAACCAGTTTGATTTTGAAACATTTTTTTATTTTGTTATTTTTAATTTTTTTTTGAAAAAAGTGAAGAGGGAGAGAGATGGAAAAGAAATAAAAAATATTGATTATTTTTTTAGTTTTTAGAACCAGGGAACCAAAATTTCTGTTCGCTGAATACTCAACACACACTGTTAACCGGTAAAACTTTAGAAAAGCAAGAACAACACCGTCGATCCCTGGCAACGGCGCCAAAAACTTGATGTGATATTTACTGCAAGTACACAGTATCGGTGTAACACTGTACAGGTCGTCCTACAGGGATTTAAAGTGTTTTTGCGTTCTTTACTCTTTCCTTAGTCAACGGACTAACTATGAGTTTCTAGATCAAGAGAAGATTAGTTTCAAGTTCTAGAGGTTAGCCTAGGATCTCGAATCCATTAGAATAATAGCCTAACAATGAATTATCTCTTTCTTCCTAACTTTTTAATGATGTACGGTTAAGTAACATATTAAAAAGGTGATCTTTTTAATTTGATTTTAATCAAGTGCCCCTAAATATGACCCATCAAGTGATGTGTAAGTATAGACCATCGAAGATAACACCTCTCTCAAAAACAAATCATATCAAGTAGAAAATCTTATAAACGAAAGAAAAGAAGTAAACTTTAAACCCTAATCTAAGCATAGGCTATCAAAAACTGAACTTAAGTATAACCTATCAAAAAAATTAGATTTATAAGTTTATCCAATTTAATTTATTTATAGAAAAATCTTTATTGATAACTCTAAAAATAAATAAAGAATAAGAATTCCAAACTTCATTTAAGTATAGATTATCAAAATATTAATTAATCATAATGTATCAAAGAAGTATGATTTGTGAACTCTATCTTTTATTTATTTATAGAAAAATAATAAGTTTATTTCTTTTTAGGAAGAAGATGAGATAAATCCATATTAGATCTATTAAACTAACTTCATCTACATCCTAGGGCTAAACAAAATTAGCTACTCATATTCCTAATAAGCAAAATCGAATTTTTATTCATGAACACAATAAAATTTAATCTAGAAAGCAATAAATTCTAAACTAGAAAGCAATTAACTCTATCTAGAAAGTTAATAAAGACTAAAAGCAATGGCTTACCTCTGGAGTACGGTGTTGTGGCCGCTACCCCTTCAGAAAAATCCTAATTTTATTAATTTAAAATGAGTACAAAACTTCCAGGATTCTCTTAGAATACAAAGATACGGCCAATATATAGGCTTCGGAAATCAAACCCTTACTCTAACAGAACTGAAAAACTACAAAATTACAACAAAGCCACGGAAGAAAATTTCGAAGAAGTGGGGCCCATATGGCAGCTATTTATCAGGTCAAACCGCTAATTAGCTGTCAAATAATGTGAAAAAATCTTGAAACTTTTTCCACGTGAAACTCTTGTCTTGTTGGCTTAGGTTTCCTGACTGTATGCGACTTTGAGTTTTTGCAACATCGTAGTCTCGTAGTCTTGCCCACTTTAGAAACTTTTTGGACTTTAATTTCCTACTTCAACTCTGATTTCATGCCTGATTTCATGCCATCTCCTTGTATGAATCGGATTACCTGAAAAAGATACTAAAAATACCCGAGTAGCATTTATTTATATACAAAAATAGATAAAGTATGGAAGAAAAAATACAATATATGATACTCATCACACCCCACACCTATCTTTTGCTAGTTCTCTAGCAAAACCTAAATGTAGAAAGAAAAATAAAAATCCTAACCCACTTTCGCAGGATCGCGATTGCACTTAGCACGTGCAACAAGATTTTAAACCGCTAGGTTACCCTAGTGGACGAGTTGTGTCTCGTGAGGGTTTGCTGTGAATATACCCACAAAATTCATGAAGAAAATAGATTAAAGAAGAAAGAAAAGAAAAATTCGGATAACCAAAAAATAAGAAAAGTAAAAATTTATGCAAAAGAAAGAAAAATCTCTTTTTATAATATTTTCATCAATTAATCTCACTAATATACAAACTCAAAAAAGCATTTAGATTATCAATTTTCAAATCGAGCATCATATCAAATACACTTATCATTTTAATCAAAAATTTAAATCTTATCTTTCAATTCCTACTAACAGATAATCTATTGGCTCCTATACATCTACGTGCACGTGTGATAGCCTACTTCGGCCTTGGACTCCAACTCTAACTCATGATTCATCTCCTCTCTCATAAATTTTTTTTTCTTTTTTTTTCTTTTTTTCTTTTCTTTTTTTAAGAATATTTCACCTTTCATGCGAATATTCACGCTTGCTTAGGCGCAACATACCTGATTACTCGATTCATACGCTTTTTTTTAGAATATTTCACTTTTCATGCGCATATGTACGCTTACTTAGGCGTAAAGTATCTGATTACTCAGATCATACTCTCTTTTTTTTTCACTCTTGATGCTATTACCTTAATACTAGGCACACCCTTTATTTTATCACTCTTTAGATAATTGCCTTAATACCAGACTCACCATATTATTTTATTCTCACTTTTTATTCTTTTTTTTGTTTAGATAGAGAAGACTTACTCAATTATTCTCATCTTTGTTCTTAACCTAATAAACTATTGTGAAGTAAAAAATAGATGTATACTTGCCTCAAAACTACTGTTGGCGATATTTATTTTTCGGATTTTAATCTTTTTCATAAAATTCAAAGTGTACCATCCAATTTACTCTCCTATCCAATTTCAAATATAAATTTATTTCTTTATCTGTAATTAGTTTGATCTATTGATGAAAACATATAAAAAAAAATTCAAAAATTTTTTTTAGTTTTTTTTAGTTAGTTACCCTAAAAACTACCCAAAGTGTAAAATAAAGAAAACAAAAAATCTAAAAATAAAATGAAGATTCTAAAAATAACTAAAAATCCTAGAAAAATATGAAGAAAATATCCTAACCCCTCCCCCACACCTAGACTCGTATATGCCCTCATACACAAACCAAGAATGGTAAAATAAAAAAAAAAGAAAAAAAAGGAAACTATTATATAAATATTATACACTTATTAGAAAATTCAAACGGTTACGACTTTTGATCACTTTCCACTCTCATAATGTATCTTTTTACGTTTTGATATGGATGAACTTAGTCTTTTTGTCAGTTTTGCATTTAATCTCTCCATCTTATTTTTTTTTCTTAATTTATTCCTACCCTTTTTTTTTTTATTCAATAGTAAAATTTTACAGTTGGAAAGCGTACCTTTACCATCGTTCGTATTCCATCCACGAGTATCTTTCATATTAGTAAGTATTTTGGTTTATCAACTTGTGAAATAACATACTCACTTTGGTGTTGTGGAATCGTGAGCCCGATTTTGGAGGGCTCTTTTAAATCATCAGGTACCATGACCTCTTCTTTTTTAGATTCTTTCCATTTTTCTAATGTTCTGGGCTCGTCATGCAAATTTTCTTCAAATCTTTCATCAAAATTCTCAAAAGAATCTCAAAAGAAAATGCCATACTAGTGAACTTATCGGTAGTCAAATTATTATGAAGGGATAAAAAATTTTCTAAACAAATTGCTTCATAATTTTCATCAAAAAAATCAAATGATAATGTGTCACTAGCTAACCCACCATGAGGTAAATCATTAAGCAAAATATTTTCTTTATTACTAGTTTCTTCATAATTATTGTCACAATGGTTTAAAATTGGTTGATCATAATATTGAATTATAGACTCATCATGCACAAAATTATTTAATTCATTTTGAATCATATCTACTTCAAAATATGACTGAAGTGGTTGCTCATTGAAGTCAGATATATTCAAACTATTAGATAGTTGATCTACAAAAAGTTTAGTTTGAGAAATCACTTTGAAAAGATCTTCCATACAAGTTGCAATTTGAGAGGATGATTGTTGCAAAGCTTCTATACCTTCCTCTATTCTACGTCTTCGTTCTTTAGACTCATGATTCTAATTTTCTTTATTTTCTTCAAATGATTGTATCTCGAGATTATGAGTGAAATTTGATGGTGGATATGATAGATCTGTGTACATATTTGATGACAGATATGAAGTGGTTGAAGGTATATTCTCATGACATGCATAGTTTGCTTCTAATCTTTTTAATCTTTCATCTAACATGTTCAATTGAATATCTTGTTCATGATTGAATGTAGAACATGAAAATGAATAGTTCATAAAGAAAGGATCAGATGGAGGACTCTCTTTCTATGGCTCTTGATTATATGCAAAATTAGAATTATTCATCCATTCATAACTGTAATTTTGTGTATAAAAACGCTCGTAGGTTCATTATATGTATTGTGAATTTGATTATGACCTAGTCCTAGCGAACTTCGTATCCATAAACACTGATAATAATTATGATATGGATCACGACAATGATAGCAACCAGTTTGATTATGAAATATTTTTTTATTTTTTATTTTTATTTTTTTTGAAAAAGGTGGAGAGGGAGAGAGATGGAAAAGAAATAAAAAAGATTGATTATTTTTTTATTTTTTTAGAACCAGAGAACCAAAATACAAAACTGGAGAAAAAGTAGACT
The DNA here is from genome assembly GCA_036321105.1 of Dracaena cambodiana. Lineage (NCBI taxonomy): Eukaryota > Viridiplantae > Streptophyta > Magnoliopsida > Asparagales > Asparagaceae > Dracaena > Dracaena cambodiana. The sequence continues at coordinate 11,545,289 of JAYEPQ010000005.1, read as the reverse complement.
CAGAGTGTACCTGACAGGCCGCTAAATGGCGGGTTTGGCCGCCAAATAGTGGCTAAATCAGAGAGTTTGACTTTCTGATTTTTGTTGCTTAGTCCAGAGGCTCTTGTGATCCCTTTTGTTTTCCTGTATCTGCAATCTATATTCGCTGCACACTCAACACACATTATTAACCCGTAAAACTTTAGAAAAAATAAGAAAAACATCGTCGATCCCCGGCAACGGCACCAAAAACTTGATATGATATTTACTGCAAGCGCACAGTATCGGTGTAGCGCTGTACAGGTCGTCCCACAGGAACCTAAGTTATTTTTGTATTCCTTACTCTTTCCTTAGTCTAACGGACTAACTATGAGTTTCTAGATCGAGAGAAGATTAGTTTTAAGTTCTAGAAGTTAGCCTAGGATCTCGAATCAATTAGAATAATAGCCTAACAATGAATTATCTTTTTCTTCCTAACTTTTTAATGATGCACAGTTAAGTAGCATATTAAAATAGTGATCTTTTTAATTTGATTTTAATCAAGTACCCCTAAGTATGACCTTCAAGTGATGTGTAAGCATAAAATCCGAATCCAAATTCAAAATCCGAGTCTGAGAACAAATCCAAAATTCGTGTCCGAATCCAAAATCTGAGTTCGAGTTCGAGTCTAAAATCCAAATCTGAGTCTGTGTCCGAGTCCAAAATCCAAATCCAAATTAAAAAAAAAATAAAAAAATCTGGCCTAGCCAGCCTCGAGCCCGGGGCTGGTCAGGCCGATCTCGGGCGCTCGCTTGCCCTGCTAGGTCGCTCCATTTCGCGATGTAAATTTTTCTCTCTCGTCGTGCAATATATTTTGGCCCTGTCTTGAGATATTGTGCAAATTCTAATTAGACCCAAATTCTAATTAGATTCTAATTAATTTTTAGGTGCAGGAATCTAAACTAATTCTGTTTGAGCTTGAAAATTTTACAATTTCTAATTTGAGTTTAATTAATTTTGACTAAGAATTCTAAATCAATTTTACTTGAGTTAGATAATTTTACAAATTCTAATTAAATTCTTATTTGACTTTAATTAATTTTGGATGTAGAAATAGGACCTGATACAATAAATTTGGTATAAATCAAATTAAAAAAATTCTAATATCTCATCAAGATTATGAAAAGATTTTGTTTCTATTTACAAGGAAACCAAATCTCAATTCTATCTATAAAGAAACCTCTTTAACAACTTGGAGGCCTATAAATACCCATCAAGAGAACTCAAAAAAGTCCTTTGGCCAGATCTATCTTGCGCATAAGAGCTTGAGCTTTCTCCAAGAATAGAAGAGACAAAGAACAAGCTCGCCTCCAAATTATCAATGTTAGATCATCAACGAGGAAAGGACCGATCCTCATAATTGCCTTGAATTCCACGATCTCCTGATTAAAAAAGAGAGCGACATGTTTTATAAGTCCTCTCTATCCGTTTCTTTTTATTTCTTTTCATTGTAATCAAAAAGAGAAATTTTTATAATCTGTATCTTTCTCACTTTAATGGCAATGGAAAGATCCGCAGTTTTCGCAGAAAACAATATGGATAACTACATTCTCACCTGACACTATCTTACAATCGATACAACTAACTCTATCTACCCTCCTAATTAAAAAAAAATCTATTTGGTTTGTACTCGATCCACTTTTAAAAGTAATCAAGTTAGGAACTCTCATTTTAGATCAAGTATTTACTAAAGTCAAATCATAAGACAAAGTAAAATCTAAAATTGAGTTATCTGTTTCATTTGTTTCTCCAAAATTAAATCTTCCATATACACTTTCAATCCCATTACGACTAGTTACTACATACTCATTAAAGTCATCACCAATAAATAGTTTTTCTCTAGCAGGTATTCCTTATACTATCTTATTTAGATTCTTCCAAAATTAATATTTAGTAGATTCATTAAGCCCTATGATGCATAGGCACTAATGATATTAAAAATCTCTCTATCTAAAATAAATTTAACTAATAAAATTCTATCACGTCTTAGTCTCCACTACATTCCCAAGTAATTGTTTATCTATGATTATACCTACCCTATTACGATTTCTATCTCTTCCTGTATACCAAAGTTTATAATTCCAAGATTCTATAACTTTAGATTTCTCATATACCCACTTAGTCTCCTGCATGCACAAAATATCAACCCTCTTTCTAATCATAATATCAACTAACTCTGCTAAACTTGTAAGGGAACCTATATTTCACGATGCCAACCGAATTTTATATTCATAAGCTAACTTCTTTACCCCTATTTGCTCATTAAGGTATGAGAACTCTCTTACATTTGACACCACATCCGGGCGCCGATATGGTGCGTCACTTTTGGGCTATGACCTAACAACCCTCACATATTTTTCACTATATCAGGGCTCTGATGTAGCACGTCACTCAATAGGGAATGCCCCAATGAAATTCATATTTTGGCTCATATTATAATATATGATAATATTTTACGCTAACTGTCACCGGCTTACTACAACCCTCCTCCTTTATCCTGACTTAGGACAGATAGGGAAAAGATAAATTTTTAAGCACAGTACTGGCAGCGTTCTTGACTAAACTTTTTTAGTGGAGAATAATTACTTAAGAATATTAACTTTCTATTACTGTTTCCAAGTATGATTGTTGACAATCCTCTGAAAGGACTATTGACAACTAGCCTTTATGAAGCACTATAAAGCTACCCAAGAAAGGTTGTCAAAGTGGCTGTTGATAGGAAGGTGATCAAACATGTGGATACACATATTTTTAAAGTAGAAGAATTTTCAATTAGATAGAATTCTTTAGAATGATTAACCCCTATGAGGATTCTTATAGTATAAATACCCTTTATACTTCAGAAATAAAGAAGAAAGGTGAATAGAGAGGCGAGTGGAGAAATTTTATGAGAGATTAAAGGAGAGATTTTTGAGAGTTATAAGATTTTGAGTTTTTGTACTCTCTCATAGTTATTCAATAAAAAAAATTCTTTTCAATTATTTAAAGGCTATAAAGCGAATAAGTGGCTAAATTTCTCATTGATTTTAGATGAGATAACAAATTCTTGATGATAATCTAGTATGAGTTTTTGCCTTTCTATGCTTAATTGTTTTATATACTATTTGATTTTTTTTTTTGTTTCCTATTTATCTTGTTAGGCGCTAAATATGATTTTTGAGACATTGATGACTTATAGTTTAATGGTATGGCTATTGCTTAGTTTTTTATACACTATAAACTCTTAGGCATGGTATATATTTAGACTTTGAATGGTTATTTTATTATTTATAAGCATGTTTAAGATTATCTTGAAATTTTATATAGAAATTAACAAAGTGAATTAACCAGTTATTAGTATTATAACTTTCTGATTATGTGCTTTTAATGATTTATTTTCCAATTATATGAGATCACATGATCTATTTAATTGAGATAAAATAAGTACTAACTCATCTAATGATTCAATTTTAGAGGCGTTAACCCATCTAATCCAACTTAACTCTCTTATTTATTTTAAATACCTATTTTTAATTAATTAACTTTAAAACAAATCAATATTTTCTTCTTTTTATTCTTTATAACCTATAGTTTTAATAGTCAGATCATCACAATTAAAAAGTACTGTATATTTGAGAAAGCAATCTTGAGTTTACTTGTTGATTTTCTGCACTTGGGAATGCATATTTTAGGTCATATCAAGTTTCTACCACCGTTGTCAGAATATGTACTATTGTATTCTACACTTTAGTATAAACTTACAGTTTCTATGTAATAATAATTATGATTCTGAATTTGTATGATCAGTTAAAGGAGATCATCTAATGGTAGACTCGTAAGGTCACACTTAGATCCATAACTACTTCTGATCCATTAACCACTTTAAAACATGAGCAATAATAATCAAAATACTATGAATAACGACAATAATAATAACAGACTTGGGGGTCATAACACAAATGATGATCAAAATTAATATAAAGGTGCTAGGAGGTCCCTATGTGATTATTTACAATCAGACAGGTAACTCAACCTTCATGCATTATTTTCCTTTTGAATATAACGCACTTCGAGATAAAATTTAAAGTCATACAAGTTTTATCCACGTTCTATGGCATGGATAAAGAGAGAAAGAGAGCCCATATTTACATTTTTGTGAATTCAAAGAAGATTGCACAACTATCAATCTTCAAAATATTAGCGTTGAACAATTAAACATCAAGCTCTTTCTGTTCTCCTTGAAGGACTAGGCTAAAGTATGATTACACTCCTTGAGACCTAATTCAATTGGAAGATAGGATGAGATGCAAAAAGAACTCTCAAAAAAATTTTCCTTCAAATCGAACTAATTATTTGTGTAAGTAAATTGTTGCCTTCTACCAATTTTATAACGAAACTTTCTTTGATTGTTGGAATTGATTTAAAAATTTGCTATTCTAATGCCGGAACCATAACTTTGAGATATGGAGGTCTGTAAGCTCTTCTATCAGGGACTTAAAGCTACAACTAAGCAATTCATTAAAACTATGTATAACTGCTGTGAGTTTTTGAGTAAGGATACAAATGAAGCATGGGAATATCTTGACTTGCCAAAAACTCACAAGCTTGGGAAGTAGAGGATACTTTGGAATGAAACCGATCTACAGAGATGCCTCAAAATGGAGGTTATCTCATTAAATTAGAAAAAACAAAAGATATAGTTACACGAATATTTTCATTAATTGAAAAAGTTAAAGAATTAATCATAGAGAAGCAAGAAATAGTTAAGGTGATTGATGAAGTTGCAGAGATTTGCGATATTTATGAATTACCAGGACTCATAACTCATGATTGTCCAACAGCCTTCAAATAAGTATTTAATGAGCAAGCTAGCGCTAACACCGTTAACACAATTCCTCAACTAGTAAATAACACATATTCATTAAGTTATAACCTCGGTTTGCAGAACCATTCAAAGCGTCAATGGAAGTAGAATCTTTAACAGCAGTACAACCAACTGTCAAATCAACTGCAAATCAAGTGCCATAACAATACATCTAACAAGCAATACCATTGACTTTGGTGTACTAACCACAACCGAAGCGCAATTTGGAGGATAACATCACACAGATATAGCTGCGAATGGATCAAATTATCAAAGCATATCAATTCATTTAGTCACAACAAACTATTACTAGCCAGAATGCAAAGACCTTGAGTGATATTCGAGCTCAGATAAGCCAGCTTAAGTCACCGTGAATTCAAGAAAGAAGTAAGTTTCTATCTCAGCCAGAGGCTAGTACTTCAAGTAAAATCTAAGGTACAATTGCCCTTTTTTACATTTCATGATGATATACTTGAGATAACTACTACAATAAGTTTGAGAACTAGTAAAGTACTCGATGAACCCATCTCAAAGAACAATAATAATCAAGAGAAACTGGGTGATAGTTCGCATAGGAACACAACGATGATACAAATAAGACCACTCCCTCAACTTGGAAACCACATATGCCATTCCCCCACATTTGAAGAATAAGAATACTAATGCTTCTTATGCTGACATTTTAGAAATCTATAAACAAGTACAAATCAAAATTCCATTGTTGGAGGCAATAAGTAAATACTGTCGTATGCTAAATTCTTGACGGATATGTGCACTATAAAAGATGCCACAATGTACACAAGAATGCATCCTTGACGGAGCCGGAAAGTGCTTTATTTCATTTCGAGATGCCTCTTAAGTACAAAGATCTCGGATGTCCAACTATTTTATAAGTGATAGGTCATACATTACTAAGAAAGCTCTATTAGACTTGGGTGCTAGTTTGAACTTGTTGTCATACTCAGCTTATAAGCAACTAGGTCTTGGAAAACTTAAACCAATTCTAGTCACACTATAATTAGTTGATATACCATAAAGGCAATCCAAAGGCGTAATTAAAGATATATTAATGCAAAATGATAACTTTTAGTTTTTTATAAATTTTATTGTTACTAGTGTTGCACCTGTTAAAAATGCCCATCTTAAAATTCCAATTGTCCTCGAACATCCACTATTAGTCACTGCAAATGCAATTATTTATTATAGGAAAGATGTAGTTGTTGGTGAAAAATTCTGGAAAGCAAAACAGATCCGCGGATTCAAAGTTAGAAGTCCGCAACTCAGTAGAGCAGCAAACCTGAAGATTGAGGTTCGCGACCCAGTAACGACAGAACAGGTTCACGAATCTAAAAATGAGATTCGCGACACTACCATAACTTTCGGGTAGGGGTTTAATACAAAGTCACCCGACCCGAACAGAAGAATTGCCATCTCGGATCGTGGGGCTAACTGCCAGACGAATGTGGCGGTATTACTTCGATCGTGGAAGCAACTGCCTAACGAATATGACGGCACTTCTCGAGTAGTGGGAGCTAACGGTCGAGCCAATATGGCGGGACGTTACTCTAAAAACCCCTACAAAATGCGGGAGAACGAAAGAGACAGGGACGGACGTCTTCTCCCAGAAATTACCTCAGGTGATCAAGAGTAAAGAGCCATTTTTCTTTCCTTTAGCCAACTTAGAGAGATTGTACGGAGTGTCAAAGGAGAGCAGGATCGTCCTCCACAGCTACCTAGAAACCCAGCCTTAAATAAAGAGGAAAAGCTATCTTCCTCATATTCTGTAAACGGAAAATCATTAGATTGTAATCATTTATTGAAAGATTGTCAGTAAAGAGAAATTTAATTTTTATGGCGAACAGTAGTTAAATTCTCATTTGGTAATATAACCCTTGAACTCAATTTTTTTAACACTTGCAAGAAACAAAATACTAATTTTGATGAAGTGCAGGACATTAATTGGATTGGAAAAAAATTATGAAGAAAGAGATCATGTCGTTATGCTTTCTGATCCATTGGAGGTGGCATTGATGACTGCTAACCATTTTCTTGAAAGATTCAATTTTCATAATGCCGCATTATTTGTGAATTATATGAATGATGCTCACTTTTCATATATTGTAGGATGGATACCAGAGTAGGAGATATTTGAAGAGTCATCTCCACAAATAAAAAAATATTAAGTCCATCCAATATCAAAGCCTCAATACTTGAGCTCAAACCATTGCCCGAGGATCTCAAGTATGCATTTTTAGGAGCTAAGAAAACTTTTTCAATGGTCATCTCAGTATATTTTGATGAGAATCAGGAAGAATGTTTGATATCATTACTTTGAAAGCACAAAAGAGTTTTAGGTTAGAACATGGAGGACATCAAAGGTACGAGTCCCCTTACTTATACACATAATATCACTTTGGAAAATGATGCTAAGCCCATAAGACAAATGTACTGTAGGCTTAACCCTGCTATAAAAGAAATAGTTAAAGCCAAGGTGCTAAAACTTCTCGATGCTGACATTTTCAATCAAATAGCGGATAGTAAGTGTGTAAGTCCAATTCAAGTTGTTCTTAAGAAAAGTGGGGTAACTATTATAAAAAACGAGAATGGTAACATGGTCTCCACTCATACTGCTACAAGTAGGTATATGTGTATGGATTACTACAAATCGACCCAAGTAATAAGAAACGACCATTTATCATTGTCTTTTCTAGACCAAGTATTTGAAAGAGTCACGGGACATGAGTTTTATTGATATTTAGATGAATATTCTGGCTATTATCAAATTGAAATTGCTTTAGAGGATAAGAGAAAATAACCTGCACTTGTCCCTTTGGCATATTTGCTTTTCGAAGAATGCCATCTGGATTATGTAATGCACCCACAACTTTTTAATTATGCATAATACGTATCTTTAGTGATATGGTAGAAGATTATCTAGAGGTATTCATGGATGAATTTTCTATTTTTGGTAATAGTTTTGAAGTATATGTAACTCATTTGAGAGTTGTATTTGAATGTTGTCGACAAAAGAATTTGCTCCTCAATTGGGAAAAATATCATTTTATAGTTAAAAAGGTATCATGCTTGGCCATATAGTTTTATCTAAGGAGATCGAATTAGTCAAAGCAAAAGTTCAGTACATTTCCAAAATATTGATAACCAAAATTGAGAAGGACATACATTCGTTCTTAGTCCACACAGACTGCTGTAGAGATTTATTAAAGATTTTAACACTATTTCTATAACTCTTTCTCACATTTTTCCACGAGATATGCAGTTTGAATGGACGCATACATACCAAGCAACATTTAATACACTCGAGGAGATGCTCACCACAATACCAACAATGCAACCTTTAGATTAGTCACGACTATTCGAGATTATGTGTGATGCAAATGATTATGCCATTAGAGTAATTCTAGGGCAACAAAGAGACAAAAGCCCCTTCATGGTGTGCTACACTAGTAAGACTCTTAATGACGAGCAGAAAAACTATACAGCAACAATAAAAGAGCTTCTAGCTGTAGTTTTTGCTCTTGTGGTCATATATTTTGGGCTTACATGTGGTAAGATGCAAAACCATGGCTTATACAATGGATATTACTGCTTCAGAAATTTGATCTCATAATTCAAGATAAAATGGGAACAAGACATGCATCTTTCTTATCTAACTTTTGACAACGATGAGCTACCTATTAGGGATTCGTTCTCTGATAAGTACTATTTTTTTGTTAAGACTACTCCTTGATATGTTGGCCTAGAAAATTTTCTTGTTGCAAGTGCGATTTTGCAATATTGGAGCGTGCAAGATAAAGAGAGATTCTTACATGAGGTATGCTGATTCTTTTACAATGATTCCCACCTATTTAAAAATTACTCAAATCAAATCATTAGCTAATGTGCACATGATGATGAGACTCAGAGCGTCATAACTTTCTTTCACACAAAAGCTTATGATGGGCACTTTTTATCTACAAAGACGGTTGCCAAAATTCTCCAATATGAACTTTACTGGTTCATAATGTTTAGAGATAAACATGAATATTATAAACATTGCGAGTCATGTTATAATTTAGGTGCATGAACCTAGTGGAATGATATGTCCTTCATACTAATTCTAATAATCAAGGCATTTGATTATTGGGACATTAACGTTATGAGTCTATTTTCAGTTTCTAACAAATATGTTCATATCCTCATAGTAGTTGACTATATTTGAATAGGTGGAAGCAACAACTTGTAGAAATAATGATCAACAAGTTGTGATCAAATTTCTCAAAGAGCACATACTATTTAGATTCGGAGTTTCCAAAGCCATCATAAGTGATGGGGTTCCCATTTCTACAATCGAGCTTTTGAGAACTTGATGAAAAAGTATCACATCACACATAAAATCTCCATATCATATCACCCACAATCAAATGGACAAGTAGAGCTTGCTAGTAGGGAAATAAAATAAATCTTAGAGAAAATGGTGAATCCGTCTTGCAAAGATTGGTCATTTCAACTAGTCGATGCTCTATAGGCTAATCATATGGGTTATAAAACACCATTAGGTATGTCTCCATATATACTAGTTTATGGAAAAGTTTGTCGTCACTCAGTTGAAATTGAACACAAAGTGTATTAGGCACCCAAAAAAAATAATTTAAATTTAAATCCAACGGTCCCTCTATGAAAACTTCAACTTAACAAACTGGATTATTTCAAACGAATGTGAATGGAAATACATGTATTTTTAAGAAGAAAATAAAAACATGGCACGATCGATACATCTTGCATCGTATGCTTAATCCATCTGATAAAGTGTTGTTGTATGATTCATGACTCCACTTATTCCTTAGAGAATTGCATTCAAGATAGACAAGACCATTCATCGTAAGAACTGTATACCCACATGACATAATTGAAATCAAAAATCCAAAAAATGGTCATGTATTTAAAGTAAATAGAATACGATTTAAACAATTTAAGAGTTTCCAAAGCACATGGAGGAGCCCCACGACATGCAACCTCCACCATCCCCTTAATAAGCGTATACATGTATATTATGTATATTATTGTGATAACACTCTTTGATTTTGTAGTTTGATATGTAATGAGGCAGAAACTAGGTTAATATCTTAACTTTATTCTATATTTTTTATTGTTCTTAATGGATTTAATGGATACATCTATTCATTGGGGACTATGTAAGCTTGAAAATTATGAAATTAAGTTAGGAATTTTGTGCCTATGACGTTTCTATTTTTTTGGATTCTTCTTTCAATTTTTCAAAATTTTCAAACCCTTTTTAAAACTCTCTTCAAAATTTTACTAACTTTAGTTTTGATGACTAACTTTAGAATTAGAAACCAACTAATATATTTTGGTTTGATTATTAACTTAGTTCTATGAGCTAACTAAGTTTTAGGAGCTAGTACAAAAAAAAAATGATAGAAACCTAACAGTCCTCTCACTAGAGAAGGGCTGTCGAAGCCACTATCATGAGCTCAATCCCATATAGCAATAAAGATTCTAACCTAAGAGGTGCTATCGAAGCCGCTATTGAAGTGGTTGTCGACAGTGGTCGATAGTAGCATAGCGTTATAAACGAGCCCAAACACTAATTTTTCCAAACCAACATTATTCTCCCAAATTTCATAGCAAATCTAGGAGAACTTCTTTCCCTTTTGACAGTCACACCAATCCCATGCAAATTTATTTCAAAATTTAAACATTCTCCGAGAACGTAAGTCCCTCTCTTCTCTATTTTCATGGGTTATTTTTCATAAAAAAGTGGATTTTCGCCTCAAAAACTTAATGTAATTAGAGTAGATTGAGCATGGAAACTAACTTATTAGTGAATTAGGGCTTGTTGGTAAATTTTTGAGAATTTATGGACGAACTTTTACCAATAAAATGTAAAAAAAAATAATAATAATTTGTTGGACACAAATTGGGTAAATACTGTAATTTTAGTATACAAATTCATGGATGGACTACTAACATGCCATACAATAATTTCATTCTTTAAAAATAGACCAATTCTACAATTTGATATATAAAGGTAATTTGTGTGAATAATTTGTGCTAATGATATCCTAAAACATTATTTAAAAAAACTAGTTAAAAATAAAGATGAATATATTTTGCTAAAAGATATATTTTCCTTTGATTTTGAGGATGGGTTCACGAAGAGTTTTTTTTCTAAAAGGGCAAGAGGAGAGGCTTCAGACTCTACTTATGTCCAAGGAGAGAACAACCTCAAATACAGCCAACAAAAGATGTACTAGAAATTCGAGCAATTCTAGCTATAGCCTGAGAGAAATGGATTACTCAAAAATCAAGAAAACTCTATCCTTTCAAGTAATAATGCTGGGGGTAGATTGGAAAACTACACAAGACATAAGCATCAACGCCATCGACTGAATATCGAGTGAGACAGAGGACTGAAAATGATAGGTATTTTCTATTTATAACCCTTTATTATTTATGTCTTACTGTATTGCTTTCAAATTTATATTATATGCCTTGAGGACATTACATAATTTAAGTTAGATGGTGGGATAGAAACACTTAAAAAAAATTTCATTGCAATATATGTATAAATATTGAATCAAAACTTCATAAAAATTAAAACTTTTCAAAAAAAAAAATTCTTTTCCAAATGTAACAAGCGAGATTAGAAGCATTTTACATTGGATAATTATAATTTGATGTCTTGAAGTTGATACTCATATGATAGTATTTCTTAACTTTTTTTTATTAAAAGTTTAAATTTGACAATAATTTATGTTGATACTTAAGATTAGAAAAAAAAATGCATTCTACACACTTACACAATGATCATTAAAATTTGATAACAAAAAGAGAACTTAAAAAGGAAAGTCTATTATCTTGAAAAAAGAGGAGCTTGGTACTAAAGCAATGATCTTTTACAAATAAAAAAAGTGAAAAAATAAAAGGAATAACTATTATTCATGAACATAAGCTTAGTAATAGGGCATTTATGTCTCGGAAAGCATAAAAGTTCATATGAACAGTGAGTGTTTGTAAGTAAAAAAAAAAAAAAAGGACAAAATAAAAAGGATTTCAATGAGTTTGATTAGAGTTTGGAGCTTAACTAATTTATGTGATCATGAGGATACATAGGAGTGAATAATCGAGAGCTAGATGTATCTATGATAAGATTTAAATAATCATGATAAGATACTTAGAACATTGGATTAAGAGCAAAATCTTAATATTGAAAGCTTCATAAGGGTCTATGTGTATGTTTTTAAGTAAACTTGATATGGAAAGAAAAGAAAGTAAAAAGATTTTTTTTTTTTTTTCGTTTCTCTTAGTTTTTTCTTAGATTTCTTTATTATACACTTATCCTTATTTTTCATGTTTTTTTTTTCCTTCCACCTAAATTTCATGATGATTGTTGGTAATATTGTTGGAGACCTTCATGAGACAACACTTTTCCACTAGGGTAACCTAGGATTTAAAGGTTTTTTTCATATGCTAAGTAATCATAATTCCTGCAAAAGTTAGTTACAATTTTATTTTTATTTTTTTAGAATATTTTTCATCTTACTTAGTTTGATAGGGACTAACAAAAATTAAATTGAGGATGTGATTATGAGTGAAAAGTGTTATATTTTGTAGTAATTTTATGCACTCGTAATCTAATTTTGATAATTAATATGGAAACTTAAAAATTATTATTCATATTATTGTAACTCTTTAATTAAATATTTTCTAGTATTTTATGATCATTAGCAGCGTTCAAGATGAAAGGAAATCAAACATTAATTGGATATATGTACAAAAACATGCTAATATTGAATTTTAAGGTATTACTACCAACATTTACCTGGAAATTTTGAGTTTTTGTACTCCCTGATAATCATTTAATAAAAAAAAAAGACTCCTTTTCAATTATTTAATGGCTATGAAGAGTACAAGTGGCTAAATTTCTCATTGATTTTGGATGAGGTAACAAACTCTTAATGATAATCTAGTATAAGTTTTTGCTTTTCTATGTTTAATTTTTTTATAAGATATTTATTTTTTTGGTTCCCTATTTATCTTGTTAGGCATTAAATATAAATTTTGAGACTTTAATAGTTTATAGTTTGACAGCATACATGTTGCTTAGTTTTTGACATACTATAAAATTTTTAGATATGGTGTATACTTATACTTTGAATGGTTATTTCTATTATTCATATATCATGTTTAAGATTATCTTGAAAAATCGTATAGGAATTAACTGAGAGAAGTAACCTATTATTAATATTATAACTTTCTTTGATTATGTGCTTTTAATGATTAATTTTCCAGTTATATGGGGCTACGTGATATATATAACTGAAATAAAATAAGTATTAACTCATCTTATAATTCAATTTTTGGGGCGTTAACCCATCTAATCAGCTTAACTCTTTATTTTATTTTAAATATATATTTTCAATTAATCAATTTTCAAACCAAACCATATTTTTTTCTCGTAACCTATAGCTTTTAGGGACAAATCACAATCACAAAGCATCTTCGAGAGAATAATCTTTTTCGAGTATTACTTATCGATCTCTTACGCTTGGGAGTATATATCTTAGGTCGCATAAAAAAGAGTATTTTTTTATAGTAAACAAGAGATGGTGACTCTGCTAGGTTGGGACTCTTTTCACAAGTAAGGAGAAGGTCATGGTGCAATCTGACATCTGCATGATGGGAAAAACTGTGGAGACATTTGGTCATTGAATTTGACCAACATAAATATAAGGAGTTTGTCTCTATAAATTCGGCTAGCCCTAAGGCAATGCAACGTTATCTCTATGTAAAAATGAGGGTATCAATCCTCGTGAAATAAGAGACTCCCATTCAATGGAAGTCCCCTGACTTTGGACTTTATCATCGTCCAAGCAAGTGATCTCGTCCCCTATAATATAATACACCTTCTTCACTACCTTGACTGCCAAAGAAGGATCAGTATTGAACCGAACAAGGGCCCAAGGATAAACTCAAGATTGCTGAAGAAGCGAAGAACACTTAAAACCTGCATTGAATGTAGGGCTTAGTTAACCATTCCTAGATGTGAGTCTAATCCCCATGTGGATAATTGGAAATGCGAGGTTAAACTATGTGTGTAAAATTTGAAACGCGAGAATAGCCCTCATGTGGAAGTTGCAAAATGCAAGACTAATTGGCAGCATCATGTAAATGCTCTTGTTGGTGAAAGCACAGAACACAAGGTACAACCTCCCGTAGTTAATGTGAAATGCGATGCTATCTGGTAGTCTTGCATCAGTCTTGTACAATGTGAGGTTCAGTCTTGTGTTTCAGAACCACGGTGCAAGTGTAAACCTTGCATACCAGAGCAATAGAAATGCAAGGCTTAGTCTCAACCTATGTAGGAGTAGAATGTGTGTAAGTATTCAATACCCGAAACCCGATTTTATAACTCGGCAAGTACTCAGTAATCATCCTAATGCTCAGTAGGGTACTTCGAGTATTTTGTCTGAGTTTTAAAGCGATTTATTCAAGTCGTAGTTGTTTTCTCTCCGATCCTAAATACTCAGATGAGTACACCGAGTTTTTCGGCTTTTAGAACACTAGATTTGACAATGCAAGATCAACTTCCATGTTATTTTTGGTAAAGTTAATGACTTAATTAGAAAAATTATATACATGAGAAGTTTGTAGAGCTATGAATAATCCTCCCATTAAATTTAAAATAGTTTTAACCAGAATTTGGAAAAAGAAGTTATGATAGTTTCTCTAAGGCTATTGCACATTGATAGCCACGAACAAATACGTACACTTGTGGCATGCACAATATGTTACATATAATAAATCCATGCAAGTAGAATATGAACATCTATAATGATAAAATTTTAATGATAAACATGCCAGGACACACACACATATATATATTATTCATGTATGTATTACAAATTCCATAAAACATGGACAAAACCTAGAATTCCAGTACATAACACGGAAATGAAAACTAATTAATCAATTTAAACATAGAGTTCACGTAAGATGGATTTGTAGATTAAAGGGTGCATCAAACCCAGCGTGTCGCTGCTAGGAGCCCTAGTATTACTGGCAACAAGAAGGATAATGGTAAGAGATTTTGCATCGACTACAAGAGTTTAACAAGGTGATACTCAAGAATAAGTATTCATTGCGAGGACTAGTGACGATTTATATCAGCTTGGTGGAGTTAAGGTATTTTCTAAATTGATCTTTGCTTAGGATACCAGCAGGAGAGGCTGAAAACAGAGGGCATTCTGAAGACTAGTTTTAACAATAGACAAGAGCATTATGAATTCTTAGTAATACCGTTTGGAGTGACTAATGCCTTAGATGTGTGTATGTTCTTGATGAATTAGATTTTTTTTCTTAGTATCTAGATAAGTTCGTAATAGTCTTCATTGATGATATACTAGTGTATTTCTAGAGTCGTAAGGAACATGTAGAGCATCGGAAGATAGTTTTACAGATTTTGACGTAGGAATAGTTGTATGGAAAGCTTAGTAAGTGCGAGTTCTGGTGAGAGAGCATTTCATTTTTGGGCCATATTGTATCCGTGGAGGGTATTTCTGTTGATCCAAGAAGGTAGAGGCAGTTCAGAAATTACCAATTTCGAAATCACTAATATTGCAATACCATTGTCTAGCCCGTAAGTAAGAGCCATATGTATAGACTCGCGAATACAATTATACTTTTGAAGAATTGAAGCGCAAATTGACTTTTGTATATATATACTAGTTATACCAAATAAGCTAGGAAATATGGCAATTTATACTGATGCTTCAGGGAGATATTTGGATTATGTTTTGACACAATAAGGCAAAGTAGCTACCTGTGCTTCCACATAGTTTTGACCATATGAGCTAAACTATCCAACTCATGATCTTGAGTTGGCAGCAGTGGTTCATGCCTTGAAGATCTAGAGACACTTCCTATTAGAAGATTGAGTAGAGGTTTACAATGATTACAAGCGTCTGAAGTATGTTATTACACCAAGGAGTTAAACATGAGGCGAAGGAGGTGACTTGAGTTTTTAGCATACTATGATCTGGATATTTTGTATCCTTCAGTGAGGATGAACGTGGTGCCAAATATGTTAAATCAGTTGCCAATGACCATCTACTTTGCATGATGATTGTCATATGTTGCATATTTAATACCTTTATATTATCTATTTTTGTATTTAAATAATATTACTCGGGCATTTTTAGTGTGCTTTTCAGGTTAACCTATTTCTACAAGGAAATGATATAAACTCAAAGCTTGATTAGGAAACCAAGTTCAGAAAAGAGTTAAAAGTGAGCAAAGTTACAAGACTATGATTCTGCAGAGAGTCAAAATTCAATACAGTCATCAAGATCAAAAGAACAAGACAAGAGACTCATGTAAAAGGAAAACCAGAAGAAAAACCTAGGGTTTTGATGCTATTTGGCGGCATTAGCCGCCAATTAGCAGCAAAGTGGGCCCCACTCTGGGTGAAATTTCTGCGAGGGTTTCGAAGTAATTTTGTAGTTTTTCACTTGTACCAAAATTAGGGTTTGATTTTCCAAATCATATATATTCGCCGTATTCTTGTAATCTAGGGTTTCATATAAGATATAGGATATAATTTTGTACTCGAATTTTATAAATAAAATTAGGATTTTGCCGAAATGGTGACGGTCGCAATACCGTACTCCAGATGTGCGGCAAGTTCTTTTTAGTAAGTAGAAGTATTTTATTTGCTTTTTAGATAGATTTATTTGCTTTCTAATATAGACTTATTTGCTTTGTAGTATAGATTTATCTTGTTTTCTAGGAAAATAGAATTTTTCATGGCTTTCATAATTAAATATAGGTTTTTGATAATTAGTAGTATGAGTAACTAATTTGCTTTAGTTTTAGGATGTAGATAAAATTAGTTTATTAGATTTAACATAGATTTATCTCATCTTCTTCCTAAAAAGAAATAAAGTCATGATTTTTCTATAAATAAATAAAAGATAGATTTCGTAAATCATAATTCTTTGATATATTATGCTTAGTTCATATTTTGATAATCTATACTTAGATGTGATTTGGAATTCATATTCTTTGTTTTTATTTATAGAATTATTAACAAGATTTTCCTATAAATAAATTGAAGAAAATAAACTTGTAAATCTAATTTCTTTGATAGGTTATACTTAAATTTGGTCTTTTGATAGCCTATACTTAGATTATGGTTTAAAGTTTATTTCTTTACTTTTATTTATATGATTATCTACTAGATATAATTTATTTTTAAGAAATATGTTATATTTGATGATCTATACTTGCACATCATTTGATAGGTCATACTTAGGGGCACTTAATTAAAATCAAATTAAAAAAAATCACCTTTTTAATGTGTTACTTGATCGTGCATAATTAAAAAGTTAGGAAGAAAGAGATAATTTATTTTTAGGCTGTTATTCTAATGGATTCGAATTTCTAGGCTAAACTTTAGGACTTAAAACTTATTCTCTCATTAGAATCTCATAGTTAACTTGATAAAACTAAAGAATTAGTGAGAATAGCAAAACACCCTAGATCTCTATGGGAACGACCTGTTAGTACTACAACCGACCTGTGTGCTTGCAGTAGATTTATCACATCAAGTTTTTGGTGTCGTTGCTGGAGATTGACAGTGTTTTCTTGTTCTTCTAATGTTTGACAGGTTAGTAGTGTGTGTTAAGTGTGCATGGATCTGAAAGTTCAGATACATGAAGAAAAAAGGTACTAGAAAAGTCCAAAAAGTACACTGCAAAAACCAGAGAGCAAAACTCTTTGATTTTGCCGCTAAATAGCATCAATTACCGCCATTTAGTGACACTTTTGGTGAGTTTCTCCCCCTCTTTTTCTCTGATTCTGTATTTTGGGTCCCTAGTTCTATAAAAAAAAATACAAACAAAATAATAAAAAAAATTTACAACTTATAGGACATCACATTTTTCTTTAATCATATTTCTTCTACCGTTTTATCTTCACCACACCCCACTGCTTGTATTAATTTATGAAATTCACGCATCCACTCACGGTCACTGGTTCATACCACATTGGACCCATGATCAATTTGGTCGACTAGTGAGATCAGATTTGTTCATGGGAGACAAGATGGACCAACTAATCCCGATCATTCAGGATCGATGTTGTGCACATCACTACCATCATGTATCAAACTTCCACATGCAGCTGGTAATCACTATGAATTAAACCTGCAGTACATCAGTATACTTCCTAAATTCACTGGTTCTGATTCTGAGGATGCATATTTCTTTATCAGGGAATTTCAGGAAGTGTGCGTGATAATTAAACTGTAGCACTTCTCGGAGGATGCAATTAAACTTCGTTTCATCCCATTTGCTCTCAAAGATAATGCCAAGAAGTGGTTGTACAGTATGCCTACTGATTCAATCACTACTTGGGATGAATTTGTCACGGTGTTTCTTAAGAAGTATTATCTCACGCACAAAATGGCAAAAATTCGAAATCAAATTAATCAATTCCGTCAAGTGTCGGGAGAACCCATCTGGAAATACTTAGAACAGTTCAAAAATCTATTAGCTCAGTGTCCCTATCATGTGATAGAAAAGTGGCAGTTGTGTCAAATTGTGTACGAAGGACTTGATTACATATTCAAAACTCTTCTATGAGTCCATATGTCAGGGGGAGTTCATGAGAAAGAATGAAGATGAAGTATGGGACTTCCTTGAGAATCTATCGTGGAAAATTATGCAGTGGGAGAGCACTGCTGAGAAATCCAATGTATTAACTTCTACGCATAAAAGTGGGATACATAATGTCCACAGCTCTATAGCTGTCGAAATTAACATTGCAGCCCTTATGCAGAGAATTGAGGCGCTGGAGACTTTTAATGCTCCAGCGGTGGGTCCAGTAAATTAAATTCAAGTTCTCACATGCTTTAATTGAGGAACTCCGAATCATATTATAGAGGAGTGTACATTATTAATGAATAGCATAGGTTCCACATTTCAGCAGGCTAACGCCTTGTATCAACAATCTATGAACAATCTTTACGCTCCTACATACAATCTTGGCTAGAGGAACCATCTAAATCACTCATGGGGTCAACGGAAATATCAGAGAGCCCCCAACCCTAACATGCAATTTCCAGCCAGTGGTCAGTTTTCAAGACCAAAAGTGGGTGCTTATCAACACCCAAATGTTTCAAATCAAGGGAACAAGTAGAATAGATCACTTGTGCAAAATCAATCATATCCACAGGAAGGGTCTAATAATGATTATGACAGACGGCTAATGACACTTGAAAGGGATGTGGGGAACCTTTTCAAGATGACATCCAATTTAGACACACAATGCAAAATTTAATGAAAGTGTCACTTACTTTATACAACGGACCGACCAACAACTTCTTACAAGTTCTCAGTCGATCAAAAATGTAAAGTAGCAGGTTGGACAGTTAGCCACACAGTTGAGTGAGCAGGGGCAGGGTATCTTTCCTAGCCAACCAATAATAAACCCCAACTCTAACTCATCTCAGTCTGTTTCATCCCATGTTCACCAATGCAATGTCATTTACGCGCTCAGGTCTGGTAAGCAAGTAGACAATAATGTAGTCATGCCCCCTAATCTCACTCCTACTATTTCGCAGGCTACACCATCTTTTCCATCTCTTTCTCCACATCTATCTCCATTTCCTCCATTACCATCACATGCTCCTTTGGAAGAACCTATTCCTAAGCCGAAAACACCATATCTCAATCGGCTTATGAAGCCTTCACCGCAAGTAGAGAAAATTCTTGAAATATTTTAGCAGGTGAAAGTTAATATTCCAATCCTTGATATTATACAACCTACTTATGTCAAGTTTCTCAAGGATTTGTGTAATAAGAAACGAACAAGAAACGTTGGCATTGAATATATTCAATATAGATGAGCACATAACGAGCTCTCTCATTGAGGTAAATATGATTCACAGTTTGTATTCTCATTCTACATCATGTACTAATGATGAACTCTCTTTTGGGCAAAATTTTGAAGATAAACTCATATTATTAGATGAATTGGCACATACTGATTCTATGTATGATGATACTTGTGTAAATGTGTCATTGATTTATGAGCAAACTTTTGAGCATTTGTTTGCAGAGGAGCTCGCATTACTTTGTGAGTTAGAAGGGCTACCACCATATTCACTTGATCATATTACACTCTTCTCACCTTACGATATTTCTACATGTGTGCTTATTACTAACGATGAATGGCAGGTTTATAATGAAGAATTCTTTAATCCAATTATTAATACTTACATGTGGACAAAGAACAATAAGGGCGCATAAGATACAGATAGGTAATTTAGTGACTCGTAGGAGGATAATGAGATATAATAATACACCAACTTCACGTTTAAAATGCACACACTATAAAAGTGGGAAGCGATCAAGATGTCGTAACCACTTTCCATGCATTAATAGAGAGACGATATTGAGATCGTAACTTTTTTACGACTCTCATTAATTGTATAGTATTTGTACAATAGTTTTCATATTTATTTTACCACCCTTTGTTCGTGTATGTGGGCATACACGAGTTTAGGTGTGAGGGAGTGAGTTAGGGTATTTTCTTCATGTTTTTCTAGAATTTTTAGCTTTTTTAGAATTTTTATTTTATTTTTAAATTTTTGGGTTTTTTTATTTTACAATTCGGGTAGTTTTTAGGGTAACTAACTAAAAATAATAATAAAAACTGAAAAAAAAAAGTAAAAACAATATTATTATATATTTTCATCAATAGATCAATCTAATTATAAATAAATGAATAAATTTATATTTGAAATTTGATAAGAGAGTAGATTGGACGATACACTCAAAATTTTATGAAAAAGATTAAAATTCGAAAAATAAATACCGCTAATAATAATTTTGAGATAAGTATATATCTATTTTCACTTCACAATAGTTTATTAAGTTAAGGATAAAAATGATAACGATTGAGTAAGTCTTCTCTCTCTAAATAAGAAAAAAAAAAGGTGAGCCTGGTATTAAAGAAATAGTCTCATAAATGAAAAAAAAAAGGTGAGAAGAAAAAATGGAGATGAGCATGGTATTAAGGCAACAGTCTCAAGAGAGACAAAAAAAAAGAGTATGATCTGAGTAATTGGATACTTTGCGTCTAAGTAAGAATGAATATTCGCATGAAAAGTGAAATATTCTTTAAAAAAAATATTTTTATGAGAGAGAAAATGAATCAAGAGTTAGAATTGGAGTCCAAGACCAAACTAGACTATCACACGTGCATGTAGATGTATAGGAGCTAATAAATTATCTGTTAGTGGGTATTGAAAGATGGAATTTAAATTTTAGATTAAAATGATAAGTGTATCTGATATGACGCTTGATTTGAAAATTGATAATCTAAATGTATTCTTTAGTTTGTATATTAGTGAGATTAACTGAAAAAAATATAATAAAAAATTTCTTTCTTTTGTATAAAATTTTTATTTTTTTATTTTTGGTTATCCTTATTTTTCTTTTATTTATTCCTTAATCTATTTTTTTCATGAATTTTGTAGATATATTCACTACAAACCCTCACGAGACAACTCATCCACTAGGGTAACGTAGGGGTTTAACGGCTTGTTGCACATGCTAAGTGCAATTGCGATTCCTGCAAAAGTGAGTTAGGATTTTTCTTTTGCTCTTTAGGTTTAGGTTTCGCTTGAGAACTAGCAAAAAATAGGTGTGGGGGTGTGATGAGTGTCATATATTACATATTTATAACATTCATTACCTATTTTTGTATTTAAATAATACTAATCGGGTATTTTTAATGTGCTTTTCAAGTAAACAAATTCCTACAAGGAAATGGCATAAACTCAGAGCCGGATCAGGAAACCAAGTTCAGAAAAGAGTTAAAAGTGAGCAAAACTACAAGACTACGATACTGTAGAGAGTCAAAATTCAATACAGTCATCAAAATCAAAAGAACAAGATAAAAAAACTCATGTAGAAGAAAAATCAGAAGAAAAACTTAGGGTTTTGCTGCTATTTAGCGGCACTAGCCACCAACTGGCGGCAAAGTGGGCCCCACACTGGGTGAAATTTCTACGGGGCTTCGATATAATTTTGTAGTTTTTCACTTATACCAAAATTAGGGTTTGATTTTTCAAAGCCTATATATTGGCCGTATCCTTTTAATCTAGAGTTTCATATAAGATATAGGATATAATTTTGTACTCGAATTTTATAAATAAAATTAGCGTTTTGCCGAAGAGGTGAGGACCGAATACCATGCTCCAGAGGTGTGCCAAGTTCTTTCTAGTGAGTAGAAATATTTTATTTGCTTTTTAAATAGATTTATTTGCTTTCTAGTATAGATTTATTTGCTTTGTAGTATAGATTTATCTTGTTTTATAGGAAAATAGAATTTTTCATGGCTTTCATAATTAAATATAGGTTTTTGATAATTAGTAGTATGAGTAATTAATTTGTTTTAGCCCTAGGATGTAGATGAAATTAGTTTAATAGATCTAATATAGATTTATCTCATCTTCTTCCTAAAAAGAAATAAAGTCATGATTTTTCTTTAAATAAATAAAAAATAGATTTCGTAAATCATAATTTTTTGATAGATTATACTTAATTCATATTTTGATAATCTATACTTAGATGAGATTTGAAATTTATATTATTTGTTTTTATATATAGAATTATTAACAAGATTTTCCTATAAACAAATTGAAGAGAATAAACTTGTAAATCTAATTTTTTTGATAGGTTATACTTAAGTTTAGTTTTTTGATAGTCTATACTTAGATTAGGGTTTGAAGTTTATTTCTTTACTTTTGTTTATATGATTATCTACTAGATATAATTTATTTTTAAGAATGATATATTTTTGATGATCTATACTTGCACATCACTTGATAAGTCATACTTAGGGACACTTAATTAAAATCAAATTAAAAAATCACCTTTTAAATGTGTTACTTGATCGTGCCTAATTAAAAGTTAGGAAGAAAGAGATAATTCATTTTTAGGCTGTTATTCTAATGGGTTCGAATTCATAGGCTAAACTTTAAGACTTAAAACTTATTCTCTTAATTTAGAATCTCATAGTTAACTTGATAAAACTAAAGAATTAGTGAGAATAGCAAAAAACCCTAGATTCTTGTAGGAACGACATGTTAGCATTACAACCGACACTGTGTGCTTGCAGTAAATTTATCACATCATTGCACAACAAAGGGACATCTTGGTGGACATGAAGATTTTGGTTTGGAGGTTGTATTGTTAGGGATCACAATATAACTTACGGCATTAATGTATCTTCGATCACCAAAAATAGATGGTTCTAGAGGCCCAACTAGATGATTCAAGATTGCAACAGCTCAAGAGGAAGATAGAGGCTGACCAGAGATTAGATATTTCGATCTAGCCAAATGGTTCCCTTGACTTGGTGGCAGATTGTGTGTACCATAAGATGACATCAAGGAAAGGTTTTTAGCGGAGGTACACAGTTCGTGGTACATGATGCATATCGATAGCACAAAGATGTATAGGAATTTGCAACAATATTATTGGTGGCCAAGAATAAAGAAGGGGATAGTGAAGTTTGTGCTAGTTGCCTAATTTGGTAGCAAGTTAAGTCAAAAAATCTGAGGACAGCTAGAATTCTATAGCCACTACCTATACCTAAGTGGAAGTACGAGAAGGTGATTATGGACTTATGATGGGACTTTCTAAAAGTCCTAACACCTAAATGCAGTAACAATAGAAAGAAGATAGTGGACTGGCTCATAAAGTCTGTACATTTCATCTTATTTAGAGTTAGCCAGTCCACAGAGATTTTAGTACAAAATAATGTAGAGGAGATGGTTAGATTGCATGAGATTCTAGCAAAAATCATTTCTAATCGAGAAACTAGATTCAGAACACATTACTAGAATAGTCTGCAGAAAACTTTTCATATGAAGTTAGGCATATCTTCGACATTCATCCTCAGATAAATGGTATGAACAGTTAGATCCTAGAGATATGTTAAGAGTTTGTGTGCTAAACTTTGAAGGCTCACAAGAGAAATAAGTTTATATACCAGAGTTTGCATATAATAACAATTATTAATTCACTATTGAGATGCTACCATTTGAGGTACTCTATGGCAAAATGTTTCGATCTCCTCTGTGTTGGAATGGTGTCTGTAAAAAAGCTTGGATTGGACAAGATTTGATAGCTCGTTGAGAAGATCAGAGTGATTCAAGATCGATTTAGAATAGTATAGGACTGATGGAAAATGTAAGCTAATGTACAATATAGACCACCTGAATTTGAGATTGGTGATCGTTTATTTCTGAAAATAACGTCGTCTCTAGAAATTATCAGATCTGGTCAATGTGAGAAACCTAGTCCTCAATATGTAGGGCCTTCTGATATTATCGAGAGAGTGGAGACCCTAACATGTAGGTTTACACTTTCCCTCACTTTGGTGTATGTATACAATGCTTTTCATACCTCACAATTGAGAAAATATGCTAGTGAAGATAGACTGGTTCCATATTATGGAAGGTTGAATTGACTCTTAATCTTTAATTTAAGCAAACGCTACTAGTTATTATAGATTGGAGGGTTAAGAAATGCAAAAACTATATAATATCCCTTGTTCTTATCTCTTGGGATGGTTGCTCTCCATGAGATTCAACTTAGGAACGAGAGGACCACATTTGAGAGATATCCCTATCCATTCCATTAACATTTAAATATCTATTTACATTCATTATTATTCTATTAGTGTTTTTTGATTTACCTATCATATTTTCTCTTGATTTAAATTTGGAGAATGAGAATGAAATCTCAGTTTAGGTAGGCAGAATATAACAACTCTCATCTTCATATCTTTGTATTGATTTCTTCCTTATCATTCGTATCAGTCAGGATGCGAATATTGATACTTGTTTATATAGATAAATTAATTTATATCTTTCATTATAGCCTTTGATTTAAATTTTGCAAAGCAGGAATCTCATATCTTATTATTTTTAATTTTTAAATATTTTTTGAGATTTTTTCTGAATCGATTGATTTTTGAACTGACAACTATTAAAATAATCAATTTAATTCAAAATTATAATTTTATCCCTTTGTATTATATTAAATTGAATCGAACAGTCTTATTTGACCGTTAATGATTATTGTTTACCGTCAAACATATTTGTAATTATTGGAAAGTTGAGAGACATTTAGTTTCTAGTTTTAGCAAATTTTGGTTGCCTATATAATATCTTAATTCAGCTCTAAAAGTTTTGAGATGTTTCTAGAAGCTTCTCCTCTTCATTCTCTTCATTTGTGATCCAATTATTTCTCTATTTTTCTCCAAAAAAATTGCAAAATAAATCAGTAAGAGAAAATCCTGAAAAAATCTACCATAAAGCCATTTAAGGTCTGTTATTGGATTTCTCCCTATCAATCAAGCTTTAATCTTCTCCACCAAGTCTATATTCTCCAATACCCATCTTCTATATTGAAGTTGATTTTAGTGCAACTCATCAACTTTTAAAGGCTACTAAAATCAATTATAATTCCTTTATGATTTAGGTTCAAGAGTTTTGAACACACTATCAAATTAAGTTAATTGAGTTTTTTTTTCTATATAGAAAGTCTCTAGACCAGACCAATTTCATGTTGAACATAGAAAGTGAAACTTTTATTTAAATTAATATCTAAATTGCATTGTATTACAGAGTTTCATACTGATATTCTAAATGTGCTTATATTTCATATGAAATAAATATGTCCATATGCATACATGCATACAGGCTCTTGTAACACCTGACATAATGGTGATCCATTTAAAAATTATAAATGCCTAATACTGTATTTATCATGAGTTAGTTATATCTGACATATCATGCCTGCTACTAATTCACAATTATGTCCGTGTTCTGCCAAATTCAGCAGTCTTCTGTAAAATAACCATAACTTTTCCATCTTGACTTTAATTAGTCTTATTCTTGAGCCATTAGGAAGATAATTCATTGAAATATAATTTTATTTTAGACACTAAATTTTTTACTCAACCTTTTTCAATAAAAAAAATTATCTAGAAATTTAGATATTATATTATACAATGTCTTGGCAGTTCAATAGCAGAATGTTGAAATAATCATAACTTTTATTTTAAAATTACAATTAAGTTATTTTAGGTTCATTAGAAAGATAATTCAATAATTTGTAAGATTTATTTAGAAACCGTCTTCATATTCAATTTTTATACGAGTCAAATATTACCTATAATTTGCAAATCTAAAGTACCTCTATTGATTTAGCAGCATAAACAATTGTATTTCCTTCTCTAACACTCGGTTTGAGCTTATTTGGATTTATCTAGAAAGATAAATTATAGAACTATAATTTTTATCACAACGGCTGGAAAGATAATTGTTTATGCTTGATAGCGCAACCAAGCTGTGGCTATTCGCAGCCAAGCCATGTCTATGCATAGTCAAGCTATGGATATGCACACCCAAGCCATGTCTATGGGCAGCTCAGGCTTGGTTATGCTCATATTGTATAGATACACAGGTATAGGTGTATATACTATTACTACGCTTCTTACTGTAAGCCACATACACAGAAATATGTTCCAGCCACATGCGTGCATACATGCTTATTATCCTAGCCATGTGTATAACATGTTATTTTTTATTTTCTTATTTAAGAATAATACCAAAAGCAAGCAAATTTATTTTATAACTCTTGTACTTACTAGTATCGTACATATCGTTTCATATCTACACTTGACATTGATATATGAGTCCCGACTACCTACCATACACTGTTATCATTATACTTTGTGTGTATGTGCGTGCGCACGTGTGTGTGTGTGTGTGTGTATATATATATATATATATATATATATATATATATATATATATATATATATATATATATATATATATATATATATATATATATATATATATATATTCTAGCATTGTGGGTGTGAGGAAAATGAATAGTGGAATAAAATACGTATTATATAAGTTTTTGTCTCGTCAGGATGCACTCACTAATGTGTGTACTGACATCATTGTTTCTGGGTTCTCAGTTGTACCTCATTCAGTTCATATGAGACTGGTACTTGTAGTCGAGATCTCAGATATACATGGGATATACAAAGTACTTAGATGTACATTATTAAGTTTATTTGAAGACCGGTACTTGCAGTTATGGTATCAAGAATGCACAATAAACTCCAAAATTGTTGAACATTCCCACCATTTATTCTCAGAGAACATAAGTAATAAAAAAAATAACTTAGATTTGCACGGGATTATGTATCTCTTTAAGACTATGAGTTTACACACCCAGTTCCTTGGGAGCCACCTCTTGAATCTATTAAGATATATTAGAATCTATTAAGATATATTATTTATTATTACCGATATTAAATACAAGACCTCTTGAATACGAGGTCTTAAACTACTATTTTTCTAAACAAATAGAAAAGGAAATGAACTTTATTTGCTTGATCACCTTATACCATGGTTTCAATGTTTCTCTGTATGTATTTATGCCTCTTTAAACTATTTATTTATGCCTCATTTAAACATTTTTACCACTTTCACATCATTTCACGTACCCTTTATCAGCTTTTTATTTCAGCTCCAAATTCATGAAGTGTGCATGTGAAGATATATTTGGTTACTTTAAATCCATGTTTCTATTACGTGTCATGTCTCACAAAACTATGAACTGAGAGAGAATAAAGAATAACTTTGTATTCTAAGATACGGTACAATGACCATCCTTTTATAGATGAAAGAGACAAATATAAAAGGTAAATACAAGAGAATATATAATTTAATCCTAATATATAATCCTCAATCAGTATAATCAGTCTAATTAAGGATATTTGATAAATATACTAATTTAAAAAGATATTCTGAGATATGCTAATAAATTAGAGGATTTGTCAAATATCCTAATTTAGAAAAATATCTTCAATTAGTTAGATATTCTAATACTCCCACAAACTGAAGATGATTTGGAAGACGCCAACTTGAATTTGGAAACGAATACGGCAAACTAAGATCGGAAATGCGCTAACTTTTGTTTCCTTTTGCAAGGTAATTTAGGATTTCTATTTCTAGGACTCTTTCTAACTTTTATTTTGCAGGATAGTTCCAACACTTGTTTTTTGCAGGATAGTTCCAACATTTGTTTTGCAGTATAGATTGATATATAAAATACTTTTTACAATAAAAACTGTTTTGTCACAAAAATTCACGTTTTCGAAAAAAACAAAAAATATCATTGCATGTCCACCCTCTCAAAAATTATAAAAATAAAAAAAAACCAAAAGTCAAATCGCCAAAAAATTCATTATGGCACATTTCCTAGACAAGGCTTTGGCTTATCATCACTTCTGCACTTATGTTTTTTTTGCTTGCATCACTCGTCTTTACAAGGCATTTGTGTTTTGTTCATCTTAGTTTTTTGCAAAATAGAATTCATTTGAGTTACAGGTGGAGGTTACTAGGACTCCGAAACTTATTGGAGAGTCCATAGAATTGCCTCATCTGTCATCCGAACTCCTGCTAAGGCCAAGTAGGACCAAAAGGCATTTGTGTTTTGTTCATCTTAGTTTTTTGCAAAATAGAATTCATCTGAGTAACAAGTGGGGGTTACTAGGACTCCGAAGGTTATTGGAGAGTCCATAGAATTGTCTCACCTGTCATCCGGACTCCTGCTAAGGCCAAGTAGGACCAATATTCCCACGTAGGTGTGCTGATGAAGAGATATAGGATGAATCAGAAATATAGAAGCTAAGGCCAAGTAGGACCAATATTCCCACTTAGGTGTGTTGATGAAGAGATATAGGATGAATCAGAAATATAGAAGCTAAGGCCAAGTAGGATCAATATTCCCACCTATGTGTGCTAATGAAGAGATATAGGATGAATTCCGTTTTAGACTAGCCACACCCAATCCTTTATGAGCATAGTGATTTGCTGATGTTTGCGCCGTTTATCCAATAATGATTATTGATCCTACTTTACTGATTTAAACTATCTTCCTCGTACAGAAAACGTGGTGGTGACTATGATAGACGGCCGCATAGAAGACATCACTAACACAGTATCACTGGACTGTAAAGAGCACATCCCACCAAGGGACAGAGTCCTCTTTTCCGACTAGCACAAATGCTTTCCACTTCTCTTACTTCGGGCCTAGAGTGTTTGATAGGAAATTCCTCCATCTTCCAGTACAGTGAGAGAGCCTCAACTTTTCTATACTTGTGAAAAGTTGACATCTAGAATAAGTAATACCAATTTGTACAGGAGAACCAAGAGGCATACACTTTTGCAAGACGTATATGATGCATTTATGCACGCCAAATTTCCTTGTATCATAAAAACTAAAATGGCACCCACGTTTGGCAAAACAACAGTACCATTTACTTTGACGATCACCCTGCAACACAAACAAAAATGAGTACAATTGACTTAACAGTCTACTTACAAAAACCAACTTTATTATCAATCTCAATTCATATACATTTGAACTAGGCAAGTCACTCATTTCTCAAGCCCCTGTACATTAGCATTTAGCTTGGATAGTTTTCATCCATCTCCCAACATTTTAACACAAAAGAGAAGGAAAAAAGGGTCAGGTGAGGAAAAAAAAAAAAAAAAAAGAAGCAAAAGCAGAACCTCTATGCTATCTACACAGATAGAGAAGCATCCATTCAAGTGCATTTACATATGAACAAGTCTGTACAAGAGCAGCGGGGACAGTGATATCACCTTCTCCTTCGTTTACCTTCCACCTGCACACAATCACATTTGGGTTTTAATCAAATCTCCATTTTAATATGCTATACAGAGGCATCTGGCTGTGCATACTAAATAAATCTGCTATAGTAAGGCCCTTACCAATGAAAATACTTGAATGCCTATGGCGAAACCAAAGAGAAGCGGGTCTCTCATGTTTCAAAAAACTAATGCACAAATCAAACGAATAACAATGGAGTAGTTAAATTTCACAAGACATTCAATCCTGGGGAATAAAAAACTTTTGGATTTATGATTTTAGCATATTTTATCAATAGCTCTAGCAGCAACAACCAACTAATTCGAAATACAGTGGTGACATCTTTGCAGCTGCCTGCTCAGGATCAAATTTTTTAGAGACTAGAAAGAAAATTATAAAGTGAGTTGTCACGCTGTTGACTCCATGTCTCAGTTAAAGAAAATGAACAAGTTTAAACTCTTTATGTGTGCACACAGAAACTATGGCTGGTACTCCCCAAGGGGATGGTTGTTTCGTTACATGTGCAAATGAAACTTGCAAGTTCAGGTGCAAAATGATGAGAAGTTTCAAATTTTGGTGGGAACTTCAATTTCCTATATACAAAATAGTAGCTGTAAGTGAACTAATTTTAAAATGCTTAGGAACCTCAATTACCCTATGCAAATTAGTTGTTGTAAGCGAAATATGTTATTAATTGGTAGATTTAGTTGAGTCTGCAAAAGAAAATTGACATTACCAACCACATCAATAATGTATCAATTTCATCATATCAATGTTTCTACAATGTGCAAAAGATATGGCATTCCACTCTGAGATGAT
The DNA here is from genome assembly GCA_036321105.1 of Dracaena cambodiana. Lineage (NCBI taxonomy): Eukaryota > Viridiplantae > Streptophyta > Magnoliopsida > Asparagales > Asparagaceae > Dracaena > Dracaena cambodiana. The sequence continues at coordinate 11,514,806 of JAYEPQ010000005.1, read as the reverse complement.
GACTAGTGATATTGGTTCTGGTTAGACATGTAATTAGTGGGTAATTAGTGGCTCACGAACGATTAAGCCTAAAGCAAAGTTGGACCTAGAGTGCATATAATTCAGCCATGCCTGTGGCAAATACAGTTCAAATGCTAATCAAATCTCAAATCACAAAGTACAGAAGTTGCTGCTATTTCAAGATAAAAGCACACTTACTGAGTAAAACTTATCTACAGATCAGAATATATCATTGAAGAAATGAAAGCTCTGACCAATCCTCACTTTGGGACACCTGCATACCTTTAGTTCTGATTCTTCAGAACCACCATGAGAACTTTCTTTGTTTACTTTGGCAGAGGAACAACTTTGACAGAAAAAATGTTCAACTTTCTTAGCTTCGTCAACAGTCATATCTATGCATGGAGGATGGTACCTGGAGCCAATTGCTACATCAATTTTCTTTTTCTTTGTTTTGTAGACGATAGGGCTGACTATTTGCAGCGAATGTACTCTCCACAAAAAATGAAAAATACACTTTTCGATGGATAATAATTAAAGAAAAAATAGATAATAGGCTTTTGAGAATTTGCAAAACTAACTGTAATCGCCAGTTTATGCATCACTCATTCCATCAAAAATAATAATTACTGTTTTCAATAACTAGGGAAATCAGAAGCATCATGATTTGGTAAAGACAAGTGGAGAGAATAAATCAACGAGCAAAAAAGAAGCATGTTTCTAAATGAAAATGCTGAAACTAGGAACAAGCCCAGCCGCCTTCTAGCTTTCCAGGTTCTATGCCAAAACTGTCTACTCCCATAGATCTCCAGGCCTAGAATGTGGCATTCATAGAAGGTAGGTTTTGGCAATGTTTCATAGGTGAATGAATCCTTCGTGAACAAGCTTGATGAATATACAATGATGTCATAATATTAATAGAATATTTTTTGAAAGGTAAATATTAATAGAATATACAACAACAACTAAGCCTTTTATCCCAAGTATTTGGGATACGCTACATGAACCAAAAAAGAATCACGCTGGATCGATCACTTTGATAGTCCTTCTCCATTCATTTCTATCAAGTAAATATTAATAGAATATGCTAGCATATAACTAAACTTCTGTCTGGACCTAATCCTTACTCTTCCCAATTTTCAATATGCACTTATATTTATAAACTATCTCGGTCCCATTGGCAAATATTTAGAATGAAAATTCCCCTTGGAATACGTAGACTGCATGTACTATGAACAACAATAATTATCAACCAAGTAATATAGCACCCACTATCAGATGACAATGATAGCGGCTATACCTCTTAATCCGATAAGGCTTCATCATATTGATCAGCATGGAAAAACCTATCAATGTGAAGGATAAGAGAAGGTGGAGTTCTAGCCGCCATTGCAGGAAATTCTCCACCAACGTCATTTGATACCCCCATTATTCTCTTGTAAAAAAATTGCATAGCACCACAAGATTAAATATGCTATAATGTTTGGTGGTTTTGTGTGATATATATATATATATATATATATATATATATATATATATATATATATATATATATATACACTCCGAAAATGACTACTAACCACATATACCATTAAAAAATTTGTAATTCCATACATACCTATGGGAAAAAAAAATACTAAGATTGCAGGGGCATCCTTCCTTCAAAATATATTAAAAGAGTATTTGTACTCATGAAACAAATATCTACTTCATTTGTTCACAAAATTTGAGCAAACACTGGCTACTATGCATTGTATGTATGCAATATTAAATGTATAATTTTTTTAGAAGTTGTTATGAATTTCCAGTGAAGACCTAACTTTTGAGGAAGAAACTCAAAACATGGATATAGTGAGACCTAAGAAAATATATAGGTTAAATATAAATACATTGATTATTTTTGAGATAATTAATAACTATGAAATTTTGAATTAGTCTCATATATAATACGATATGATTGAGAATAACAGAATCACAAAATAGATTGTACTGATACATCCATACTCCTATTCCACTAAATAATAAAAATTTTGAAGAATTTAAAAATAAGTTAATATATAATTAACAATAAACTAGATTTGGCCAGATTTAACTAATGAACATGCACAGTTACTAATGATATGGATATAGATACAATTTTAATTTATTTTTAAAGGATATACATGCACTTATAAATAATTCCTTAAAGTAGCAAACATTATTTCTTTTCTATGAGGTAAATAAGCAAGAAGTTAACTTTTAGAGGGTGCATGTGCAAGGTTTGAGGACACGGTTCCGTTTCGGTTTCAGAAACTCACTTTATAGAAGATTTTGACAAGTTTCTTTAGTTCTGATGGTTTTGGTTTAAGTTTCAATTCCTTGTACATAGACATATATGCTGAGTTTCATAACCACTAAATGCTTGTCATTCTTGATGCCTAAAGAACATGTAATATAAATATACAGGCTAAGTGGATGTTGAACAAGATAAATTAACTTAGTGTACTCAACAAGATTGTCCAAAATTTAATCCAAATAAATATGAATGTTGTGTGAGCCAACATATCCTCTAACATGGCATTTCGCACGTGAACTATAATAGTACTTTTTGTTTATATGATATATGCATTCTTCATGTTTATTTTGCTTCATTCATTTCATTGCATGAGACATATATCTCTTCTAAAATATTCATATTAAGATTATACTATTCATTGATTGTCGAAGTTTAGAATGCTAATTCACGTTACCTTGTCAATTTTCATGCAAATAAGATACATGTCCAATTGTCCATCCTCCACTATGGTGTTCACTATTTACATAATCATCTTTTGATAGAATTTCTGAAATATTATTTGTATGCCATTAAACATCCAATGGAATTTTATGTAATATTATTCATTATTAATAAAGACTGTATTGCTGAACATATTGTTCAGGTTTTATGTACATACATAATTGTTGTGATGTCCCCAAAAATTGTTTAGTAAAGATGCTGTACTATGATGAGGCACTTGCAAGAAGATATTATTTAAATTTAGAGATCTTAAATTTGCACTTAACATACAAATTGTATGGGATAACTATGTTGTAACAAGTCAACAAGTATGAAATTAACAAGATGTAGTAATGGGTCTCAACCCAGATTGAGATTCCTTAAATGTATATAACAAAATAAAATACGTAACCAACAATAGAAACATGCACATCAAGAAACTACTCAAATTAGTACTCCCTTTTGTCCACAAAGGAAGTTGTTTAAAGTTTGGGTACAAGAATTAAGAAAGCAATTAATTTCCTTTTAGAGCTAATCGTAACACACTGAAAATTTCCCAACTACCCTCTTTTTTCTTAAATTTAAGAGTGGGAAAGTGGAGTATTTTTTGCTATAAAATAGGAGTATTTAATGCAAAAGGGAAATTTATCAAATAAAGCATTATTTAGAATATAAAGTGGGAGAAAGCATTTAAAGAGTGGGAGAAAGCATTTAAAGTGTGTCGGACCACTAAAAAAATGACCTTTTTGGTCCAAAATAAAGTGCTAGAATGACTTCTTTGTGGGCCAGAGGGAGTAAATATGACAAAAGATAACGAAATACTTGATGGAATATTCAAAACCTCTTGCACCAGTTCTTGTGGTCCAAATCTTTCCAAAAAACACCTCAAGGGAAAAGACCTTCAAGAGAATTCACATGTCCTCACTAAGGATCCAATTATGGAGTTGATAGGACTTCCATGAATATTTATTTTTCTAACTCTCATCTAGACCAAGAACAATTTTCTAGTGATTCATATAACTATCTACCTTTATTCTATGAAACACATAAGTGAGGTTCCCATGCCAGGTACGTATCCAACACTTGCATGACACTAATACGTATCGAATTCACCAAAACCATATCGGATTTCATGAACCCAAAAATTTGCATATCAAACCATATACACTTTCTTAAAGGTCATATGGTACACGTGTCATGGTTTTGTCCGCTTTCAAAAACTCATAAATCGCATATTGAATGCGCTGAGTCATATATTGGCTAAAAAGGCAAAAAAAATTCTTTTGACATAAAAGAGATACTAAGCTAAGGCCCCACTATGCTAAGACCCCAAATACCTTGCTAGGTTTCAAATTTTTTATCCAACACACTAGTCCATTGGATTAAATTTAGATTCTTTTATTTAATATAGTATTAGATCAGAATAATATGTTTTAAATCATTAAAGATTTTTTTTTTATTTTTTTCTACTTGAAAAAAAAAACATGCCTTAATAATTACAAGTTTAATGTGCAGGATATATATGTGTGTGTGTATTACATGTATAAATACACACATATTTATGTTTCCGTATTTACATTACCGTGTCTGGTGTCCTCTTTTAGGTTCTGCCGTGTCCCAGCCTCCATGTAGTGTCATATTTGTCTTCTACGTCCACGTCCATGGTTCATAGCTCTTATTAATATGTTATTAACCCATTAACTTTTAACCAAATAATTTTCTAGTGCATCATACAACAATGCTGGTACCCTTATTTATAGGGTATTAGTACGTTAACTTTAACCAAATATTACACATATGAGAAAAAATGTTCCTTTAGTATTACACATATAACAATATGTTCTCATAACACTTAGCAAATCAATATTCCAACAATTGACACCACTGTATCCTAATGTTTGAGACACTACTACATCTAACATGTACACTTAGTGAATCTATATCCCGATATTGAGACACACTACTAAATCTAAAATGTCAATGTTGTGCATGATAACCTATATCAAGATGATTAACACATACACTTTGTAGTTTAAGTACAACTTCAAGAAACCACTAAATAGATCATGTCTCCCTGCAGTGATCAAATCAAGTGCATGTAAAGGAAAGGTTTTTGGATCATTATAACTCTTATAATTATAGCACACCCAAATAAACACACAAATAACAATATAGGATACCAGAAAAGAAGATTGAGGAGGGAGAAGCTTCAGGGAAAGACAGGAGTGACAAGCCAGATGATCTCAACACTAAAATATCACAGTATGATCTGCATGAGAAGAAGATTGATAAGATGCATAAAGATCGCAACAGTGAAACTCTGATACAAGGAAAAAGCACTGAAGTACACACCTTTTCAAAGGAGGCAGAACTTCCAAGCTCAAAGAAGACCAATGTAGATGGAGAGTAATACCCCCCTAAGGAAACAGTGATGAAGGTGAGGTTTTCCACGAACCTCAAGAGCGCAATACTACTGCTGTCAATCAGCCTAATAAAGAGGCATCTTATGATCCCTCTAGTGAGGAGGCATCTGACTATCTTCATGAGCTCCAAGGAAATACTCCTAAAGCTTCAACTGAGAATCCAAACCAGTATATCAAGAAGGAAGCTATTTTAGATAACAATGATCCTGTTGATCAGGAGGAGCAAGCTATTCCTTCCACAATTGAAGCAGCAAAGCTTCTCAGGACAGACAATCTGAGGTCAAATAAAAAACAAAGGAGATTCCAAAAACCGCACCAAGCCAAATAGCAAATTGGAGGATACGGCAGCAGAAAAAAAAAACAAAGGAAAGACTTCCAAGAAGGGGGTGTTGACTAAAGGAACGATTGGTCTTATCCAAGGAGCCAGAGAGGTGTTGGACCCTCTCAGCCTACAAAGTCCAAATGACGTTCCTCTAATGGAACATGAGACCTGAACCAAGGAGAGGATTCAGGATGTTAAGAAGCTAAATGTTTCAAATAAAGCTGAGATCGTAGGTTTGGTGGAAACCAAGGTAAGGAAAAAGAATTTTACCGTAAGGAAATTAGGAGCACAATGGAGATGGTATGCTAACAATACTTCACAACAAAGGGAAGAATTTGGATTATGTGGAATCTTGTGAAAGCAGGACATTAAAATCGTCTACGAGTTGCACAAATTATTTCAAACAAGTTGCTCTAGTAAAGATGACATAATTCTCGGTTCAGTTCCTCATTGACTGAGATAATTTTGATTATTTTGTTGGTCGGTGAGGTTTGTTAATTGAACTGATCAGTCAATCTATTTTGATTTTGAACTCAGTAGTGACTGTCTTTAGAATTTTTAAGTGTTTGTGAGAATTTCTGTGATCCTTGTGGTGTTTATTATTCATTTGGAAGCAACGTGTTGGGATTAAATTTAAATTTTTTTGTGAGGAATTTGGAGATTTTTGTGCAAAAAAATTTTGTGAGCATCTTTTTGCAATCTGATGAGAATCTTTCATGGTTTTAGTGAGAATTTTTGAAAGAGCAATATGTGATCTCGTTATTTAGCATTTTGTATATCTTCGGTTGGTTCAAGCTTGTGCATCGGACTTGAATTTGGAGGTTTTTGTCACGAATTTTCTGTGTGAATCTTAAGCTCTTCATATTTTTTTGTCATGCTGTGAACATTGTTGAGTGTTGTAATATTTATTCAGGAATATTTGGTGTATCCTTGAGATATTTTTTGAATTTGCTGAAATTTGAAGAATCTGGTGAGATTTTCTTTTGATCTATGTGATAATTTTTAAGTGGTTATTAAGTTTCTTCTTTAGGAACTTGAGTCACTTTTTGGACCTAATCTTTGTTTGAGTTATCTGTTTTAGTTTTGACATCTATTATAATTCTTGATCTATGGAATTTTTGTTGAGTTTGAATTTATTTTTTTTGTAGGAACTTTGATCTTTCGTGTTTGTCCAGATTCTTCTTTTTGTATTTATGGGCTTTTTCATTTGAGGGTTCTATAGGCTCTGTGGATTGGACTGATGTTGAAAGAAGAAATAAGTTAAGGAATTTGGGTTGGTGAGCTTTTTCAATATTCTTCATCTGGTAATTCGCCCTTATATAGAGAGATTCTTTGTTCAAAGCCTAAAGTCTATTGCATTTATTAGATTAGAATACTATTTTGTATTTGGATTTAGTTTGAATTTAGTACCACATCACCTGTTGAGTGGTTTATATAGAGTTGATTGGTCTATAAATATATGTAATTCTCTGACTTATAATAATATTGAGATTGAGTTTTGATATGTAATATGGTATCAGAGCAGATTTGAGAAATATATCTCATTTGTGCGATCCGATTACCTGTCAATCTCAACCATCCACTCAAAAAAAAAAAAAAAAAAAAAACCGTACCTCTGGCAGCCTCCAAAATAGCAGCCCACACCCTTTGCTTTAACTAAGAGTTTAATTCCAGCAGCTTTGCTTGATCAGCTTCCTTGACTTTGAATTTTGAATAGTTTAATTCCAGCAACCCACACCCTTTGATTCAATAAACAGTTTAATTCCAGCAACTTTGCTTGATTAGCTGGCTTAACTCAACACTGCCTTTTGGTTCAAAACTACCCATGCTGGAGGAATTTCGAACCAGTAGTTCAATTCCAGCGACGTAACAGCCTGCTCTGATTAGTTTGATTCCAGCAGTTCAATCTCTGATTGAAATTTAGTAGTTTAATTTTATGGCATCATCCAGGTGATTCATCTACTACTGGTGCTCCTACTATTACTACAATGATTAAGAATTTATATCTAAAAAATCTTACTACTACTACTATTAAGTTGAATGGTAATAATTATCTATTATGAGCTCAGTCATTCAAAGTATTTGTTAATACTCAGAAAAAATATGCATTTACTGATAATCCACCAAATGAAAATGATCCTATATATTCTGATTGGCTTGTTAATGACTGTTGCATAATTACATGGCTCCATAATAGTATGGAAGAAAAAATAAGTTCTGGTATTATATTCTTGAAAACTGTAAAAGAGATATGGGACACCCTTAAATAAGTACATGGAAGTGACAAAAATATATAACGAGGTTTTTGAACTGTATTAGTGCTTGTTTACTCTCAAAGAAAAGAAAATATCTGTATCCGAATATTATTCCTCTCTTCGAGACATACTGGATGAGCTTGAGATTCATCAGCCACTGATTATAGATCTTAAAATTTTGAGATAATATCGTCGGGATCTCATTGTTGCAAAATTCCTCTCTGGTTTGAATTCTTCTTTATTAATCCAGGTGAGGGGTCAAATTCTTTCTAGTAATAGTGTTCCATCCCTGACAGCAATGTATTCCAGAGTTTGTTTCTACTGATTCTACTACATCAACAACTCAAATCTTTGTCTCCAATAACCATTCTGCCCTATTTTCTGGTCGGGGACGAGGCCGTAATCGTGGCCATGGTCATGATTCAGGGGAGGCCGTGGTTATGGTGGCAATGGTGATCGAGACTCTAGTGATGGACAAGGATCCTATGACTGGACAAGGATCCTATGAATGTAATTACTGTGGCAGAAAAAATCACATATCTGCATACTATTGGGAGAAGTATGAAAAACCAGAATGGACACAATCTGCTAATACTTTACCTCCAACAAAAGATATTGTATCGACAATGTATTCTGCTAACACTTTGATATTTTCAACAATGGTTCAGAATCCACAAAGTGAATTTGATAGGCTTCTTTGTCTTCAATCCATCGTGGCCAATACTCATGCTACTCATGCATTCTTGTCAGGTAATGATACTCATATTGCTTTCTCTAACCAACCATGGATTATAGATTTTAAAACTTCCTCCCATGTGACAGGTATTAGAAACAAGTTTGCCTTTCTACATTTTTCAAATAAATACCCTACTATCCATATTGTTGATGGTTCATCTTCTTCAGTTGTTAGTGATAGAAAAGTTCATACTACCAATTCATTAACCCTTAATAATGTCTTGTTTGTTTCTAGTTTTCCTTTAGTTTGTTATCGATTATCCAAATTACCAAAACTAACAATTGTTCTGTAGCATTCTTTCCTACGTATTATATTTTTTAAGACCTCTAGACTGGGATGAGAATTGATACGAGATATGAGCAAAGGGGATGTACTATCTCGATTTAACATTACCTATAGGGTTTGCTGCTTCCTCCTCTAATTCCATTTTATAGTGGCATCAACGTCTTGGACATCTTTCTCTCTAGAGTTTTTGTCTCGTTTTACACATTGCAGCTGACATATCTACGTTACATTGTGAGTCTTATAAACTCTGTAAACAGCATCGCGTCTCATATCCAAGTTATGTCAATATATATAGTAGGTTTCCATTTGAGCTAGTCCATTATGATATTTGAAGTCCATGTCATTTTTTTTCTTTTAAGAGCTTTAAGTATTTTCTTATATTTGTCGATGATTCTCTCGCATGACATGAATGATTTACTAAGCAAAAGGTCTGTTGTTCCTAGTATAATTGAATTATTTTATAAATAAATAGAAAAATATTTTGTATATATCTATTTGTGTTGAGTATATGAAAGCTGATGTTTCTTTATTTTGTACTAATAATGGAATTATTCATCAAACTTCCTACTCTCACATATCCTAGCAAAACAACAGTGTAGCAGAAAGAAAGCATTAGATATATTCTTAATGTTGCTCAGACATTAATGATTCACATGCATGTTCCTAAATATCTATAGTCTGATATTGTTTGTGTGCTTGTCATTTAATAAATAGGATGTCATCGTCTATCTCGCATAGTAAAATCCCATTTTCCTGTTTTTATCCTGATACACATATATTTCCACTTATACCTCGAGTGTTTGGTTGTACGTGTTTTATTCAAGATTTGTCTCCTGATTTGGACAAGCTATCTCCTCGTTCTATCAAGTGTGCATTTGTTGGATACTCTAGGACGCAAAAAGGATATATGTGTTATAATCCAGTGTCTAGAAAGTATTTTGTTTTTGGTGATATTATCTTTTATGAGTCTGTTTCCTACTTCACTTCCACATCAACATGCCAGTTGGATACTTCTCTTCTTTTACCCCTATCTGTCTCTACTACTGAGATTGGACGAGTATCGGTGCCTCATAAAGTGGATGAACATGTGATTTACAAGAAATCACTATTGGTTTTCTCTCGATGTCCAAAAATGCATCCTCCCAGCTCACTACCTGTTGTTCCGCTATCTCCAACTGCAGGTCCCCAACAACCACAATATTCTTCTGCTTCTGCCTATAATCTTTCTATTACTCTTCGAAAGGGTAAGCACTTTAGTACTGCTCATCCCTATTTCTCAATTTGTTTCCTATAATCACCTTCACCTAATGTTCTGCCAGTTTGCTCTCTCTTTCTTCCATCTCTATATCCAGGTCATTTCAAGAAGCAATGTTAATCTCTGCTTAGCAGTTGGCCATAGATGAGAAAATGCAAGCTCTTGTCTCTCGTGAAACCTAGGATTTGGTTCCATCTCTACCTGATGCATTTATTGTTGGTTGTCGCTGGATTTACTCTGTCAAATACAAGCCGGACGGCTCCATTGATCACTAAGCTCGTCTTATAGCGAAAAGCATTTCCCAATCCTATAGTGTTGATTATTTTGAGACTCTCTCATGTTGCACATCTCAACTCTATTCGCATCTTTTCTCTTGCCGTGAATCTCGATTAGCCACTATTCCAATTAGATATTAAAAATACTTTATTATATGATGATCTGTAAGAAGAGATATATATGGAACAACCTCTAGAGTATGTTGTTCAAGGCAAGAATGTAATATGCAAACTCAAGAAAGTAATTTATGGCTTTAAACAGAGTTCTCGAGCCTAGTTTGAGAAGTTTTTCACTATAATTGCTAGTATTAGATTTCAGCATTGTCACTATGATCATTCTGTTTTTGTCTGGCATACTCGTTCTGGTATTGTCCTTCTTACTGTGTATGTAAATGATATTCTACTAACTGAGATAATTCAATACCCTTAACTGAGACAAAAGATTATCTCAAACAATATTTTGTAACTAAAGACAGAAAAACCAAGATATTTTCTTGGAATTGAGGTTATTTATCATAAATATGTGTTACTTCTTTCTCAAATGAAGTATGGTTAGATCTCTTGGAAGAGACCGATTGCCTCAGTTATAAACCTGCTAATACTCTAATGGAGTCAGATTTAAACGTGTGGAGTAAAAATAGTGCTTTATATGAGAATGTCAAACAGTATAGAAGAATGATTAGTAAACTTATCTATCTCACGGTCACTAAACCTGATATTTCTTTTGTTGTTGGGTTGCTGAGTCAGTTCATGCATAAACCAAAGGACATACACTGGAAACCTACTCTGAGAATTTTGGCATATATTAAAAGCTCTTCTAGAAAATGGTTATTTTATAAAAAAAAACATGGACACATTAAAATCTCTGCCTTTTCAGATACTGGATATGCAGAAAATAAAGGAAATAAAAAGTCGACCACTGAATATCTTACATTTGTTGGAGGTAATCTAGTCACAGAGTAAAAAACAAGATGAAGTGTCGTTCTTCAGCAGAAACAGAGTATCGGGCAATGGCATACACTACATGCGAATTGTTATGGTTAAAGAATTTGCTGACTGAATTTGGATTCAACTCAAAAGATCTTATGCCTATGTATTGTGATAATCAGTCAGCCATCTATATTGCTCAAAATCTAGTATTTCATGATCGTACTTAGCATATAGATGTGGATTGTCAAAGAAAAAAAATATGTACTCCGTTTACGCCTTCGTCAGAGCAATTGGCCGATATTCTAACTAAAACTACATCAACCATGTTTTCTAATCTATGTAATAAGTTGGGTATGATTGATATTTATGTCCCAACTTGAGAGGAGTGTTAGATTAGAATACTATTTTGTATTTGAGTTTAGTTCGAATTTAGTACCACATCGCCTATTGAGTGGTTTATATAGAGTTGAAAGGTGTATAAATATATGTAATCCTCTGATTTATAATAATATTGAGATTGATTTTTATTCTGGTTACTTTGTAACAGCATTCTTCTAAGCTTTTGCCAAGTGTGCTGCTTCCTAGGATCTCTATTTCATTTTGTAATTCTTGTTATATTTCGAAGGCTTTTCTGTTAAAACTTTCAATTCCTTTTTTTAAAAAATAGAATTTGTTTTCGTTACAGAGAAAGTGGTCATATTAAAATGGATTGTAGAAATCTATTTGTGTAATTTCTATGGTTTACTAGGGCATGGAGAAAATTTCGTTTTCCTTAGTGGTCACATTAAAAAGATGAGATGATAATTGTTTTGAGGAGAAATCCTTGATTTGTATTCTTGGTTTTAACAAGGAACTTAAGCCTTGTTGAGGCTTCTTGTCGACTTGGAGAGGTGTAGCAAAACTTGGACAAGCGCCACGGAGGCTTCATTAAGGGCGGACAACACATGTTAAGCTCACGGAGGGATTTTTTATCAAAGAACCAACTTGGGGATTTTCGATCTAAAAATTCAGGGTTAATCGATTAAGAAAGAGAATTTTTAATTGAGGGGATTTCTTATAGAGGAATCGAGGATTTCTTTTTGAGATTTGATCATCGACGACTTGACGCAACTGATTTTTTTTATCACAGAACAAACCAAAGAGATATTAGGGATTTGAGACGCGATCGAGTGCTCAGATCCCTTTTCTAGAATCGAATAAGTTTTTTAAACCCAAAACCCAATTGAAACCCAACCCGAACCCATTATATTGGCTCCAACATCGAATCGCTACAATACATGTATCGCACGATACGTAATGTATCATAGGATGTCTTAAGTATTGTACAATACACTTTAAGTGTTGCACTTAATTTATGTTGATCGACTCAATTCGTGTCTTTTTTTTTTTTTTACAAATCGTATCATATGGCACGAACCGTATCATGAATCGTATGAATATGACAACTATGGTCTAATCACTCTATAGGAACATCTAAAATTGCCCTACATGAGTGATAGGATTATTGTCAATGGAGCTCCCATTGGTTTGTTACCACTCTACTGCAACAGTCTTGGAACCATCCACGAGTCATCACTGCCCTCTCCTAGTTGACACTTCAATCTGAATTAGACCTCGGCCTAAAACCATTTAGATATATGCATTTGACATGAGGGAAGGATAGAGTGCTTGTATAGGGTCGGCCTGGGGAAAAGAGATGAATGGAACAGCTTACTCACCCTCTTATTCACACTAATTTACACTCTAAAAAACTATACCAAGAAAAATGAAGTACTCAGAACAAAGGAAAGGAACTCAGAAATTTTAAAACGAAGGAGTCTGATCGGCTCCACCATCCTTCGACTGCAAACTCTTATTTATAGCAGATTTGATTCTTTTGGATAGAAAGGAATCATTACAAAATAGTTTTTAAAAGCAGATTCTTCTTTACAAAAGTAGCTTTTAAAACAGATTCCTCTTTAAAAAATTGCTTTAATAAACTATAAAAAGTACAATTATTTGCCATTACTACTGCTGCTGCTGTCGGCTGTCCTTATCCTTGGTCCCACCACGCTTTAATCGATCATATCTTCTTCGAAGCCTTCATTATTCTCTTGTCTATTTCTGGTGTCGCCTCCCATATCTTCATCTTCTAAATGTTCCAGTTCTACATAGAATTCTTCTTTTGCCTTCATCCCTTACTTTCCCAGTTGTAAGCTAGCAAGGAATTCCAATACTTTAGAGATGCGAACCTCCGAATTTTCAAATGGACCTATATAATCATATAGCAAAATATTATTATCAATTTTAATTGTATGAGCTCCTGTTAGAGCTTGCTGATAGGCTTCATTATAAAACTCCTTCGCTGTCTTTTTTGTTTCTTCTTCAAGCTCCAAAATAGGAAGATTTTCACAAACTTCAGAAGGAATGTAATTTTGACTCCGAAGTTCCCAGAGTTGTACTGATGGATAGAGCTTAAGGTATTTTCGCTCTTCCCATATGCTCCAGATTCTAAAAAAGAAGCTGGATTGATATTTGGAAGCATAAGCTTTTATACTTTTCACACAGATTGCTGGCAAGATATCCTTATACTCTTCTGAATGAGTAAAGTTAATGAAGAGTTCATGAACCAAGCCAACATGAATGGCTTTCTTGCAATTCTTAAGATCCTGGAAACAAGTAATAATCCTGCGGAATTTATTCTTGTTCCAGATTAAATCATGTTGTTGTAGGATTGCTATGATATCTGTAGCTTCCAAATGTTTAAAGAAGTCTCTTAGCTGAGAGTCACCAACTATTTGTTGTTGATTCAGATTGATCTTGTAGACGGTCAACTCTGCTTCTAATTGTCTGGCTTTTTCACTGTTTGATTTGACATTGTTCAAGTAAATGACAAAATTCTGGAATGGGTAGATTCACCAGATCTGATAACTCCATATCTTGAACTGTTCTTCGCAAGTGTTGCTGATCTTGGGAAGAACCTTGAAACCATGTTCCAATCCATAAAGAAAGATCAAAACTTTGTGAGGTTAAGGCATAATCAGAAAGACTATTCACTGTCTTGATTATATTCTGCTTCTCTGACTTTTCCTGTGTATAGTGAGAAAAGATAGATAGAACCATCTGTTCTATCTGGGTTAGCCAATATTTTGATGATACAAAATCATTAGATTGAATGGCCCTGTATTCAACCTCTGAGCTGCTATGGCATTGCTGTAAGAGGATCCTGGAAAAACTGTCATTCCAGGTGGAGGAAATGATTTAGCTCCTTGAGTTGAATCTCCCTTTACAAGGGTGCTTTCTCCTGTTGCCAGGGTAGTTTCTTCCATTGTCGGGGTCTTGTCTTTATCTCCCTTGATAAAGGTGCTTGTGCTTCCTCCCAATGTTGGGATTTTCTCCTTTGCAGGGTCACTTTTCTTTTTGTTGACAGTTTGCCATATAGGTTCTTATGGCGGCTTGGCTTGTTCAGCCATCTACTTTAACTTTTTTATACGATCCTTATCCATGAGGTCGATAAGATCGTGTTAGAAGATCTGTAAGAAAATTAGTATGACTAGAAATATATTTATCATATTGATAAATTTCTAAATAACTTCATCAGTGCTATGCACTGCCTGTCCCAAGCCAGGATAAAAGAGGAGGGTTGTGGTGGTAGGCCTTTAACAGCCAACGTAAAATATTGTCACATATTATAAAATGAGCCAAAATATGAATTTCGTTGGGGCGTTTTCTACTGAGCGACGCGCTACATCGGAGCCCGGGGGTAGCGAAAAATGTGAGGGTTGTTAGGTCGTCGCCCAGAAGTGACGCGCCACGTCGGCGCCCAGATGTGTCAAATATAAGAGGGTTGCCACATCTTAATGAGCGGGTGGGGGTAAAGAGGTCAACTCATAAACATAAACATAAATTTCGATTGGCATCATATAATATAGATTCGCTTACAGGTAGATTAGTAGAGTTAGTTGATACTATGATTAGAAAGAGGGTTAATATTTTGTGCGTGCAGAAGACTAAATGGGTAGGAGAGAAAACTAAAGTCATAGAGCCTTGGGGTTATAAATTTTGATATACGGATAGATTTAGAAATCGTAATGGGGTAGGTGTGATTATAGATAAGCAATTACTTGGGGATGTAGTGGAGGTTAGGAGGAAAAGTGATAGAATTTTATTAGTTAAATTTATTTTAGATGGAGAGATTTTTAATATCATTAGCGCCTATGCACCACAAGTAGGACTTAATGAATCCAATAAACATCAATTTGGGAGGATCTAGATGAGATAGTACAAGAAATACCCGCTAGAGAAACTATTTATTGGTGGTGATCTCAATGGGCATATAGAAACTAGTCATAATGGGTTTGATAGTGTACATGAAAGATTTGGTTTTGGAGAAAGAAATGAAGCAGGTAACTCAATTCTAAATTTTGCTTTGTCTTATGATTTAATTTTAGCAAATATTTGGTTTAAAAAGAGAGTTTCTCATTTAGTTACTTTTAAAAGTAGATCGAATGCACACCAAATAGATTTCTTTTTATCTAAGAGGGTAGATAGAGTTAGTTGTATCGATTGTAAGGTAGTGCCAGGTAAGAGTGTAGTTACCCAACATACACTCTTAGTTTTAGATATTCAGATTCGACAGAAACTTAAAAAAATTAAGTGTAAATTAGATCATAAAATTAAATGATGGCGATTAGAAGGTAATCAAAAAAATTTTGTAGATGGAGTAGTACAAGAAGCAGATTGGAGGGACCATGATGATCCTAATGTAACATGGAACAAAATGGCTAGCTGCATTAAAAGGATAGCTAAATATATATTCGGTGAGTCGAGGGGCGGTGCTCCACCATGTAAGGATACATCATGATGGAATGAAGAGATAAAAAATACTATTAAGATCAAGCGAGACCTTTATAGAGATTTGAAGAATAATAATAATAATGGAATAAGTTTTGAGAAGTATAAACTAGTAAAGGAGGCTAAGAAAGCTGTTCGGAATGCAAAAACTAAATTATATAAACAAGTGTACGAGAAGTTATATAATAAAGAGGCAGAAAAGAATATATATAGAATTGCTAGAATAAGAGAGAAAATCTAAAGACTTATGTACTGTAAAGTGTATTAAAAATAAGGATCAGACAGTTCTAGTTCGAGATGAAAAGATTAAAGAAAAATGAAAAAATTATTTTGATAGATTATATAATGGTAGTTTTACTCAAGATTTGAGAGATCTTACTATTCAATGTGAGGATATGAATTGTAGTTTTATGCGCAGAATCAAAAAGTCTGAAGTAAAAGAGGTTTTGAAGAGAATGCAATCAAGAAAAACTGTTGGTCCAGATGAGATTCCTATAGAGATATGGAGATACTTAGGAAGGATTGGTGTGAGGTGGCTAACAGATTTTTTTTAACAAGATTTGGCAAACTAAGAAAATACCAAATGAATGGAGAAAGAGTACCCTAGTATTTCTATATAAAAATAAGGACGACATTCAGACTTGTTCTAACTATCGGGGAACAAAACTCATGTGTCACACTATGAAGATTTGGAAAAGGGTAATTGAACATATATTGCGACAAACTGTTAAAATATCGGAGAACCAGTTTGAATTTATGCCGATGCGAACGACGACAGAAACTATTCATTTACTTCGTCAACTTATAGAGCGATTCGGAGAGAGAAATAGAGATTTGCATATGGTATTTATTGACTTAGAGAAAGCCTATGATAAAGTTCTACGAGAGATATTTTGGTGGACACTTATGAAGAAAAGAATTCTCATCAAGTATATCGACATAATTAAGGACATGTATGATGGAGTAGTGGTCAATATCAGAACATGTGGTGGTTTAACAAGTGATTTTTTTATCACAATTGGATTACATTAAGGATCTGCATTGAGCCCATTCTTATTTGCTATAGTGATGGATGAGCTTCCTAAAACCATTCAGAATGAGATATCTTGGTGTATGTTATTTGCTCATAATATTGTCTTAGTTGATAAAACAAGAGAAGGGGTAAATGCCAAGTTAGAGTTATGAAGACATACATTAGAATCTAGAGGTTTTAGATTGAGTAGGTTTAAAACAGAGTATATGGAATGTAAATTTAGTAAACGTCGGACCATAGACTATAATGCTGTAAAACTGGATGGCAAGAGATACAAATGAGTAGTCAATTTAGATATTTGAATTTTATTATTCAGAATGATGGAGAGATCAATAATGATATTAACCATAAGATACAAGCTGACTGGTTGAAATGGAGGAGGACAACAGGAGTTTTATGCGACCGTAACATTCCGTTAAGATTGAAAGGAAATTTTATAGGACTGCTATTAGGCCAACTTTATTATATGGCATGGAATGTTGGGTTATAAAGAAACGTCATTCACAGAAGATAAGTGTAGCAGAGATACGCATGCTCCGTTGGATGTGCGGCAATATTAGGAGATATAAAGTGATAAATGAAGATATTCGTGCTAAAATAGGTGTAGCTCTCATCGATGAGAAGATGCGAGAAAATCGCTTATGATGGTTGTGCAACGTAGGCCTACAAGTGCACCAGTTCGAAAAGGGAAGTTTATCAATGTAGGACAAGTTAAAAGAACGAAGGGAAGATCGAAGAAAATATGGATGGAGCTAATACACAAAGATATGGAGTCTAGAGGTTTAAATAAGATATTACTTGATAGAAATGAATGGAGAAGGAATATCAAAGTGATCAATCCGGCGTGATTCTTTTTTTGGTTCATGTAGCCTACCCCCAAATACTTGGGATAAAAGGCTTAGTTGTTGTTGTATTGATAAATTTCTAAATATAAGGCAATTCTTATTCGGCGAATATTTTCTTCTGGATTATTAATCGTTCGTTTTTTCAGAAATTGTGCTACAGCTTTATTATCTGTTTCAATTATAAAATTTCTATTAAGTAAATATATCTTTAAACTTTTTATTGCTAATAGCTAATAATTCTTTGTCATAAATTGAATATTTTTGTTGTGATTTTGCAAATTTTCCAGAAGTACAAGTTACTATTTCTTTTTGTTTAACGATCTCCTACCCAAAATAGATGAGAAGCATCTATTTGGAGTGTTACTAATTCTGTTTCTTGAGGAAAATATAGTATTGGTTATGTTGTAATTAATTGCTTAATATTTTCTATTTCATTTTCTTCCTTAGAAGTTAATTGAATAGATTTTTTTTTTTATTCCATCTTCGTGGTTGCTCTCCCATTTTTAATTTATACTTAGCTTGCTCTTTTGTTAATTTTTCTTGTAAATTTTGTACTAATTCAGATAAATGTGGAATGAATTTTCTGCCATAATTTAACAGGCCTAAAAAACTGTAATTGTTTTAAAGTGGTAAATGTTTTTGGAAAATATTTTAATTTTGTGTATATATGTTGTTATAACTCGATTTGACCTTCCTTTATGTATTTTCTCAAAAATTCTACTTCTTTTTTGCATAAAACAATTGTCTTTGGGCTTAGAATAATTTCATTGTCAAGTAATAGTTGAGATACATCTAGTAAATGTTTCTTATGTTCTTCTAACGATTGTGAAAATATTAGAATATCATCAATATAAAGTACTACATAAAAAAGATGTCCAAATATTGAATTCATCCATTTTTGAAATACTTGAGGAGCATTTTTCGATCCAAAAGATATTACTAGCCATTCATAATATCCTTGGAGGCAACTAAATGCAGTTAATTCTATAGTATCTTTGTTTGCTAGTTTAATTTGCCAAAAGCCTGACTTAGCATCAAATTTGCTATAATATTTTGACCTTTAAATTTTTTTAATTAAGTGTTCAGCTGATGGTATAAAATATCCATCAAATTTAGTATAACTGTTTAGTTTTCAGTAATTTATTATTGTTCTTACTTTTCCTCTTTTTTATTCTGCATGATTTCTTACCATAAATGCAGGAGAAGAATTTGGAATCATGCTTGGTTGTATTAATTTTAAATCTAATAATTCTTTGATTTGGTCAGCAAGTTCCTTTTTATCTATCGGAGATACCATTATATTCTTTACTTTTACTTTAGTATTTTTATATTGGTCTAATAGTTCTAAAGAACAATATCTAGGAGGTTTATCAAAATGTAATAAAGGATTATTAGTAAATAATGGTTCTAAAATATTATGAATGACCTTTTCAAAGTCAGAGGTAATATGAACAGGATAAGTATAAATGGGTGGTACTGAAAAATTATAATTGTGGTCAATTAATTGAGTAGATGAGTCACCACGCTGGACTGGTGTAAAATATGGTAATATGGGAATAGGAAAAGGAACACGGGGGATTTGAGCATTATCAAATTGAAAATAATGAGTATTAAATGGGAAGTAATATCGTAAACTATTCATGCCAAGAATACAGTCAATGTCGAATTCTTGGGGGTAATAATGCAAATTCAAAGGTATAAGAACGTTCACAGCCATGAATATCAGGAATAGTAAGTGTTAATTTTGCTTTATGAGTTACTTGAACAGGTCTACCCATAAAATCATTTAAACGTGCTTGTTTATCTAAAAGTATCCAATATTTTTGGGGAATAAAAGTATTTTGTATTAGACTGGCTTCGGCACCAGAATCAACTAAAGCATGTATAGTAAATTCAAACTCATTTTCTAAGATACTTGGTAAATGGACAGTAATTGGTATATAGATACGTAATTGGGATTTTTTCTTAAGATCTAACATTATGTATCATGCCTAGAGTTGTATGAGGTAATTTGATAGTTAATCTTGGATTTTGATGTTCTAAATTGTTTCTTTGTGCATCTAATATTCTTTGTGTCCTTTCTAATGGTTCGGATTCAGATTCTGTATCTAATGTTGGTATATATGATGAATGGCTTGCTCTTGCAGATTCTATATTCATTGGATTTGAAAATCTATAATTTGTAGTGCTTAAACTTCTAGGAGTAGATGGATTTATAATTGTAGTTGATATAGTATTTCCAGATGTAATAAATATTTCTACAGGAATATTGACTTTGGATTTTAATGATTTAATGAATACCTGCATATCATTATCATAACGTAGATGTTTAATGTTTACTAATTTTGGTTGTATTACTTTCCCATTTCCTACTTCATATAATTTGATAAATTGCGTTGGTGTAATTGAATTAAATGTTGATGTATCATTTAAGGCTAAACAATGTTCCCATTGAATACCTAATACTTTTGATCCAAGTAATAGTTCAATACCTTTTAGATTAATAGATAGTGTGGAAACTTTTTCTATATTTTTATCGTCTAAACTGATACAATAATCAGGATAAATATTGATTCTGAATATTCTGTTTGCTAATTTGGATTTAGCTCCTCCTAATATACTATTCAGAGGGTTATTAATAATTCTTTCATCACAACATACTATCATTATAGGAGTATTAATTCTAGATTTAAATAATTCAGTAATTTTAATTTGAATTAATCCTATATGTAGATATTTCATTTTTGGATAATTTTTACGGAATTTATCTATTTGTGCCATACTTATTAGTTTAACAGATATAAAATCTTCATCACCTTTTAATTCTATATTACCTTGCATTCTTTCAAATATATATCTATGTTTATTTAAAAAGAGTGATTTTAATTTTGGTGTCTTTCATAGACTTCACCTTTTTCTGCATGTGGAATGGATTCTTTCAATTTATCTATAACTTTATCTGTAATTTCAAATTGTTCACCTTCACTATTATCTAGACTTCCATTATATATTTCTTGTGGTTCCATTTCTGTCATTGTATTCCTATATACCATATATTCATACATAGCTTCTTTTGATATTTGTCCAAACTCAATGTCAGGGCTTAATGGTGGAGATGTTGATTTTAATGGATCTGGATCTATTTTAATAAAAAGTAAATCTTCATATTTATGTATTATTAACATTCCTATTGGTATTCCAATTGGAATATAGTAGTCACGATTTTCTAAAGTTGTACTTTTCATTGTTATTCTAATATTTTGTTCTGACATAAATTCTATCATACCATAAGTTGTAAGTATATTTTTTAGTGTATGATATCTAATATTACAAATTTCTCCATAATATCCGTAAGGAATTTGAATTACTAAATCTAAATATATTTCGATATCTTTTTAATGCATAATTTCTACCAAAATAAACTAAATGTCCCAGAGATTTTAAAGACTCCCTTTTAGGTAATACTGATGTTCTTGTTAAGGGTATTATTTTTACATAATAATATGTTTTATTTAAAGTAATCATGTTTATTGCTAAATTTTCAGAATCTGAATTACTTGAACTTTCTGTATCATATATAGATTCGACTCCATAAATAGTTGAGTCTTCACTAGGAATTTCTTTAATAGTTCCTAGATGAATATCATAACTTTCTAAGTTAGGTAAGATTATGGCTTTAATATTTAAAGGGCATTCATAAGCAAAATGTCCTTTATCACATTTGAAACACTTACATCCTTTTTTAAATTTTGATTTATTTTTATTAAATTTCCTTTTTCGAAATTTATTAGATTTCTTATACTTTTGTTTATATTCAGGTTTCCATTTTTTTCTGGATACTTTGTATTTTTTTATTTATATTTTTTATATTTTGATTTCTTTTTATATGGTTTATTATATCCATATATAGGAGAACAACCAAATTGATAATTAATGTCATCATCATATTTAGGACAACATGCTCTTTTTAACTCTGATTTATGTATATGTTTATCCATTTGATTTGATGCTTTTTGTAATTGACAAGTTTTCTTTACTGTTTCCATGCAGGCCTTTTTCAATAGCCCAGTGGAGTGTGTTGAATCAGGATTTGACCCCATATATTGATATAGTTTTAGATTATTATAATTTTTTCTCTACTATTGTATCCCAAGGTATTGGTAGTTTTGAAAAAAAATGCGGTAACCCAAAATATGTTTTTCTCTATCGAATTTAATTTAAATATATAACTTATATATTCATTTACAAATTCTTCTAGATAACAGATATTACATAATTTCATTTTTATTAATATGTTTTCATCATTACTTTCTGCAGATAAGTCTTCTCCAGTTAAATCTGCATATAATAATTTACAAATACTATGTAAAGCATCTTTTTTAGAAGGATAATTATTTAAAGAGGCTATTTGAGTTGGATGTAATTTTTCATATTGGGTTAACCATTTTAATGCTACTCCTTGCAAATATCCGCAAGCATGTAAAACAAATTCTTTATTTGTTACGGAATCTGGTATTAATGTAGTTGTTCCTACCATTAATTGACTCCAATTTACTATATAATCTCTAAGTTCGCTAGCAGGTATATGATTTAGACTGAAAATTAAATTTGGTGTAACTGTTGGATGTCTTTTACTTTGTTTAAAGATATACGAATTAATATAAGCTTCATTTGCATCTCAATTATACATATTTTCATCAGTTATCTCTGGACCAGGTTGTGGATTGTGGGGGCGAGGATTTATTATAGAGGAAGATTCTACCTGTTCCATATTAACAAAATAAGATTCAATTTCATCCACTTCTTTCGAAGAAGATGTCTCCTCAATGTCTGAGGGTGTCTCCTCAACTATTATTGAGGGTATAGTCTCCTCATCTGAGGGTAAATAATTCTCCTCTTCATCAGAAGGTGTATTAACTGAAATAAAATATTGTTTTGAAGCAGAATTTTTTTCATAATAATCATACAGTTTTGTAGAAGCAAGTGTACCTTGTAATTCTTTTTGCTGTAAATGTTTATAATGCAAATATTTATCATAATCCACTTCTTCAGGATTCATATGGCATAAATTTTTTGAAGAAAATTTTATCATGCGAGCAGATCCAAATCTTTCATTAGTAGAACAAATAGGTTTTATAAAACTAAGATTTAAAGTCTCTACTTTTCTTGACATAGTGTAAAGTTGATCAGATAAAAAATTTACATGTTGTTTTGAAGTTCTAACTTACCAATACTAGGAAGATAAATAATATGATCATGTGAATTTAAAATATAAGGACAGTTATATGCTTCGGGTAATACTACAGATTTCGACATGGTAGTAAAGTAGTTTTTGTAACTTAGACATGTTATTTTCCTAATTTCATTAGACCTCTAGATACTGGTATCTTACGTCATGATGTAGGAAACAAACTATGGTTGTGCTCTCTCTCTGAAGCCATATTATAGGCTTCTAGTGGACTAAGGGGTCCTTGCAGCGAACTCTAAGATGAAAGCCACTCTTAGAGGTAATATTCGCCGGAGAAAATAGGGTCAAAACGATAAAAAAAAAATTGAGTTTGGACAAACATCAAAAGAAGCTATGTATGAATATAGGGTATATATGAATACAATGACAGAAATAGAACCACAAAAAATATATAAAGAAAGTCTAGATTAGTCAAGGTGAACAATTTGAAATTACAGATTAAGATATAGATAAATTGAAAGAATCCATTCCACATGCAGAAAACTATGAAATCTATAAAAGACCACCAAAATTAAAATCACTCTTTTTAAATAAACATAGATATATATTTGAAAGAATGCAAAATAATATAGAATTAAAAGGTGATGAAGATTTTACATCTGTTAAACTAATAAGTATGGCACAAATAGATAAATTCCGTAAAAATTATCCAAAAATGAAATATCTCCATATAGGATTAATTCAAATTAAAATTACTGGATTATTTAGATCTGGAATTGATACTCCTATAATGATAGTATGTTATGATGAAAGAATTATTAATAACCCTCTGAATAGTATATTAGGAGGAGCTAAATCCAACTTAGCAAACAGAATATTCAAAGTCAATATTCATCCTGATTATTGTATCAGTTTAGATGATAAAAATATAGAAAAAACTTGCACACTATCTATTAATCTAAAAGGTATTGAACTATTACCTAGATCAAAAGTATTAGGCATTCAATGGGAACATTGTTTAGCCTTAAATAATACATCAACATTTAATTCAATTACACCAACGCAATTTATCAAATTATATGAAGTAGAAAATGAAAAAGTAATACAACCAAAATTAGTAAACATTAAACATCTACGTTATGATAATGATATGCAAGTATTCATTAAATCATTAAAACCCAAAGTCAATATTCCCGTAGAAATATTTATTGCATCTGAAAATACTATATCAACTACAATTATAAATCCATCTACTCCTAGAAGTTTAAGCATTACAAATTATAGATTTTCAAATCCAAT
This sequence comes from Dracaena cambodiana, assembly GCA_036321105.1. NCBI lineage: Eukaryota > Viridiplantae > Streptophyta > Magnoliopsida > Asparagales > Asparagaceae > Dracaena > Dracaena cambodiana. The sequence goes on along the minus strand of JAYEPQ010000005.1, from coordinate 11,490,372 downwards.
GAATATAGAATCTGCAAGAGCCAGTCATTCATCTATACCAACATTAGATACAGAATCTGAATCCGAACCATTAGAAAGAAGGACACAAAGAATATTAGATACAAAAAGAAACAATTCAGAACATCAAAATCCAAGATTAACTATCAAATTACCTGATACAACTCTAGGCATGATACATAATGTTAGACCTTAAGAAAAAATCCCAATTACATATCTATATACCAATTACTGTCCATTTACCAAGTATCTTAGAAAATGAGTTTGAATTTACTATACATACTCTAGTTGATTCTGGTGCAGAAGCCAATCTAATACAAAATATTTTTATTCCCCAAAAATATTGGATACCTTTAGATAAACAAGCATATTTAAATGATTTTATGGGTAGACCTGTTCAAGTAACTCATAAAGCAAAATTACCACTTACTATCCCTGATATTCATGGCTGTGAACGTTCTTATACATTTGAATTTGCATTATTATCCCACGAATTCGACATTGACTGTATTCTTGGCATAAATAATTTACGATATTACCCCTCATTTAATACTCATTATTTTCAATTTGATAATGCTCAAATCTCTCGTGTTCCTTTTCCTGTTCCCTTATTACCACATTTTGCGCCGGCCTAGCGTGGTGACTCATCTACTCAATTAATTGACCACAATCATAATTTTTCAGTACCACCCATTTATACTTATCATGTTCATATTACCTCTGACTTCGAAAAGGTCATTCATAATATTTTAGAACCATTATATACTAATAATCCTTTATTAAATTTTGATAAAGCTCCTAAATATTGTTCTTTAGAACTATTACACCAATATAAAAATACTAAAGTAAGAGTAAACAGTATAATGGTATCTCCGATAGATAAAAAGGAATTTGCTAACCAAATCAAAGAATTATTATATTTAAAATTAATACAACCAAGCATGATTCCACATTCTTCTCCTGCATTTATGATAAGAAATCATGCAGAACAAAAAGAGGAAAAACAAGAATGGTAATAAATTACCGAAAACTAAACAGTTATACTAAATTTGATGGATATTTTATACCATCAGCTGAACACTTAATTAAACAAATTCAAGGGTCAAAATATTATAGCAAATTTAATGCTAAGTCAGGCTTTTGGCAAATTAAACTAGCAAACAAAGATACTATAGAATTAACTGCATTTAGTTGCCTCCAAGGACATTATGAATGGCTAGTAATACTTTTTAGATTGAAAAATACTCCTCAAGTATTTCAAAAATGGATGAACTCAATATTTGGACATCTTTTTTATGTAGTAGTTTATATTGATGATATTCTAATATTTTCACAATCGTTAGAAAACATAAGAAACATTTACTACATATATCTCAACTATTACTTGACAATGGAATTATTCTAATCCCAAAGAAAATTGTTTTATGCAAAAAAGAAGTAAAATTTTTGGGAAAATACATAAAGGAATGTCAAATAGAGTTACAACAGCATATATACACAAAGTTAAAAGATTTGTCAAAAATATTTACCACCTTAAAACAATTACAGAGTTTTTTAGGCCTGTTAAATTATGGTAGAAAATTCATTCCACATTTATCTGAATTAGTACAAAATTTACAAGAAAAATTAATAAAAGAGCAAGCTAAGTATAAATTAGAAACGGGAGAGCAACCACGAAGATAGAATACAGAAAAAATATCTATTCAATTAACTCCTAAGGAAGAAAATGAAATAGAAAATATTAAGCAATTAATTACAACACAACCAATACTATATTTCCCTTAAGAAACTGAATTAGTAACACTCCAAACAGATGCTTCTGATCTATTTTGGACAGGAGTATTAATCGCTAAACAAAAAGAAATAGTAGCTTATACTTCTGGAAAATTTGCAAAACCACAGCAAAAATATTCAACTTATGACAGAATTATTAGCTATTAAATTTGCAATAAAAAGTTTAAAGATATATTTACTTAATAGAAATTTTATAATTGAAATAGATAATAAAGCTGTAGCACAATTTCTGAAAAAACGAACGATTAATAATCCAGAAGAAAATATTCGACGAATAAGAATTACTTTATATTTAGAAATTTATCAATATGATGTGAAATATATTCCTGGTCATACTAATTTTCTTGCAGATCTTCTAACACGACCTCATGGATAAGGATCGTATAAAAAAGTTAAAGCAGATGGCTGAACAAGCCAAGCCGCCACAAGAACCTATGTGGCAAACTGTCAACAAAAAAAAAAAGCGACCCTGCAAAGGAGAAACCCCAACATTGGGAGGAAGCACCAGCACCCCTATCAAGGGAGATAAAGACAAGAGAGAGAAACTACCCTGGCAATAGGAGAAAGCACCCCTGTAAAGGAAAATTCAACTCAAGTAGCTAAACCATTTCCTCCACCTGGAATGACAGTTCTTTCAGGACCCTCTTACAGCAATGTCATAGCAGCTCAGAGGAGATTACAACAACAAGCAAAACCTTTTGCGGCAACTGTGGTTCGTGATTGGCATAACTTAAGAGTTAAAAACCTCTAATGAATACATTTATAATAAATTGAATGGTTGATATAGGGCTATTCAATCAAATGATTTTGTATCATCAAAATATTGGCTAACCCAGATAGAACATATGGTTCTATCTATCTTTTCTCACTATACATAGGAAAAGTCAGAGAAGCAGAATATAATCAAGACAGTGAATAGTCTTTGTGATTATGCCTTAACCTCGCAAAGTTCTGATCTTTCTTTACGGATTGGAACATGGTTTCAAGGTTCTTCCCAAGATCAGCAACACTTGCGAATAACAGTTCAAGATATGGAATTATCAGATCTGGTGAATCTACCCATTCCAGAATTCTGTCATCTACTTGAACAATGTCAAATTAACAGTGAAAAAACCAGACAATTAGAAGAAGAGTTGACCGTCCACAAGATGATCAACCTGAATCAACAGCAAATGATTGGTGACTCTCAGCTAAGAGACTTCTTTAAACACTTGGAAGCTACAGATATCATAGCAATCCTACAACAACATGATTTAATATGAAACAAGAATAAATTTCCTAGGATTATTACTTGTTTCCAGGATCTTAAGAATTGCAAGAAAGTCATTCATACTGGCTTAGTTCATGAACTCTTCATTAACTCTACTCATCTAGAAGAGTATGAGGATATCTTGCCAGCAATCTGTGTGAAGAGTATAAAAGCTTATGCTTCCAAATATCAATCCAGCTTCTTTTTTAGAATCTGGAGTATATGGGAAGAGCGAAAATACCTTAAGCTCTATCCATCAGTACAACTCTAGGAACTTCGGAGTCAAAATTACATTCCTTTTGAAGTTTGTGAAAATCTTCCTATTTTGGAGCTTGAAGAAGAAACAAAAAAGGCAAAAGAAGCCTATCAGCAAGCTCTAACATGAGCTCATACAATTAAAATTGATAATAATATTTTGCTATATGATTATATAGGTCCATTTGAAAATTCGGAAGTTCGTATCCCTAAAATATTGAAATTCCTTACTAGCTTACAACTGGAAAAGCAAGGGATGAAGGCAAAAGAAGAATTCTATGAAGAACTGGAACATTTAGAAGATGAAGACATGGGAGGCGACACCAGAAATAGACAAGAGAATAATAAAGGCTTCGAAGAAGATATGATCGATTAAAGCGTGGTGGGACCAAGGATAAGGATAGCCGACAGCAGCAGTAGTAATGGCAAATAATTATACTTTTTATACTTTATTAAAGCAACTTTTTTAAAGAGAAATCTGCTTTTAAAAGCTACTTTTGTAAAGAAGAATCTGCTTTTAAAAGGTATTTTGTAATGATTCCTTTCTATCCAAAGGAATCAAATCTGCTATAAATAAGAGTTTGCAGTCGAAGGATGGTGGAGCCGGTCAGACTCTCCTTCGTTTTAAAATTTCTGAGTTCCTTTCCTTTGTTCTTAGTACTTCTTCATTTTTCTTTGTATAGTTTTTTAGAGTGTAAATTAGTGTGAATAAGAGGGTGAGTAAGCTGGTATCATCCCATTGGTTCGTTACCACTCTACTGCAACAGTCTTGGAGCCATCCACGAGTCATCACTGCCCTCTCCTAGTTGACACTTCAACCTGAACTAGACCTTGGTCTAAAACCATTTAGATATATGAATTTGACATGAGGGAAGGATAGAGTGCTTGTAGACAGTCGGCCTGGGGAAAAGAGATGAATGGAGATCCACTCAGCAAGTTTACAGGGAAGCAAAGTAGTAATGATGGATCTGAAATCCTTGTCAGAGCAGTGCAAGGGTAGATTCTGGAACAAGATAAGGACGGTACAAGCAAAATTATTTCAATATCCACTAGAGCAAAAATATTTTGAGAAACTATCACAGAAAGAAAGCAGAGTACAACAGCAAAGCAGAATCACATTGTTAATTAAAGGAGATAAAAATAGTAAAAATTTTCATGCCTCACTGAACTCCAGAAAGAATGCTTCTAGCATCAGACAAGTGATGTTACCAGATGGATCCCGTTCAGAGGAAGTAAATGTCATCAAGACTCGAGCAGTGTTCTTCTATATATCATTAATTAATTCACCCTTTGAGCCATCACTTGCAGAAGTCCTCTTCAGGAGAGTGCTTACAGATAAAGCTAATCAACGGTTATATTAAAGACTCTCTAGGGAGGAGTTAGAAAGTACTGAAAAAAACCTTGATCCTACCCAAAGTCCTGGACTAGATGGGATAAATTTCAACTTCTATCAACTAAACTGATAACTCATCAAGATGGAACTATACAAGACAGAAGATTACTTCATGCAAGAAGGCAACATATGAAAAAACATCAACCACATATTTATCACCCTTATACCTACAAAACCATATGCTATAGACTCGGAGAAATTCAGATTAATCACATGTTGCAATGTGATCTACAAGATCATATCCAAGATAATTGTTAACAGGTTGAAGATTCCAAATCCAGAGCTCATATTACTAAATCAGAATGTATTCATACAAAGTAGAAGAGTTCATGATGGTACCTTCTACTCTGTATAAATGCATCCTAGTGTACTCTTTTACCTTGTACAAATACATTTTGATTTATTGATATGAATCCATGATAGTATCTTGTAGAGTGAAGCACTCTCATTGCTTTATGCTGGTAGTGAAAAAAAAATCCAAAAGAAGCTTGAAGTTTGGCAATGGAAGCTCCTAACTTCCGCTGACAGACTGTAAATCCTAAAATCTCTGTTATCCAACTATCACTAATACTGGTCAGCAGCATTCCAGCTACCAGTCAAATTAATCTGAATTGAACAACTTCTGTCAAATTTCTTGCGGAAAGGGGGATGCATGCAATCACATGGAAAAAAATATGCTAGCCTTAAATCTGAAGGTGAACTTGGATTAGAAAGGCTACTGGATATTTCTCAAGCATCTATAATCAAGCAAACTTGGCATCTGTCAAATGATAAACACTCCTTTAGTCAAGATGGATGAAAGGCAAATATCTGAAACATCTAAACTTTTAATATGCAAGAGAAGACACAAATAATTCAGCTGTTTGGAAAGAGATCTTGAGAGCTAGATCTTTGGCTCTAGAATGCATGAAATACAAAATTTGTATACGGAGTTCTAAGCTTCTGGAAGGATCCATGGGTAGAGATAGAAGGCTTGACTCAATTGGGAATTGCCAATCAAATGCACTGGGGGGCATAAAAGCAAAGGTTAAAGACTTCGATCGGTCAGGAGAATGAACATTTCAAACAGTTTTTGCAGCTCGACTATCTTTAATATTAACTAACAATTAGATGTTAAGATTACCTAAATGATTGGAAAACTGAAGAATAAGGGGATTATCTATCATGGCCCATGCATCAGAAATATTTACTTTTCACTCAGCCTGGAATGTGGTCAGAGCTCCATCTCCTATATTTCAATGGTATAAGATGGTCTTGATATTCCAAGAATGTTCCAAAGGTGAGTTGCTGCTTGTTTATAGCTATCCATGACTGGCTCAAAACTAGAGATTGCTATATTTTGGCATGCAAATTTACCCAATATCTGTGCAGTGTGGAGTGGACCCAGAAAACAAATATCATCTGTTCTATAAGTGTTCCTATTCTAGCTTACTACAGAATTCCTTCAAGCAGAAACTTAAACTACAACAAGGGAGAAAGGATGTGCTTCTCAATGAAATTACAATGTTCCAGCAACTTAAACTAACTAAGCCTCCAAAGCCGTCAGTTACGATTGCATCGGGCACTACTGTGTGGAACCTTTGGCAAGAAAGAAACAAAAGAATATTTGAAAATGAAACCCTTGGAAAGCACAAGCTGAAAAAATTAGTAGAGGAGCTGACAAGGGCTACCACCTTACAATGTATAAGTATCAAAGCTGCTAGTGCAGAGGAGGAATTACTACAATACTGGGTTGTCCAAATATGAAGCTTGGAGAGGGTCTAGGAGGAGCCTGATGACCCCCTCCTTCCCTTCCAGAGATACCAGTGAAAAGAGCCACAACGCAATACAACAGTTAAAAAGGATCAGTAAGTTCAATGTAAATTGACTAGTGATAAGATAAGCCTATCAAGTATACATTATATAGTTGGAGGTGCTGACATGCACATTTGCAAGCTCCATTGCTTTTATGTTGGTCAATGAAATGAGGGTGTGCACATTCTAACGGTACTCCTTTGTCATCAATAAATCACCATCTTGCTCCAAAAATACACATACACCCATACGCTTATGTGCAATTAAGAAATCACATTATTATTAATCTATACCAAGATGTATATGATCTATAAGGGAACTCAATGGAATTCTAGCACTCTATTTCATAAGAACATATTGTGATGTGTAGTACTAGCATGTATTTGCATTTTTTATAACACGCCACCAAAAAAGAATTCAAATCATTACAGCTTTATACTTGATGACATAACTGTTTGCAATTTCATAATATAATATGTTTTGATGAGGTGGTGAAAACTTGTCTAAGTAAATAAATATAATAAACAAGAAATATTAGCTAGAATTTCTTTAGGGAAAGAGTAAATGGTGTCGAGAGAATACGGCATGCTCACTATGTGACAATAAATTATTAGGCATATAGATGATTTAAAATCTTATTAGCAGGTAGGTCCAAAAACTTATTTTCAAACTATTATTTTAATATATGTTTTTACATTTCAAATAAAATTTATATTCATGGGAATTGCAAACATATTTTAGGTATGTACAGGTAGATGATTGGTCCTACTCACTTATTAATTGCCTAAGAGAAAACTAAATTTCAGATTGAATGAGACTGAATATACGTTAATGCTTTAAATACTAATGTCTCAAATTATGAAAGTTTCTCTTATGAACAATTGGTCGTACAGGGACTTGATTGTTGAATAAAATAACTATTAAGTATTAAAATTTTAACAGTAACTGGCTCTTGTATGACATACCAATAACTCTCATTAACATTTTTATATGAAGATTGTATGTAACTCAAAATGAGTGATATTTAGAATAGTCCCACAAGAGATGGTAAAAGTTAACCGGTTAATACCCGATAACTAAGGTAAAAGCATAGCTGTATGAACATAAAAAATAAATCACGGGCATGAAGAAAGCCTAAGGAAAAAAATTATAATTCTTGAAATTCCCATCGACTCCATAGTTGCATCCTCACCTAGGACAGGTGAACTTGGCTGGAGGTCTTTCCTCTTGAGGCTTTATGAAGAGATCTATGTTGATCAACTAGAAAGATCCATTGTCAATTTGCATGAGAATAATGCACAAATTGGTGAAGTCTCTTTACACATTAAAACAAGCACCAATACAACGATATTGAAAATTTGACTAGAGAATGTGAATGATGGATTCAAAGTCAGTAGATTTGACAAAAAATACTTCTGAATAATTGTGAATTTGTGACTCCTAATCAATTATAATCTTGACCTTTTTAAACTAAACTGGAGGCATTCCTATTAAGAAGTTTCTATGATATGTATGAACTTTTGAAGCACACATAAAACTTGAAATGTAATATCTAGAACTCATGTGAGTTTAACCTTGAGTTTCTCCTGCTATACTGCAAAGACATTAAAAAAAATTCGAAGTAAAATGATTTTATAATACTTTATTTTCTTTTCTATCTTTTTGTTATTTTATTATCTTCTCTACAATAACAATGATCAAATCACGTAACATGGATACCAAGTATTTTGTCCAACTACTACATGGAATTTTTTGGATAGAGCAAATGTGCTGGTAACATAGACTAAGTGGTGTTAGATCATTGTGATTTGTACGGCTTTCTAGTCAACAATAGAAGAAAAGGTTGAGGTTAGTGGGTTCATGTTTTAGAGAATGAGAGTTTAGCAGTTTTAGTAATATCAAGGTCCTTGTTTTAGTGATTGGCATTTCAGTAGATCCATATTTTGGGTATCCTCTATTCTCCACTCTAACCTAAAAGAATTACAACAACAACAACAACAACTAAGCCTTTCATCCCAAGTATTTGGGGTAGGCTACATGAACCAAAAAAGAATCACGCCGGATCGATCACTTTGATAGTCCTTCTCCATTCATTTCTATCAAGTAATATCTCCTCATTTAAAGCTCTAGAATCCATATCTTTTCGTATCATCTCCATCCATATTTTCTTCGATCTTCCCTTCGTTTTTTTAACTTGTCCTATATTGATAACTTAAAAGAATTAACAAAAACATATAGTTGCATTCTTATAACAATCAAACCAATTTTTAAACCTCAGTCAGTAATCGACAACATCACCACCATTACCAATCCCCAGTGATTGTGCCCACCTTCAACAACCATTGGTAAGCGTCTCCACCACTAATAATCACCACCGCTACCACGGACCTTCAAGAACTGCAACTGCCACCACCAATTTCTAGTGACACACCTACGATAGTTGCTGAGAATTGCCACCTCCAGTAATTGTCGGTTGCAGTTACTTACAACTATTGTGGTTGAAAATCGGGTTAGTATTAGGGATACGGTTAGGCGTTGGTGAGTTAAAAGATGGTGGTTGCCGGCCATGACATTTTTAAGCAACAATCGACAATTGTCGGATGTGGCAGAGGTTAATAACTATTGCTAGAAAAGGTCTGATGACTGTCATCAATCATTGTCACTGTCGTCGACCTCAACCAAGTGTCACTGCCAATGTCGAGTACTCGTTGCCACCTTTAGAAACCGTCACTAGCAGTGACAGTGACCATTATTGTCTTTGAAGGCATATAGTAATTGTCTTTAATGCTAGTATCCTCTATGAATAGTTTATCATCTATCACCCCTAATAAGTATCAAATATTGCATACTTTAGCCACATGTTATCTAATTTTATTTGTAAATAATTATTACTATAGTATGTTTTAGTGTATTTTATAGTCAATCAGGCTTTTCATAGGAAAAGAAACAATGAAGAAGCAATTTTGCTGGTCTTTAGCACTAAAAAAGAGCCAAAGCAATGAAGACAAAGCCAAGTACAAAACAAAAGACTATAAGAGATTCAAATCAGTCCAAAAGAGTCCATAACAAAAGAGAAAGGTGCAAAATTTAAAAACCAATGACCACTATTTGACCACCAACTAGCGGTCAACGTAAGTCAAAAGTAATCAAATTTGGAAGATGAATCATAATAGGACTAAGTCTTTTTCATATTAAGTATAGTGTCAATCAACAGTCAACTACCACCTACCAGTGGTCCTTCCAAGTCCAATCTGAATGAAATTTTTGCAGCTGATTTTGTATGGAATTAGGAATTCTATGTGAATTTAATTCGGAGAAATTATGTCTCTTAAGTCTATAAATAGATTTGAAAGTCTCAATGTAACATCATTTCATATTTTACAAGTTTAGAATAGAAGGGTCAAGTTTGGTAACTAGCTCTTCTTCACCTTGTTGCTGTAATTCTGCATTTTTAATAAAAAAAGTTTGCTTTAATTATGCCTATTTTATTTGTTTTTATATTTTGCATTAATTATGATTAGCTAATTCTTTGTATACTTAAGACAAGATGAAACTAAGTTTAATAACATGTTCTAATCTAAGTAAATCTTTCTCAATGATGTGCTTAGTTTTTTGTATAACTCGAATTTCAGATTAGTCAAGATAATAATTCAAAAACTTACATCTTGATAGGTTATATTTAACTAGTTAATTAACTTTGATAATCTATACTATGATTAAGTTTGTAGATAGGTTATACTTCGTAATAGTAGTTGGAATAATGTATACTTGGAATTAAAGTTTAAGATTGTTAATTGATCTAGTTCAATAATCATATTTACATGAATCTTCTCTTATTAAGTAACTTGTTTAGATTATAGGTTATCATGTGATCCATATAACTTTTTTTTTTCAGATAAGATCAATTAAATTTGAGATAGATAGTCAATTTATGTATAATGGTACGTGGATTGCATAATTGATTGAGACTGATAATAAGATATATATATATATATATATATATATATATATATATATATATATATATATATATATAGTGGATTCAAAATCCTAGGTATTGCTTTGCAGATATAACCTCAGTTAATAAAACCAACCACTTCTTAACTCTTACCTTCTTAATTTGCCTATTTAATTCTAAACATACTTTAATAAACCCCTCTTCTTGTGGATTCGGGGATATTGCATATACAGTTTTTAGTATCGTTTTGGACAACAAACAACATTAGTGACCTTTGCCGATTATGCCATTGATGATTGTCACCACTTCCATCGCCGATAACGACCTTTAACAACCATTGCAACAACGGCATTCACAACCACTAATAATGTTTCAACCGTTAGTCATTGCTTCTATCCTCTTAATATACCAAATATGACAAATTACATTGATAGAAATATTCAAATTATAACACAACATTCCCAAGAAATGTTTGGGAATTGAAATCCTAGGAGATGGGAATATTGCATTACCATGTAGCAAGCATGATTAAGGTTATTTGGAAATTACAAAACCATAAACGGCTATGTTCCATGTAGAACAAAACAATTCAAAGAAAAGCTCCAATGTAAGGTATGATAGAAAAGGGATAAAAGGACATTGATTCATTAAACCCCTAAAGACAAGCAAAAGTAGGTATCCTCATAACAAGAAAAAAATTGCGTTGCATAGAGAACATAGATCATCCTTCTCCATTCATTCCTATGAACAATATGTCTTCACTAATGCCTTAGCACCTATATCTTTTTGTATCACTTTTATCCATATTTTCTTTGGTCGTCCCTTCGCATTTTTTAACTTGATTGTGGTACAATTGTGCATTAATATCTATCATGCTACATGTCATGTGTTTTGATATTACAAGTCATGTATTTTACATGTCATGTGCTTTGATATTACAAGTCATATGTTTTAATATTACAGATCATGTGTTATGATACTACATGTCATGTACAGTCATGGAAATGCAAGTATATTATCATGAATTGAAAAAAAAAAACAATTAAAGAAGAGTTATACAATTTTCATGTGTATAATTCATTATGATAAGTTATATAGAAAATTAAACGAATGAGAGTTTTGATTGGATGAAACTGCCTTCTTAGATTATATAGTTTATGGGATAATATATCAACCGATCTTAAGATAGGAGCCATGAAAAATTGGCATGCGATCAAAATCGGTATCTAAGATTTGAAATTTTCTGGGATGGCCGGATATTATTGAACATTTGTATAGAACTTTATAAGATCTTATCACTTAAATAAACAAATTAGAAAAGGAGTTAAAATATGTCTGAATAAATGAATGTAATAAATCATTTGAGGAATTAAAACGGAGGCTAACAACAGTACCGTACTAGTAATTCTAGATACTTTTGGAGAAATGAAAGTATATAGTCATGCTTCAAAACCGAAAATATGATGTGTGTTGACATAGAATGGAAAGATGGTTGAATTTGGAACTTGTCCTTAGGCTTCCTAAAAAAAAAGGAAAAATAAAAATAATATTATACTTTATTTTTCTTGAAGATTGAGGAGATATAAATGTTGATGAATTACAATAATCAATATTGGTAGAGTTGGCTGAGTAATTATAGTTGGCGAGATTAACTAGTCAAATAAATTAGGGAAAAAAAAACAACCTATGGAAGAATAAGTGTAAAAATATAAAGAGATCTTAGAACAGTGAGAATTTTGTAGAATTAGTCAAGTTGAAAGTAAAGGATAAGAAATTAATAATAAACTATAACTAAAGAAGATAAATTTTATCATGGCGGAACATGATATTATATTTTGTTACTCAAATTTAGTTTATCTTTCCAAATGATTGTCCTATTCCATTACTTTTTGTTGATCATTCCCATTTGGCATTTTTTATCTTATATATGAATATTATCATAATACGATTCATGTCATGAACTTTTATACATCACAAGTCTTATTGAGTCGACGAGGCAATTAAAGAGAAATATTCTCTGGTGCCAGCAATTGCAGTCGCTTAATAAGATCGTTGTATGTGATTGAATTTTGTAACTAGTCATGAATTCATTTCTTATTTTGTGTCCCTACCATTCATAGTCTTGTTACATCAATATTATAATAGTTCAGATTTATTTTCATTTCTAGAGTCGATTACAACATGTAATAGGACCTTGAAAATAAACTCTACAAAAAATATTTATTACCTGTATCTTACACATTACTTAATCAGAATGGCGTGACACTCCAAATTAGTAACAGCTATTCCTGATTAAATTGTATCTTGTTTTTATGTTCTTTCACTCAAATAAAACTTCAAGAATAAATTGGAAATCCTGACTATCCATTATCACTCCTATCAAAAACGGAAGTCGTTCATGATATATTCTATATATCAAAATTGAGAAAGCACTTAGCTAGAAGTACAAAATAGTAAATCTATCAAAAGTAGACTTGAGAAAAGGCTTAAAATATGAGAAGCGATATATAAGAATTATTAACCAATGGGAGAAATCTTGAAGGATAAAATAACATTATTAGATCTTATTTTATGGGATATACAATCACCAAAAGATTCAGCTTGGGAGTTTGAAAAAAACACCAGGATAAAATACCTATACCCTTTCTCATGATCAAAAACACCAATTAAATTTCGAGGACGAAATTTTTTTGTTGGGTGGGTAGGATATAATGCCCCAAAATTCGAGCTATCTGTATTGCTATTTTGAGACCAATCGTGTCGAATAAGTCTACCAAAGTCAATTTTGGACACCGAAATAACTTTCGGTTAACATAACTTTAAATCCACAAACCCAAATGACATTCGATCTTCGCGATTATTAGTTTTGTAATATTTAGGATTTTTGGAGATTTTTCTTACGAGGCCGAAAAATACTCCCAAAATTGCTAATTTAATAATATTAAAATTATCCTTCTAATTACTTCAGAATTTCGGTTCATTTATTCCGGACATCGAAATAACAAACGGATAATTTAGCAATGTTCCCCTCGTCGATCACTACGTCCTACATAAATTTGGTAGTATTTGGAGAATGTTACACAAAACTAAAATTATTAAATTATTAAATTAATTAATTAATTAAAATAAATAAAATGATGAATCAGTGTGTTGCGATGTCGTGATCATGAAGAGGGTGGCAGCCAGGGAACTTAGGTGTCAAGGAAGTGGCTTGGTTGAGAAAAATAAAAGCAAAAAAAAAAGTAACTCACCAAAACCTGCAGCAGAAGCCACCCAACATTATTCTTTCTCTCCCTCTCTTCTCCTCTCGGCCAAACCCAGCAGCAGAGGAAAAAAAAGAGAGAGAGAAGGAAAAAAATAAAAGAGAAAGAAAAAGAAAAATCAAACTGAAACGAGAATTCGAACCAAATATTCGAGATCAAGCCGAGGCAAGTAATACTGCTATTTTCGTTCATTTCGTTATTTTATTTATATCTATTTTCGTTCGTTTCATTATTTAATTTACATTTGTATACATAACTTATTTTTTTAAAATGCTTGATTCATATTTTGGATTATTAATTGACATTGAGAACTAAAGCAAATTATTGGGTCAATTTTGGTATATATATAAATGTTGAAATATTTGCTTATTTTGATTTTAAAAAAAAAGGAAAAAAGAAAAGAGAAAAAGATAAGGAAGAAAGAAAGAAAAATATATGTGTGGCTTTTGCATGGGCTCGGGAAATAAAGGAAACAAAAGAGAAAGAGATCATGGGCCTAGGTGCAGAAAAAAAAAAGAAAATAATAATAACAGTGGGCCCGGTCCAGTCGTGTAAAAGAAAAAAATATAAAATAGAGGGAAGAAATGGGTTTGGGTTAGGAAAGAAAAAAACATAAAAATAATATAACAGTAGGCTGGGCTATAACATGCAGGGAATGGGCTGAGAGAAGAGAGAGAGAGAGAGAGAGAGAGAAGGGAGAGAGAAAAATAGAGAGAAAAGAGAGTTTGGTGGACTGGGCCGAGAGAAGAGAGAAAAAAAGAAAAAAAAAGAACTGGGCCTGGCCCGGTCCAGTAAAAGAAAAAGAAAAAGAAAAAAAAATGAGACATCGGGCCCGGCCCGGCCCAGTAAAAAAATAATAATAATAATAAATATAAATTCTCCAGTGGGCTTAGGTTTACGCATGGGCTTGGGCATGAAATATTTCATAGGCTTTATAAGTAAATGCTGAGAGAAATAAGTAAATAAATAAATGCTTTGGCCTTATAAATGTTTGGGCTTACAAAAGAAAAAAAAAAGTAATAATAAATAAATAAATGTCTAAAAGAGAAAATAGAATGTCTGATGCAGTGGGCCTACAGTGGGCTTTATGAATAATAACACTGTAGGCCTATTAAATAAAATGCAGTGAGCCTTATAAATAAAATGTGTGGTGGGCCATAGTAAATGAAAATGCAGTCTACTTAATAAATAAATATACAGTACTATTACATTATGCACTTATTCACAAATTGGGCTATTAATTGACATTGAAAACTGAACCAGATTATTGAAATAATTTTAATGATATGAATTGTGGTACAATTGTGCACAACATCTATCATGTTACATATCATGTGCTTTGATATTACAAGTCATGTATTTTACATGTTATGTGTTTTGATATTACAAGTCATGTATTTTAATATTACAGATCATGTGTTATGATACTACATGTCATGTACAGTCATGGAAATGCAAGTATATTATCATGAATTGAAAAAAAAAATAATTAAAGAAGAGTTATAAAATTTTCATGTGCATAAATCATTATGAATACGGGAATGGGAGAAACTACATGATGGATAAGAACTGTATTGTATAAGAATCTTATTGGCCAACTTTTTGATTGAGGTGTTGAGGACTTTTGCTGCAGCAGCACTGGGTGGTACTGGGCCACCGTCTGATACATGAGTCACTATAAGAGTGATGTCCGTTACTGTTTCACAGTACGGGGTTTGACTTGAACGCCTAGCGGTGTGTCATGGTTCAGCGTCATGGGTTTGAGGCCGGGTCCCGAGTATGCACGGGCACTTGTACAATACGGAAACTGCGTGCTATCATATCCATTATTTAGTTTCAAATGCTAACAAAAATTTGACTTAGATTTGACACGTTTACAAGATATTCATCTTTATATGATATTTACATTTTATTTGCAAATGACATATACAATCTTGCTGTTATATTTTTTATTATTCACGTGACTGTTCAACACTATCACGATTTCATTGCATTTTATCAGTTTATTAAGGGATATTCCCAATGAAACCATTTTATTCATTTGCATACTTTTATCTTTAGTACTGTAATAGTACACATGTTTTCCTTGCGTTACTTGCTGGGTTTAATCCCCTGAGTTTCGAACCTAGGTTTAGAGGACCAAGAAAGAGAACCAGCCCCGACTAAGGATCCGTACTTCATCGATCAGGCCGAGCAAATATTAAGTAGTGAAGTACTTTCCGAAGAATCTTGTATATATTATTCGTATTTCCTTTGTCTGGACACTGCTTTTCTCCTTTACTTCTTTTGTGTTCATATTTAAAGCAGTGTGCCATTTTATGTAATGAACTTTTTGTCTAAATGAAATCTTTTCAGTTTCAGATATGTTATTTATTCATCTGATTGTGGCAGTATTTACGGTTATTCCAAGATCTTATAACTGTTGGGTTGTCTAGTGCAAGTATTATTCCAAGATCTTATAACTGTTGGGTTGTCTAGTGCAAGTAATAAGTAACGTCCTCCATTTTGGGAAGCAGCTGAAAAACGGGAGCGTTACAGGGTGGTATCCTTGTCGAAGTGGTGCATTAGTAGATCTATGTCGCACAAGAGAAAACCATCATAGATGTTTCCTCACATCTCTTTTATGGGGACTATGTCTACCTTAAGAATATCCTTATTTCTCACATTATATATCCTAGTGTTACCACACATCCACGAAGCATGCATATCTTGGCTACACTCATCTTCCACACATATCTTTTTTAGGCCAAGATTTCATGCCACATAGTAGTATTGTAGTAGTCCGCTAAAATCTTACCAATTTAGACCTTAGAATATAAAAAAAAAAAAAAAAAAAAAAAAAAAAAAAAAAATGGACTAGCTGACACTGCAATAGGCATGAGTTTTTAATCTAGATGTGACCTAGTGAGAAATTTGTCCCTTACTCGAAGTTGAAGTAAGAAATGAGGGCCTTAGTCTATTACATGGATCTCTTAAACCATGAAAGTCACATGAGAGGAACTAAACCAGAATCCATCCTAGATTATGCACAACTAAGGCATTTGGCTCAAGAGATTGAGTAAAGATGCATTTGGCTAGGGAGTTGTGGTGCTTCCTCTGCATGGCTAATTTTATTATTTAAGATTATATTATTGATTTCTGTTTCGTTTGTATGTGGTGCTTTGCTTTAGTCTAGGAATCCTCTCCAGCATTTTAAAGAGGTATGTGTGTCTGACTTTTGAATCAACAATCAATTTATTGTTTTAGAGTAAATATTGATTTCTGTTTTGTGTGTATCTGGTGCTTTGTTTTAAAATAGGAATCCTCTCTCTAACACTATATAGATTTACTATATACTTCGAAGAAACAAATATACAACAACATCAAAGACCATAACAGAAGGAAAACGAAACTTTAAACAGCAGAGTAAACGCACCAGTCAGTGCAATTTTCACATTGGATCATAAGATCATCAGGATTGTAAGGCATCTCACACTTGCAAAACCTGCACCAACGATCAGAAGAAGTTAGCAAAACCAAAGCCCACTTCACCAGGTTGTGTGACATCACCAGAAAACAAAAAAGGCGATCCGCTAGTGTATGTTTTTCAACTGGATCTCAAATAATATTGGTAAAGTAAAAAAACAATCATAGAGCTCCCTAAGTAGAGTTACAAGGATGCAAAAACCATTGTAATTGATTTATGAGTTACCATTTAGAACTTTTAAGTAACAATCCAAAATAAAGCATTTAAAATAGAAGTGCAACACCAACAAAGCACCATCCCTGAACATTACACAGTGATAAGCTCTAAAGAGGACAAAATTCACCTTTGATTTCCTAAACTTCCAGATATTAGTATGGATATTTTAAATCCTTCACCCCAAGCAATATAGAGAGACTAAACCATGATGAAATGATGACATTCAAGGTAAACCTCTTAGTTATATATTTCAAAATGAAGAGAAACTGCTTGTAAAACTTAAGGAAGACGATCTGCTTGCCGAAAATGTAACAATTACACAGTGGAGAAGTAGTGATTTCGTCACAATATGGCAAATCAACATCCCTAGACTGAAGTTGATTACTTCTTGTTGCTCATGCTTTCAGTGATTATAGTCATTTCATATAAATTTATGCATCAGTATAACTAACACAAAAATGAGCAATGTCATCCAATCTTGTCTATCAATATCTAAGAACCAAAATCTTATAGAGCTGACTATAAAGCTCTATCAAACTCAAAATCACAGCATTAAATAATGGTTGTCTTGTACAAGAATCTACTTCCTCTATCTTCTACATGGGACTTTTCTCCCTTAATCATATCAACATTTTAAATATCGTTCAATACCGATAAATATTGCATGTATTGTCTGAGGCATCCTATATATACCGTATAATATTGGTCTAATAATATCGATATTTCTAATCGGATAGGATACACCCGATATTAGACAATTTGGGTACCATAAATGATCAACCGGTATCGATACCAATTCTGATATTTTAAACATTGATTTAGATCGAACTCATTTAACATAAATCTCATGCAAAACATAACCTGAAAGCCTTTTTTTTATTTTTCAAGCAATGAGAGTAATCAAACAGATTACAGGCCTCATGACTGAACATGAACATCAGTTCCCATGTCGAGTATATGTTAACCCAAGAGGATGCGGGGTCCATTTAACATCATGTCCTCTCGGATCTGCCCCTCATGTAGGTAGAAAATACCAACAAAAGCCATATGATGTCACCTCATGCTCCTCCAAATAATAAAATACAACAAACCCTCATAACTTTGTCCTCTCATCTGCAAGGTTGAATGGCATGTCTAGTGGTTTCTAGCCTTCCTACTGCCTTCAATATTGATATGAAGCTAACAACACGAAAGAACAGCGTCTCCAATCTCAACCATCTCAAATCAAAAAAAATAAATCTAACTATTACTAAAAAGAAATCTTCCATCATATCGGTAAAGTATGGACATAGATATAGAATACGGATACGATATGACATACATGCGATATGGAAAATTTTGAAAAAAATAGAACACAAGCATAGCATGGATATTGCTTAAATTATATATAAAGATACTGTTTAAATTATATATAAATAGTTATAAACACATAAATACATGTGAACAAGGAATATAAGAATCAAGAAATGATATTGTACATGTAAAGGAAAATTTGAATAATTTAGGACATAAATACATTGTGTGTATATTATTAATAAAATTATGTTTGTAGTGTGCTTCTTTTGTTTGTGAACTTTTTAGGAGTGATTGCAGTCCCCAATTAACGTATCCTTCCTTATGTCTCTCATTAATAGAACCTTTGCATAAAAAGAAATTATATGCAATGCTAATATTCAATGTCTCATGTCTATGAAATATTTTACTAATTGTCTAAATTAGTAATTATGTGCACAATTATATTTTTTTTCTCAAAAATTCTAGACATGTTATATAAATGTATGCAAATCAAATAGATTCATTAACCAATCATCCGCACATTAAGCTTTGAACTTTAGACCGTGATACCTCTCTGATGTGTTAAAAACTTAAATATGTCAAAGGGAGTATCCGAAATGTATCGGGTTAATTATCAGAGTGTTCGACTGTCATATATGTATTCGACAATGTGAACGGCCCATTCTTTGAAGTATTGTTGCCACGTAACTTCATATGCCTAACATGGAACTTCCATCTCTAGCATTATCATTCCCTCTTCTTCATGCTTTATCACCCCACCCTCGTTATTAGCCTCACAATACCTTTATAAGTACTAGCAATGTGGATCCTCACATTTGAAACATTTCATTAAGGTAGGATTACACTCATCCCATCCAAGAGGGGATCCATGGGGGGGCAACATGAGCATGTGTTCCCGTTCGATCCAATGAAGTTCCCATGACAACATACAAAAAAGGTGGAGATACTGAATATGTTCTGGGCCGCTTTTTGATGTGTCCACCCCATATCCTCTCTACTCTACCGTAAATGTGAGTAAAAATATATGGCAAATGTTTGCTAATTCAAATAAATCTATTTAGATACACCCCTGATTATATTCTTATGCATTTAGAAATATTTGGAATAAATGATAAATCAAGTAGAATTTATTAGGAGTCAAATATCACGAACTTCTCTCCACTTTTTCAGCACAACCTAATAATAAATCTGTTCACAATAAAATACAAGAAAAGAATAATTACCAAATATACCATCCTTTTGCCCATAAAAAAGACAAATTTTTATGCTTCCACTTCCATTTAAATCTGACCTTCCTGACTTGTTGATGTCTGCTGTACAGTGAGTAAGCAATTCAAAGTGTTCCATGTTCAATTTAAAATTTTAAATTGTTTTACAAATTAATACAATGGCGGCATGCAATCAAATATGCCACTACGTGATTAATTAAGACTTCTTTTTCCTTTCCTTTCCTTTGTAGATGATTGTATAGTCCCATTTTGCACATTCTGAATTACTTATTAAAATCATGTAAGTGAATTTTTTTCAAATACATGTTCAGAGAATTGTGCACCTAGGTTAAGATACTAGCTCCGGCCCTAGTCCCATCTCAGCTGTATCCATTAAGTGGAGAACCATATAAGAAAAGATATCATGGATGACAAAACAAGCATATGCAAGATAACATCAAAAATACTATGATGGACAATTTGTCAACAGCAGAAAATACCCTGGTTGTGTTGTGTCATTGTGTCATATTTTGAGCAGACATTCCAGCTGGTTTCATTATTTTCGGTTAGGGCATGTCTACCAGAAATCACCATGCATTAAATGATCAAAGAATAACTCCATGCACTCAACACCAGGTTTTTCCTCAATTATTGGCACAATAAATTTATGACAGCCGTGTTTATTTATTCACTTAGCTAGCAAATAACTTTCATACGTCCTTTAATGGTGATAAATATTTTCTAAACTTGTTAGTTAAATTGTTCAGAAGAAGAAAGCATAAATTTGACATCAATATGAAGCTACACATGCATTCTCTGCTGCTTATAAGAAGTGTTTGACCTTTAAATGCGTCAAAACCAGTGACTCCTTAAACTCTGTGAAGACCCAAAAAAGTGATGAAACAATTCATCTACTACGAAATACTATTAAAAACATTAACCCTTGTGCAGAATTCTTTTAGTATCATGTCCGTCAAACTAATAATTACAGTTGAGAGGACAATATTCAGTTAATTACAAGAGTTTGCATACAATTGTAAGGTGAGTCCTCATTGATTTTTCATAAAGAATCAAAACCATACTAACACAAACATGGAATGTGGTCCCAGAGAAATATAATATGAAATATTGTCTCAAAATAGGGAATGCAAGAAAAGGAGAACTCATCAAGTGCATGCACACATGTGCAACTGTGTTTTTCCTCTATTGCATATACATCAAAAGTAAAAGTCAACAACCCATTAAGATATTTGGACAATTCTATATAATATGCAATAAGAAAGTATTACAAGGCAACAACCGTTCATGTTAAAAGGCATGGAAAAAACTGTTCAATATACTCTTACTTGAATACAAGTCATATGACATGTGTGCACATACTCTCAATCAATAAGCTTGTAAGTAAATATTTCACAAAATCCTATAATTCAATTGATTTTAATCTATCAATCCGAAATATTTTTTCTACGGAACTTTTTTTTTCCCCTTGAAGTCTCTTAAACTATGAAATCAGTGTTACATAATTTTCTGATGTAATTTGGGCTAGTACTATGAAAGAGTAAGAAAGTATTCTAAAAGTATAAATATGCAGGAGTCTCAGAAACAATTTCCCATGCTTTTAGAGTATAGTATGGAATTATGGTGTTGGCTTCCCATTCGAGGTGTTGGCTTCCCATTCGAGTTTCCACACACTGAGCAAGCGGTAAAGTTAAACAAAACCCTTAGAAACTAATTAATCCCAAAATACCATACTAATAATTATATCAAATCAAAGCGACTTTAAACAGGGTGGCATGAATCCATACACTGCGATCCGATCGGGCACGAAGCTCCCAGTGGCGGACTTATACTCGAACCTACAAAAGTAGTCCTCGCTCCCGACGGTGTCGAGCTTGGTGTAGTTCTTGAAGCTGTGCACAGTGCACTTTCCCTCGATGGTGTCGGCGCTCTGCACGTCGTAGTGGTCGGAGAGGAAGAGCTCCTTGGCCCCGTGGAAGCGGCGTCGGCCTCCGATGGACTCCTCGGGGCGGTAGTACCACCGGACCCTGACCTTGACGTGGGCCCCGCGGCGGTCGGACTCGATCGCCTCCACCTTGGCCACGTACGGCGCCTTGGAGGCGTCGGGGGCCCGCATCAGGACCGAGTCTCCGGGCTTGATGGTTTTGTTGGAGCCCTTGATCGTGTAGGAATCAAGGGTTCTCTTGGAGGATGGGCGGGGCTTGGCCATTGCTAGGGCTTGAGATACAGGATTTTACTTGTTCTGCTATTTCTTGGGAAGGAAAAGGGGAAGAGTGGAAAATGGTGATGCGATCAGGCAAAGGATGGAGGTGAGGACAAAAGTGCTTTTAATTAATTTAATAATTTACGTCTGTTTCTAGAAGGGGAAAGCGAACGGGAAGCAGATTTTCCCGCGTAGAGGTAGCGTAGGAGGATCAGATTAGACAGATTAGTAATATTTTTAAGTTTGCTTTATTAGATTACTGATAATTAAATTTAATAGTGTTATGCAAATATTATCTTTATATAAATATTTGTATTAGAAAACCATCGTACAGTTTAAGGATTTATTTTATTAAAAACTTATAATATACGATTATATACGGATTTTGTAAAATAAATTAAAATGGTAATCAAGGTTCTACGGACAAATAACATACACAAATTAGATTAACAAATATGAAACAACATTATATACAAAAATAGTATTCAAGATGGAATTTTAAGTTGGATTACAAATCAAGGATAACTTTTGATGGCGTATTTCCTTTCCTAAAATGAAACAAATTAAATTTGGTTGATTTTGTTTGCTAATTGAAAAAAATTACGGTCATCGTTATTCTCATCTTTTGGCCTATGATAAGGTTCCACGAGAGATATTTTGGTGGATACTGATAAAGAAAAGAGTTCCTATCAAATATATCGACATAATTAAGAACATGTATGATGGAGTAGTTGTCAACATCAGAACATGTGGTGGTTTAACAAGTAATTTTTCTAATTGGATTGCATCAAGGATCTGCATTGAACCCATTCTTATTTGCTATAGTGATGAATGAGCTTACTAAAACCATTTAGGATGGGATATATTGATGTATGTTATTTGCTGATGATATTATCTTAGTTGATGAAACAAGAGCAGGGGAAATGTCAAGTTAGAGTTATGGAGACATACATTAGAATCTAGAGGTTTTAGATTGAGTAGGTTTAAAACAGAGTATATGAAGTGTAAATTTAGTAAACAACGGACCATAAACTATAATGCTGTAAAACTGGATAGGCAAGAGATACAAATGAGTAGTTAGTTTAGATATTTGGGTTCTATTATTCAGAATGATGGAGAGATCGATAATGATGTTAACCATAGAATACAAACTGGCTGGTTGAAATGGAGGAGGGCAACGGGAGTTTTATGCGACCGTAACATTCTGTTAAGATTGAAAGGAAAATTTTATAGGACTGCTATTAGGTCAGTTTTATTATATGGCACGGAATGTTGGGCAATAAAGAAACGTTATTCACATAAAATAAGTGTAGCAGAGATGCGCATGCTCTGTTGGATGTGTGGCAATATTAGGAGAGATAAAGTGAGAAATGAAGATATTCGTGCTAAAGTAGGCCTACAATGGTTTGGTCATGTGCAACGTAGGCTCCCATCAATGAGAAGATGCGAGAAAATCGCTTACGATGGTTTGGTCATGTGCAACGTAGGTCTACAAGTGTACCAGTTCGAAAATAGGAGTTTATCAATGTAGGACAAATTAAAAAGAACGAAGGGAAGACCGAAAAAAACATGGATGGAGGTGATACGTAAAGATATGGAGTCTAGATGTTTAAATAAGGAGATATTACTTGATAAAAATGAATGGAGAAGAAATATCAAAATGATAGATCCGGCGTAATTCTTTTTTTGGTTCATGTAGCCTATCCCAAATACTTGGGATAAAAGGCTTAGCTGTTGTTGTATTATTCTCATCTTTTGCGATAGATACATGACCTTTCAAATGTTGTGGAAAATTTGCATGCAAGATATTTAAAATCTAGAAATTTAGCCTCTTCACATTTTTTGTTGCACATAATAATATATCTTTACAAAAATTTAAAACATAAGTTACTTTATTTTTATATTGATATTAATTATAATTTATATAACATCATAATTTTTTCTATCTGGAGTGTACCCTCATTCATAAAGAGATTTTATTACAACATAATATAAAGATAGTATTACTATTGAAAAATCATGCTAAAGGGAAAAATTTATAGGATTGCTATTAGGCCAGTTTTATTATATGACATGAAATGCTGGACTATAAAAAAACGTATTCACAGAAAATAAGTGTAATAGAGATACGCAAACTTCGCTGTATATGCGGCAATACTAGGAGAGATAAAGTGAAAAATAAAGATATTCGTGCTAGGGTAGGTGTAACCCCCATCGATAAGAAGATGCGAGAAAATCACTTACGATGGTTTGGGCATGTACAACATAGACTTATAAATGCACCAATCAACAATGAAAGTTTATCAATGTAGGACAAATTAAAAAAGCAAAGGGAAGACCGAAAAAAATATTGATAGAGGTGATACGAAAATATATGAATTCTAGAGATTTAAATGAGATACTACTTGATAGGAATGAATGGAGAATTATTATCAATATGATCGATTCGGCGTGATTCTCTTTTTTTTTGTTCGTGTAGCCTACCCCAAGTACTTGGAAGAAAAAGCTTAGTTGTTATTGTTGTTGTTGTTATTGTTACTATTGAAAAATCAATATCTTTTAATTGAAGGCAACCGACCTTAATTATGGATTGGCAAATGCATACATTTTCGT
Source organism: Dracaena cambodiana (assembly GCA_036321105.1). Lineage (NCBI taxonomy): Eukaryota > Viridiplantae > Streptophyta > Magnoliopsida > Asparagales > Asparagaceae > Dracaena > Dracaena cambodiana. Next base: position 11,465,649 of record JAYEPQ010000005.1, on the reverse strand, counting down.
TCCAAAAAATTAGTCAAGTTTAAATGCTTATTTTTTTTATTTTGTTCAAAAGTTAGTCCAAAAGATGTTGAGTTTCGCTTATATGTAGCTAGCTAAGGGTGAGCTTAGTGCCAGACCCAGCCATTCAAACAAGGGGTAAAGTTCATTGGGATTGAGCTGCCCAAACAGTTCGTATGAGTGCAGAATGTGAAGTGTAGAGTTTTCGGCCCAAAAAATTACCATGTTTCTATTATATAATTTAAATATAAATTTACATTATTACGATATTAACGGAAATATTTCTATTTTATAATTTTTATGCAAATTTAAATATTATAGTACAAATATCATTCTTATACAATTTGGTAATTGATTTTTAGAGTTTAAAATAAAAAATATTTTATTTAGTTCAAAAAAATGCGATATCATTTATATTCCATCACTGAGCCATTCACATCTCATAATCACAATATTTATAATTGAAAATTGAAATATGAACATATGGGATCCCAATGGGTGGGCTAATAGCATCCTGTTTTGATTCTTTTTTACGACTCAAAATATATGTACATCATCAAGGACTTTCTTCTTTTTTTCCCCCTAAAGCTTTATAGTTTTAGTAGGTTGGATTTTTTTCCTACAAATATTGAGTTTGAAACTCACCTATTATAATTATATAAGAATAAATATGTAAATGTTAATATTTGAATCAATTAACTACTTTCAAAGTTATGAAGTTACCCCGTGTAAGATACTTTAAGAAGCTAACTTCATGAATTACTATGATTTTATGCTATTCAAAATTTTTAAAGAATGTAAGGATAAGAATTTCACTTATCATGGCTAGCTAAGGATGGGACTTTGTAAGTCAATAATTTAGAATAGTAAATTCAGGTTATCAAAACTTTAAAAATTTTATAAAAGATAAAAGAACTCTTTATAATATACATTTAGTATGAGCCATAAAAATAAAAGTTAACTTTTATTTTTTCATAAAAGTAAATTTGAACCTAATGCAAATTATAGAAAACCTAGAAAAAATTCATTATCTTCCCAAGCACAGTTAAATTTTAAATTTGAGATTGTGAAATAAATATCACCAAATTTTGATATATTTAACCCGTCGTGTACCATGAAATAAATGATAAGATAAGTGATCTATTTTAATTTAAAAGGTCCAAATTATAATAAAGAGTTATATTTTTAATTTAGTTTGTATTCTCAATATTTGATTTATATTAAATACCAAATTTAAAAATTTATTTGGATATAAATAACCATTTTGAAGTTTATTACCAATATTGATCATCACCTTTGATTTAAAAAGTATATTTATATATCTAAAATGAAGGGAAACCAGGTTTATTTCAAAATGCATATAACAATTGCTATAAAATAGTTTAACATGTATAATCATGCAAAAGAAAGAAACTTAAATTTAGAAAAGAGAGATTAACAAAAGATGAAAAGAAATATACATAAGAAAAATGTTATACTTTTAAATGAATATTTCTTCTTTTACTACTAATATTAAGTTATTTCTCCAATCGAACATCTTCCATCTTATTTTTTTTGCAAAATTGGAAGAGAAAAAATGATATAGTTTAACCTAAAAAAATTTAAAATTTAAGTACTTGAATAATAAAATAAGAAAAAATTGGGAGTAACTACCCCTTTCTATCTTTATAATTAATTCCTTTTTCCTTTATCTTTTAAAACTTTTTCTGAGTTCCATCCAATTGTTCCATCCAATTTTTAGAGGAAATTAAAAATTTTAGAATTCACAGGAAAGACCTAGTTGTATTTTTTGTATTTTTCTAATTATCTACTTTCCAAATTAAAAAAAAAATCTCTCCCTTTTGCTTTTTCTTGCCAATCAAACTCACAGAAACAAATATATTTTTTGTAATATTATCCAAATTGAGTTTCTACAGAAAGTCGACCTTATAACCTCTTTCAAATTGGAGAGGAGCCGAACTCAAAACCTCTATCCGTTTTAATTAGTAATATAGATGATATATATAGTATAAGGGATGTGAGATAGATTGATGCATGACTGAGTAAGCAGGCACATATTTAAGTGGAACAAATATAACTTTACACATAATCTTTCTCTTAACTATTTTTTTTTAATTTTATCATTTAGCCTTTTTCTCCATTCTTATAATGCCTTTAAAGTGAGTTTGGGTGATGTTGCGGAAAGAAGATATCTTACCCATATAAATAGGCACTCAAAATAGTGCCACATAAGAATTAATGGCAGAGAATAAAAAAACTAATGCAAATAAGAGAAAACACAAAATTTAACGAGATTCGGTAAATATTACCTACATTCTCGGGCGCCGACACTATCACCAAGTTACAAATTACAACGACCTTTGACAAATTGAAAACTCCCCCAAGAATAGGAGAATTTTTCCAAAACCCAAAAAACCAAAATTATAACTTGGAATTTTTCAAATTGAAAAACTTCTCAAAATAAAACTTGTTTTTTCAAAACAGTTTTATAAAATAACTAATTATTTTTTGAATACTTAAAATCAAAAACCCAAAATCCTATTTATATGGATGGTGTCTCCTTAGCTCTCAACCAATGTGGGACTATTGGAGCCACACATAAATATAACAATCTCCACCTTGGCTAATAATGCCCACATCGTCAACGCCTCCAAACTAAGATCTTCAAATTGGCAAAATATTGACCAAATCTAAATAATACTTGAATTTGGTCGAAGTTACCACCTTCACCATCATATTAGTAGGATTCTTCGCCGTTCCAATCTTATGAAGTATCTTCTCATCTTTAATAATTTTCCACACAAAATTATACCTGACATCAATATGCTTTATCCGTGCATGATAGATTTGGTTCTTTACCAAGTGAATTGTACTCTAGCTGTCACAATATATTGTAACCTATTTCTGAATAACCGCTAAGTCTTCAAGCAGCACCTGTAGCCAAATATCATCCTTTACTACTTCTGTAACTACCATATACTCTGTTTCTATTGTAGATAGAGCAACCGTGGACTTCAAAGTAGACCTCCAACTCACTGATATTTTAGCAAGAGTAAATACATAACCAGTAGTTGATCGACGTTTATCCAAATCACTTGTGTAGTCAGAATCAACATATCCAACCACAACTGACCAATAGTATTATCACGCTCAAATACCAAACTAACATCTACTGTATTCAGAAGATACCGTAGAATCCATTTCATAGTCTGCCAATGTTCTTTTCAAGGATCATGCATATACATGCTCACAGAGCCAACTGCCTATGTCAGGTCTCGTAAACACCATAGTATACGTTAAATTACCAATTACATTTGAATAAAGCACGCTCGACATATACTCACATTCCTCATCAGTACTAGGAGATAAAACTATACTTGACTTGAAATGAGGAGCAAGTGGGATAATCACAGGTTTTGATTGTTCTGTCATACCAAAACGTTGTAGCACTTTCTTCAGATATTATTTCTGGTATAACCAAACGTTGCCTCTCTTTTGATTTCTGCTTATCTCCATACCGAGATTTTTTTTAGTTTCACCCAAATCTTTCATTTCAAACTCTTAATTTAACTGAGCTTTCAACTTTTCAATCTCTTCTTGGCTTTTCGAAGCTATCACCATATCATCTATATACAAAAGTAGATAAATGAAAGATTCATCATGTAGCTTGTGAAAATACACACAGTAATCAAATGTCCTTCTAGTGTACTGCGACCCTATCATAAACTGATCAAATTGCTTGTACCACTACCTCGGAGATTGCTTCAATCCGTGCAACAATTTCTTCAATTTGCAAACATAATTTTCTTTTCTAGCAACTTTGAATCCATCTGGCTGAGCCATATGATTTCCTCTTCCAAATCACCATGTTAAAACGCGGTTTTCACATCAAGTTGAACTAGTTCCAAATCAAATTATGCTACTAAGGCTAGCATAATCCAAATGGAAGAATGTTTAACGATTGGAGAAAATATCTCACTATAATCAACACCTTCCTTCTGAGCGTAGCCTTTCACCACTAATATTGTCTTGTAGCGGATATCATTTTTATCAGGAAATCCTTCTTTCTTTACAAATACACATTTGCATCCAACTATCTTCTTATCTTTAGGTAGTTAATATAACTCCTAAGTTTGATTCTTCTGAAGGGACTGCATCTTTTCATCAATTGTTTTCTTTCACTCCTCATCTTCTGAACTTATATCTGTTTTTCTATAGGTAGAAGAAATATTATCTACAACTGGAAGTGCATAGGCCACCACTGTATCAAGGAAGCGAGTAGGTTTTTTAATTTCTCGATATGGCCTGTCATGTGCAATTGAGCTTGATTGCTGTGGAGGTTTTTGGGTTGAAACATCTTCCTCCTTTTCTTCGTCCACCTTTGTCACTGGACTATCGATATAAACTGGGTCAACTCTAACTTCTTCAAACTCTGCCTGTTGCAGAGCACTCTCCACCTGTTGCTAAACATTACTGGTTTTCTTCTCTTTTCCAGAATTGCTAAGTGTCACTTTTTCAACATGGCAGATTTATCGAAGGTAACATCCCTGCTAAAAATGATTTTCTTCGAATTTGGACACCAAAGACGATATACTTTCACACCCGAGCTAATCCCCATAAACAATACTTTCTTGACTCTCGGATCCAACTTAGACTCCTTCACATGATAATAAGTAGTGAAACCAAACACATGTAAAGAATCATAATCATAAGCAGGTTTTTCAAACCATATCTCAATCAGCGTCTTATCTTCAATCACAGCTGATGGTAATCTATTAATGAGATGATACACATAAGTCACTATCTCAACCCAAAATCCCTTGCTTAACCTAGTATTAAGCAACATACACTGAATCTTCTCAAGTAAAGTCTGGTTTATGTGTTCTGCCACCCCATTTTTCTGTGGTGAATCTGTATTGGTGAAGTGTCGAATAATACCTTTATCTTGGCAAACTTTCAGAAATGGATCACTTTTATACTCCGTTGTCTGATCTGGATTTCTTTATCTTCCTGCTTGTCTGAGTCTCAATCATCTTTTTCCATTTAAGAAAAATTCCCAGCACTTTATATTTAGTCTAATCAGATACACCCAAATTTTTTTAGAGTAATTATCAACAAAAGTAACAAAATAATGCATACCTCCCAAAGAAGGTGTTCTAGTAGACCCCCAAGTATAAAAGTGAATATAGTCCAAAATACCTTTAGTATTATAGATAGCGGTGCCAAACTTTACTCTTGTCTTCTTTTCCATGACACAATGCTCACATAAATTCAATTTACAGGTTTTTACACGTTTTAATAAGCCTTTCTTTACTAAATTCTGCAAAGTTTCCATACCTGCATAACTAGGTCGCATGTGCCACAATATAGTTGTTTCTGCATCCTCTTCAGAGATTGTAGCCGCTGATCCAATAACTATACTACCTTGAAAGTAGTATAAGTTATTCTTCCGCATACCTTTCATCAGCACAAGTGCACCTGAAGTGACTCTGAGAACTTCATCTCGGATAGATATAGCGAAATCTTTTACTTCTAACTCTCCTAAAGAGATGAGATTCTTCCGGCTGATTTATTATGATTGTTTAAACGGATTGAACATATCCTAATTATTTTGCAAGAGCTGTCGTTGCCCATAAAAACAACTCCTTCATCAAACTCTTCAAAATTGAAGAACCACTACTTGTAAGAACACATATGATATGTGCATTTAGAATCCAAAATCCACTCATCAGAATGGAGAACTGAAGGTAGACCAACTAATGCAAAATCTAAGTCATCATCTTCACACTTGGCTACACGCATCAGAATCAGTCTTGCTATTATCTTTCTTCTTCAACTTTGGACAATCTTTCTTCCAATGCCCTTTCTCATGACAAAAAGCATATTCATCTTTACTAAGTCTGTCTCTTGACTGGAATCTGTCTTTCCAATTGGATTTACAACTCTGAGATTGTCTTCTGGCAGCGTATGCCTCAGCTGTGTTGTATCCATGTTCTTTTTGATCTTTCTTTCTCATTTCAGAATTATACAATAGATTGTATATTTCATCAAAAGTCACATTATCCTTACCACGAGGAGCATAGTGACAAAATAATCATACTCATCAGGAAAAGAGACCAACAATAATAAAGCTCGACCTTCATATTCAACCGACTCATATAAATTTAAAAAATATGCTATTAACCTATTAAAAGCAGCAATGTGATCATTGATAGATATACCTGATTGATACTAGAAGCGAAACAATTTCTTCTTCAAATAGAGTCGATTCTCACTGCTTTTTTTTATAAACTTGTTCTCCAACTCATTCCACATCTTACTTGCAGATGTCTCTCTCATTAAAGAGTACTTTTGCTCTCTTATGAGACAAGATCGAATGGTGTCAAATACTTGGCGATTGATTCTTTCCTATTTTTTATCAGTTATCTTTTTTAGTTTCTCCTCTTCCAGAGTAACATCTAACTCTTACTGATAAAAAATATTCAAAACCTCGCACTGCCACATGTCGAAATTATTACGACCATCAAACTTCTCAAGTTCGAACTTTGCATTAGTCACAGTAATCTTAGCTGGTGTAGACGAAGAAGCTTCTGCCATTTTTTTCAATAATTTCTCTATGCCAAGGTCAAACCTTCAGCTCTGATATCACTTGTTGCGAAAAGAAGATATTTTACCCACACAAATAGGCACCCAAAATAGTGTCATATAAGAACTAATAGTAGAGAATAAAGAAACTAATGCAAATAAGAGAAAATATAAAATTTAACGAGCTTGGTAAATGTTACCTATGTTCTCGAGCGCCAACGATCAATCCACTATCACGAAGTTTCAAATTACAACGACCTCTAAAAAATTGAAAACTCCCCCTATAATAGGAAAATTTTCCTAAAATCCAAAAAATTAAAATTACAGCTTGAAAATTTTTAAATTGGAAAACTTTCCCAAATAAAACTTGTTTTCTCATAACAGTTTTATAAAACAATTAATTATTTTTGAGATACTTAAAACTAAAGATCCAAAACCCTATTTATAGGCCCCATGAATGGTATCTCTTTAGCTCTCAGCCGATATGGGACTATTGGAACTACACACAAATATAACAAGTGATTCATTAAATCAGTTGCATTTTTTATTATTCTTATTTCTTAAAAGTACAAATAATCTTTGTTGCTTTTTAATTTTTTTAAGTGTATTTACACATGCTTAAAAATATAAATCAAAAGTCATGCGAAAACATAATAGCCCAGTCAATAAGATCGTATGTTTTTAAGAGAATTATTATCAATGATGTTGATCACAAGATTTAACTAAGATAATTAATCAACCTACTAACTTTTTATTTAAAAAGAAAATAAAAGTTATTAACACTTTTATAAGTTCATCTTTTTAGAGGTTGCTAATGCAAATTGCAAAGCATTGATGTTCAGAAAATCAAGCTATTAACTTACTATAAAACAGAAAAATAAGCAATAACGTTTTAAATTTTTTCTTTTTTGGAGGTTTATATGCAAAGTGTAAATCAATGATATTTAGAAGATTTAAAAATTATTTGTATGGAATAAAAGGTTCCATGAAATTTGAGCTACATTAATACTTAGATATTGTGAGAAGCCTATGCAGGCCACAACACTTTATGCATGCAAATTATTTATCTTGAAGTATGTAAATAAAATTTTGCGTAGAAATTGATCTAATTAGTAATTTACTTATACATAATTATCCCGTGCCTATGAATTGGTGTAACAACCTAATTTCATTATAACTTACATTCTTGATATCAGATTAATCCCAAAATGAATGTGTTGTGTTTGTCTTATTTTTCTATATTTTTGTGATTTTCTTAAAATTTTTGAGATAGTCACTTAAAATAATATTATTTTAATCACCAGTGGGTCCTACACATATTTTTACTAGTCTCGCTTCTTTTGACTTGTAAAGATGAACTTTAATTTTATTTGGATTAGTTTAATTTAAAATTATAGCTTTAAATAAGTTTAATAACCTATTATTATTAGTCATTTATTCTATTCCTATTTTGTTTTTATTCACCAATACCTCCTTCACCATACTTGTCCTTTGGTCAAGAATGACAAACCATCATATTACCCCATATCTATATTTTTTTTCTTCCCCTCCTTTCATTTGTTTTCTCTCCTTTATTTTCATTCATCTCTTCCTTTTATTTTTTCTACTCCAACTCAAGAGAAGAAGAAGAAAAGAGAAGAAGAAGAAAAGAGAAGAAAAGAGGAGAAAAAGAATAAAAAGAGAAGTTCTTTAGCCTCAAAATAGGCTTACCTTCCTTAAGAAAAGAGAAGAAGTTCCTTAAGCTATATATATATGTATTCATAATCATGTTTTAAAAAGAAGATTTCAAATAAATAAGTTTCTACATTAAATTGTTAAAATATTTCTTTCATACGAGATATTATGTTAGGTCATAATTCTTTCTATACTAATCCATATTTAAATATATATACATATATATATATATATATATATATATATATATACATGTCTAAGATTTAACAAATTTGCTACTTTCCATACTATGAAATCATACTAGAATTTAGAAAATCAATATGTTGTTAAACTAATTGTTATAAAAGTGTTAAGTTTATTTAATTCTTATCCTTACAAATTTAGTACCCACTTGCCTAATGTGTTTATATGCATAATTGTATTGCGTGGTTTACATACATGATCATTATTTGCATAACACATTTTAATATTTTATGACTATCATGCTTGCCTTAACATATACATACTAGTAACTTGTACAACATACATGAAATTATATATGTATTTATATGCATAATTGTATATGCATGATTCACATATATGATCATCTTAGGTATCTTTACATCTTAACACTCACATACGTATTTATATGTATACTTGTATTTATGTGTAGTTTACATACATGATCATTTTCATAACATTCATTCTAACATTCTATACTCCATCATACTTGCATTGACACATACATACTTGTTACTTGTACAACATATACGAAATTATACCGGACTTTCCTTATTAGTACATACATGTCTTGATAGTGCCATGGATCTTGACTTGCCTGTTAACTTGATTTTGACATTCCATCATATTTACTTCGACATATACATACTAATTACTTATACAAGATACATGAAAATATTTCGAATTTTCCTTGTTAGTATATACATATGTCTTGATGGTGCCATGGATCTTAACTTACCTGTTAACTTGATTTTGACATGGACCACATCTTGCTTGTTACTAGACATGTATATGTATTAATCTTGACATGATTAATATTCCGGATTGATTTGCATGTAATATAACTTAAAATCTTGGGTTATGGGAGAACTAAAGGGTGGACAAATATTGTATCGTGAAAGGTTTAGGATAGGTTGCGCAACCGAAATAGGGGCCCATCCGCGGGGGCGCCCGGATGGTACTGAGCAATCATCTCTTGTTTAGTCCATGTTGATGGGACGACCGATTACTAAGTAATCGGTATCTGCTTGAGTGTTTAGCGACACGGCTGGTTCAGCGCCAGCATCTTGGCCGGGTCTCGGGTATGCACGAGTACTTTCACGATACGAGTCATTTCTTCACCACTTAGTTCAAAATATAAAATAAAATATGATATTAACCTAAACTTGATATGTATTAGTCTCCGTACTTGATATCGATCACATACGATACAGATCTATTTCTTCACCAATTAGTTCATCATGCATGTGTGCACGCCCGAAAATTGAACCTTTGATTCCATTGCAAAATTGATGAATTACAATAGGAATTTAGATTACAAAAATTCCGAAGAATTACAAGAATGGGAATATTAGTTTATTCCCTTTTTTATGTGGGTACGGGTGGCGGTGGAGTTTTGTTGCTGCCTCCGTTGACTATCCAACTTGGAAGGGGATCTGTGAAGAAAACCTGCTCCTTCTGATCTCTCTCAACCCTCTGTGAAGAATCGCTCTGCCGGCTCCAAAGAAAAGTCCCCCTTCTCTCAAGTCCAATTCTGTATTTTATAGACTGAGAGAACTTCAAATCCGGATTGATTCGCTCCTGAAAAACCGGATCACGGAATATCAGCAAAGGAAAAAAAAACAAAAATACGGAAAATAACCCGCGGGTTGGCACCTGCGGGATCGCTCCCGCGGGTGCCAACCCGCGGGAGCTCCCGCGAGTTGCAACCCGCGGGATCTCTCCCGCGGGTTGCAACCCGCGGGAGGCTCCCGCGGTTGCATCCCGCGGGAGGCTCCCGTGGTTGCATCCCGCGGGAGTTCCCGCGGGATGCAACCCGCGGGAGTTCCCGCGGGATGCAACCCGCGGGAGCCCCCGCGGGTTGCCACCCGCGGGAGCTCCCGCGGGTTGCAACCCGCGGGAGATCCCGCGGGTTGCAACCCGCGGGATGTCCCGCGGGTTGCATCCCGCGGGATCCTCCCGCGGGTTGCAACCCGCGGGATGTCCCGCGGGTTGCAACCCGCGGGATTCTCCCGCGGGTTGCAACCCGCGGGATTCTCCTGCGGGTAGCAACCCACGGGAGCTCTCCTGGGTTGCACTTTTGGGTTCTCCTATTGTCGTTTAACTGAGAAGGTACTTCTTCGTAGTCGTCTTCACTGTCTTCCTCTACGCGGACATGTTCCTCTTCATGTTGTTTAGCGGATGACGAAGATTGGCCTTTCTTCGTTTGGGCCAGCAACTGAGTCAAGAGTTGTTTCATCTCCTCCATAGTCTCTTCCTGCTGTTTGAGGCGTTGTTCTTGCCTTTCAAGTCTTCTAGAGACTTCTTCTGGAAGATCGGCCATATTTACTGTAGCCTCCAACCCTCTGTTTGAATCAGAATAGGGTGAATATACAATAGCAGAATATCTGTCTTCCTCTTCGTCAGATCCTGCAGCTAACTTTTTATAGTTCAATGGTATGGCGACTCCCCTCCTAGCCCGAGTGTGTCGGAACACACCCTCTGGCTCAACAGACACCCCCCTTAATTTTGAAGTGAACTCTTTATCTGAGGAGTCACTTTCGGCAATTTTCTTGCCTTTACCAACCATATAGGATGAAACGGCAGGCAGATCATCCCTAGGGCACATCTTTTTTACTATCCGCCTTCTCTTTGGCTCTGTAATCCGCTCAAAAATGGATTGTCCTGACTTGCATTTGCAGTTTGACAAGACGGCTGAGATCAGCCGTTCGCAATGGCAGTGAGAATCGGGTTGGGATGTGCTCCTATTTCGAGTAAGATACTCTCTCAAATCTTCGGGCTTGTCTCCATTTACATTCTGACGCCTCTTGCGCCGCAAGTTCTGTTCATAATATTGGTTGGTTTGTAATATTTCAGGGCTAAGTTCTTTTCCTGTATCAACACACTCTCTTCTACTTCCTGTCACAGACAGGACATTTGATGGGGCATGATCCAACATTGACCAAGATATTTGCGAGTACCTTACAAGGACCCGCATTTACCTGGTTTATGCAACTACCCCAAGGAACGATTAAATCATGGGCCGACGTAGAACGTGAGTTCTTGGCCCGATTTTTCGAAGACGATACTGAGGTCTCAGTACCATCCCTGCTAGCAGCAAAGCAGGGAGAGAGCGAGACAGTAAAAGCTTTTGTCGAGCGGTTCCGAGAGCTTTCCGTGCGGTGCCCGCATGGCATGACACAGGAGACCCTCGTGGAGACTTGCAGGCATAACTTATTGACTGATGTCTTAGTCAAGATGGGTTCGGTTGAATCCAGATCTTGGAGAGAGTTGCTCAAGCAAGGTGAGCAGGCCGAAGACATACTCCGGCGCCTTGAAGAGCAACAGCAATCTACAAGAAGAGGCACCTCGAACAAGCCAACATCTCATTTCCCCCGTTCCAGAGGGAAAGACATAATGGCGGTGGAGAATACATCCAAGCCGAAACAAAGGCCGGCTAAAAACAACACAGCGGGGTCACCCAGAATACAAAAACAGTATTCATTCAAGGATGAACATACTGTTACCATGTTTAATTTGCTCACTAAGCGCAACATGCTCAAGTTGCCAGAGAGCAAAAGACCTGAAGAGGTTGGAAAGACGAATGATCCGAATTACTGCTTATACCATCGGATCGTGGGTCACCCAACTAAAAACTGTTTCATCTTGAAAGATAAGATTCAGACACTAATTGATGCCGGAGCAGTTCAGCTCAAAGCTGAACAAAAAAGGGTGACGGCTAACTCGGCCATATTTACAGTGGGTAAGCTGGAGGTACCAGATGGGCTCACACCTATTCCAAAGGGTGAGCTCAGGGTGGTTAATTTGGACCCCCATAATCAACAGAAGAAAGGGTTAGTCCCCTTCACGACAGAGAAGCAGGAGGTCTTTTGGGTGCATCCAGACATTCTTGAAGATGAACAATGGATAACCGTCAGGACCAGAAAGAAAACTGAAATAAGAGGAAAGAAGCGCATGTGCAATACCGTCTCAGCAACCATTGAGAAGGATGCAGATGACATTCCGCTGTTGACAGATTCTGAATCGGAGGCGACATCTCTGGCGGTGGAGAATGAGCTTGCACCACCTTCCGGAACCAGATCTGGAAAACACTACTTGAAGGACCTCTCAAACACAGAGGCTGGCCCCTCTAAGCCAACCAAGGAGATTAATGAAGGAACTACCAAGCAAATTCCCGACAAGGGAAAACAAAACGAGCTCAGATACAACCGAGCACTACGAAAAGATGTCTCTGAAGAGCAAAGTTCCTCTTTTCAGTTTGATGTCATGGCACAGTTGGCGAATATACCTGCAAGAATAACTCTGTACGAGTTATTACGCCTGTCCAAGTCTACAAGAGATGCGCTAAGAGAAGCCCTAGCGGAATCCAAAGCTTTCTTAGCCCATCTCCCGGAGGAGGTTGAGGAGGCATGCCCGCAATGCAACTCAGTGTCAAGGCACGCCCCTTATATCACTTTTACACCAGAGGACATGCAGCTGAAGAATATTAAGCACAACAGGCCCCTGTACTATACCGGGTATATTGGCTCAGCGGAAATCGGTCGAATTCAGATTGATCCGGGTTCTGCCTTGAGCATTGTGCCACGGAGGCTTATGCAGTTTCTTGGGATCCCTCACTACAAACTGACTCCAACTAATACTGCCATTTTTGGCTTCAATGCCAATGGCAGTAACCCTCTGGGAAAGATCAGGCTCAGATGTCAGATCGGAGATCTTAAAAGCGAGGTGACCTGTTACGTGATCGAAGCAGACACTTCTTATAACATTCTCTTAGGACGACCATGGATTCATGCTAATATGATCGTCCCATCCACCCTGCACCAATGCATGAAGTACGTGGATGAAGACGGAGAAGTGCATACTTTGATTGCTGACAAACAGCCATTCAAGGGTGTTGAAAACTACTTCGTAGACGCCCTTCTGTATGCTGAAAGTGCTGAGGTCGACCCCCCACTACACGATGAATGTGATAGTGGAAATGAAGCGGATACTGAGTCAGGAGTGTTTTTTGCCAATGAAGGCTTTGAACCTCTTGTAATTAATCTTAATGAGTTAGATGTAAATGACACCGCCAGTGATGAAGGCGAGTGGGAAATAAATGAGAATCTGAACTTTGCTTATTTGCCTGGTGTTCTTACTGATTCTTTAACTTCAGCTACTAGCACGGATGTAGATAGTCTCTCAGAATTTGAGACTTTAGCAACCATGCACATGCCTATTAGGTCATCGATGATGGTACAACCAAACATCGAAAATGCAGATGGGGCGGTGTTCGAAGTACCGGCCCATCGACCAGGTCAAAAACCTATTCTTTTTGGAAGAATTAGATCACATATAGCCTCATCCAGTGATAGTGAGAGTGAGGCTCAGGAAGCCCCTCAATTCTATCATTATGGACTAAAGTCATTCCGGATGATGACAAAAATGGGATATGATTTCATCAATAAACTCGGATTAAACTTTGGTAAGGGACATCGGGATCCGCTTCCCTCATTCGTACCCAAAGGAAAAGAACCGGACTATTATCACAAAACTGGCAGGGGGTTGGGATACGTCACAACACCCGATCCTTCGGATATCGAAGATATGATTTGCCAGAATGTGGAAGATTCCGATTGGGATTCGGATATCAACCTGGGTATATTATTCAGAGAGATGACGGTAAACATGACATCTATCAGTCCAACCCCAGATGAAAACGATGAACTGACCCTTATAGAAGATGAAGCATTGGTAAAGCATCTTGATGCCCAGTGGAACATGCGTTTTGAGCAACGTGAACCTCCTACGGAGTAAGGTGGTCCAAATAAATATGGGAGATGAAACCAATCCTAAACCCATATTTATAAGCGAGAGTTTACCTCCTAATGAAAGAGACGACCTGGTGACTCTCGTTCGAGAATACATAGATGTCTTTGCTTGGAACTATGAAGACATGCCGGGTTTAGATCCTCAAGTTGCTGTGCATCGACTCAGTATTAAGCCAGATGCGAAACCAGTAAAACAGCAACAGAGAAGATTCCGTCCAGAACTGATGGAATCAATCGAAGATGAGGTAAAGAAGCTTATACAATCTGGCTTCGTACTAGAAGAACAACATCCTGATTGGGTAGCGAATATCGTTCCGGTTCCCAAGAAGAATGGAAAAATCCGAATCTGCATCGATTTTCGAGATCTCAATGCAGCATGTCCTAAAGATGAATTTCCACTTCCAATAGCGGATGTCATGATTGACAACACCTGCGGATTTGAAAGAATGTCTTTCATGGATGGATTTTCCGGATATAATCAAATCAAAATGTGTCCGGAAGACGAGAAACATACTGCATTCAGAACACCGTTAGGCGTGTACTGTTATACAGTCATGCCATTCGGTCTGAAGAATGCAGGTGCAACTTACCAGCGTGCTATGAGCACAATTTTTCGCGAGCATCTCCGTAAAACGGTAGAGTGTTATGTGGATGACTTGGCTGTCAAGAGTCGTAATAAAGACGATCATCTCCGGGATCTGAAAGCGGTGTTTGATATTATGAGAAAACACCAATTAAAAATGAATCCAACTAAGTCCTTTCTCGGTGTTTCTAGTGGCAAATTCCTTGGTTTCATTGTTACATCCAAGGGTATTTATTTAGACCCTGAAAAGGTAAAAGCAATTCAAGAGATGCAGCCACCAAGAAACCTTAAAGAACTTCGTGGATTACAAGGGAGACTAGCATATATCCGGAGATTTATCGCCAACCTTTCAGGGCGGTGCCAACCTTTTACTAGGCTAACGAAGAAAGGGGTGTCGTTCGTTTTGGATGAAGCTTGTCAACAAGCCTTTGAAGATCTCAAGAAGTACCTCACAAAGCCTCCGGTATTGGTAGCCCCTATATCGGGAAAACCATTCTTAATATACGTTCGGGCAATGGACCATTCACTTGGTGCCTTGTTAGCCCAAACTAATGACTCCGGCCATGAGCAAGCTGTTTACTATCTTAGTAGAACTATGGTAGGTGCCGAACATCGGTATACTCCAGTAGAGAAGGAATGTTTGGCCCTGGTATTCGCAATTCAGAAAATGCGGCATTACTTAGTAGGCCAAACAATCCATGTGATTTCTCGGGTAAATCCTCTGAGAGTGCTCATGACCAAGCCTGGGTCGCTCAATTGCAGGTTAGCCAATTGGTCAATCCTCCTATCGCAATATGACATGCGATTTATACCACAAAAGGCGATTAAGGGACAAGCAATTGCTGATTTCTTAGCAGAGCATCCTGTCCCGCAATCCTCGAAACTTTATGAGGATATTCCAGATGAGATAGTGGAAGCCAATATGGTCTCTAAAGAACCGATTTGGCAGCTGTTCTTTGATGGAGCAGCGAGAAAGAACTCTGCTGGAGTAGGGGTGGTTCTAATATTCCCGCAAAACCATGTGATCCCCCGAGGATATTCATTAACTCAACCATGTTCTAATAATGTGTCCGAGTACAATGCATTATTAACGGGATTGCGAATTGCCCGACAGCTGAGGGTCCGACGTTTAGAGGCCTATGGGGATTCCAAGCTCATAGTAAATCAAGTAAGAGGAGAATACGAGGTTAAACATGAGCATCTCGTACCCTACCACAAGGCAACAATCAAACTTGCCGACTCTTTCGAAGAATTTTATATTGACTATGTGCCACGGCACGAGAATGCATATGCTGACGCCTTGGCGTCCCTCGCTGCTACATTAGCGCTCCCTGCTAAGTCAACCAAAAGTGTTGAGGTTGGAAGCCGGGAGCTCCTTTGCCCTGAGGAAATACTCGAGGCAAATGAGGTCCATGTGTCAGGGATGAACTTCGAACCCAGAGATTGGCGGTTTGTATTCGTCGATTTTGCGCTCTACGGGATGTTACCCGAAGATCCTAAAGAAGCCGCAAAAGTAAAAAAGGAAGCAAAAAAATTCTATTATAATCCTGAGCTTAGTTCCTTATATCGGAAAATGTTAGGTGGAGTTTTACTTCGGTGCTTATCACAACAAGAAGCACAAGAAGTACTCAAAGAAGCACATGACGGGACCTGTGGTGCTCATCAGCCGGGACCTAAATTGGGAGACCGGATAAAGAGAATGGGTTACTACTGGCCGACAATGATGTCAGATGCCATGGCATATGCGAAGAAATGCCATGCATGTCAGGTACATGCGAACTACATACACCAGGCCGCAGAGTACCTACATCCAACCACAATTACATGGCCATTCGAGACTTGGGGAATGGATATCATTGGTCCCATTGCTCCTCCATCTTCTCATGGACATCGGTTTATACTGGCTATAACCGATTACTTCTCAAAATGGGCAGAAGCTGTCCCTTTGCGAGAAGTAAAAACGAATGATGTGGTCAGTTTCATCAAACACCACGTTATTTATCGCTTTGGTGTTCCTAGACGGATCATCAGCGACAATGGCCCTCAATTCACTAGCAGAGCCTATACTAAATTCTGTGATAAGTTCATAATACAGAACATATTTTCGTCTCCATATAATCCGGCCGCAAATGGTCAAGCTGAAGCATTCAACAAGACCATTGTGAAGCTTTTGCAGAAATTTGTCACTTCAAGTCAGCGTGATTGGGACGAAAAATTGGGAGCTTGTCTGTGGGCTTATCGCACGACGGTTAGGACACCCACAAAGAGTACACCATTTTCTTTAGTATATGGTTGCGAAGCTATACTACCTCTAGAAATTCAGATTCCTTCTCTTCGGGTGGCATTAGCTACAAGAATGACCACCGAGGAAAAACATGGCCAACGACTTCGGGAATTAGAAGCATTGGATGAGAAACGCTTAAAAGCTCAACAGTAAATCGAGCTTTATCAGGCACGAATATCTCGGGCCTTCAACAAAAAGGTGAAGAAACGAACTTTTAAAGTGGGTGACTTGGTCCTAGCAGTCAGGCGTCCTATGATTCTCACGCATAAAACTAAAGGCAAGTTTCAGCCGAAATGGGAAGGCCCATTTGTAGTGGAGACAGTCTACTCAAATGGAGCATACCGGTTGATTAATCAGCATGTAGATCGAATGATGACGCCCATTAATGGAAAATTTCTCAAAAAATATTATTCTTAAAATAAAGAAAAAAATTTTACCCAACGCCGACAAGGCTACGGGAAGAGAATAAATTTCTCGCCAACCCCAACATGCTGGGGGTAAAAGGCATGAATCACCCTAAGCTGCTAAGGCAAAGGGAAGAGAATAAATTTCTTGCCAACCCCATCATACTGGGGGTAATAAGTGTGAACTGCCCAACGCCGACAAGGCTGCGGGAAGAGAATAAATTTCTCGCCAACCCCACTATGCTGGGGGTAAAAAGCATTAATCACCCAACGCCGCTAAGGCAAAGGGAAGAGGAAAAGTTTGGCATTTAAGCCCAAATGAAATCCTGGACAACTCACTATGCTGAGGATAATAGCATGGCTAGCCCAACTCAAACGGTAGTTGGTAAAGGCAAAATCAAACCCGTTGATAGCTGGGGGTTTGCTAAAAATCCCACGACAAATCTGTCACAACAGTATTCTTATCCGAATATAAGAATACATCACTGCCCTAAGTTGCTAAGGCAAAGGGAAGAGGAAAAGTTTGGCATTTAAGTCCAAACGAAATCCTCGACAACTCACTATCTGAGGGGAATAGCATGGCTAGCCAAACTCAAACGTTAGTTGGTAAAGGCTAATCAAATCCGTTGATAGCTGGGGGTTTGCTAAAAACCTTACATTAGATCAATTCTTTATTAAGATAAGATTTTACCTTTGTCAAAAAAATAAATAAATATATCATACTTCATCAAGTCTAAAGTTACAACGTCTGATGAACATAGTCTTTTTAGATCGTTAGGCTAAAAATTTTCTCTTACGACAATCATCTTTCCTATCAAGTTAACCGTTACCTCTGATAGTCAGAATTTTGAGACCAAACACGTTAACAATTACCTCTGTTTGGTCAGCTCCTTCATTCCTATCACGACTAGATCCTCTGAATAGATTGAACCCCAAGATATGTTTAATAATACCTCTGTCTTTTTCTAACCTGTCATACTAGATGTCACTGAACGGTTAGGATTCTACAAGCACGTTAATACTATACCTCTGTTTGTTGTTCTATAAGCACGTCAACATTATACCTCTGCTTGTCATCCTATAAGCACGTTAACATCCAACCTCTGCTTTACATTTTGTCTTTAGGCACGTTAATATTATACATCTGCCTATGTTCGTAAATCCTAATTGGTCGCACTATATGTCGCTGAACATTTAGGATTAAATTTATCTGAAAACTCTCACTATCAAGTCCTGAACCTCTGAATAGTCTGAGTTATTATCCATGAAAGTGTATAAAAAAGAAGAGATAAAAGAAAAGATAAAAGAAAAGATAAAGATAATAATAATGATAATACAGCAGCACATAGCGAAGTCTTTCTTTCTGTATTATTACAAAAATATATATATATATATATATATAATAATAATAATAATAATAGTAACAATTACTTTTGAGATAAAGCTTTCAAAGCATCTTCCACTTCCTGCAGCCGTCGGTGGAGACTCTCTCTCGCTGTCTCTAAAGCTCTCCTCTGCAAATCCATTTCATCCATGAGAGGTTGTTGTGCAGCCTGAGTTTGGAGTTCTTCTAACTCCCTGATGCCGACAGCGATGTCATGTTCGGTTTGATCCTTTTGCCGTGAGATCTCAGATGCTCTGCCAGAAATATTTTGAATTTCAAGTTCAAGATTAGTAATTGAGGCTTGAGCCTTGGCTATGATCTCCCGCTCGCAGTCTATGGAGTTACGGCGGTGTTCAATATCATTCTCCATCTGGGTCAGGTCCCAAATCAACTTCTCTGAAGAACCTCGGAGTCCCGCTACGAGTTGGGCCTGGCGTTCTATATTCTGCTGAAATTCGGCGTGAAGAGCCAAGTTTTGGGCTCGTAAGCGAGCCACTTCTTGGTTTGCTATCTCGGCAAGATCGGCCTGGCGCAAACTGTTGAGTAATGACAATTGGACCTCCAACTCGTCCCATCGAGCCCTATAAGGAGCTGCTCGCTGCGGTCCTCCAATCCTCGTGATATGGTCTAGCTGACTCACCATGAGAGGATGAACCTTCTCCAGAGAATCCTCTCCGTTGAGAATCTCCTCAATGCATCCATAAAAAAGTTCAAGAAAGAATTCGACATTGCGACTGATGATTCATTCACTAAAGCTGGAGGCCGAATTCTGCTTCAAATCTGTTGAGGTTACAGGTAGAGGATGTATGGATGATGGAGCGACCGTAGGGAGTGCCGATGATATATGAGATTCTAACAATGGAGTTGCCGCCGCATCTAATAAATTGGTCGCAACTCGCGCTGGAGTGGTCATCACCTCTGCTGTCGAGGTCGCCAATGTTAGCGGCATGGCTAATGCGCCGCACGTTGGTTCCATGGCGTCAGAATGTGATGAAACCATGCATGTAGGCAAAAGAAGGCTTTCTGTGTTCACAGATATTACTAGAGCCTCTGCAGAAGACATGGAAGGTGCGCTAGCATCACCTGCGTCTGGTAAAAATAGAGCGGTCGTGTATTATCATCAAAAAGATTTGTGCAAAATAAAAAAGAGAGAGTATTCAAATACCTGGTGGAAAGGTTACATTGGTGGCGGCTATGGAAATAGAACCAGATCTCTCAGGCCTATCCGCCTCTGAAACCTCCAAAGGGAAGTGAGAGGCTTTGTCCATGCTGGGTTGATAGAAGTAGTCACTATCGAACTCTCCATCAGAGCCTAGACCGTCAAGGTCACAAATGTCCCCACTTACACCAGAATAGTCCACAAGATCCAAAGAGTCTGATCTGGCAGTCGGGGAGGCGTGGGTCGTTGAACCTTCACCACCTGAGATACAAGCAAATATGTGTTAAATAAAAAAAAAAAATACAATCGAAGTCCAAACCTTAAAGAAAAACGCTCACCAGAAGAGACAAATCTTGGTGCTGAGCTAGGCAAAGCGACTTCACCGGGAGATGACAAGAAGACGTCTAGTGCACTATTGTCCAATGCAGTACCCGTCGGCTCCACAGCTCCTCTATCTGGGATAGTTGGATCACTCCTGCCAAGATTTGCAGCTTTAGGGACTGGATTTACGGTAGCAGGTGTCTCAAGAGTGGAGAAGGCGGCAAAACCATACATCCTGGCAGTCTCGCTAGAAGAAGTCGGTGTGGGTGTAACAGTGGAAAAGACCGGAAAAGTTGTAGTAGACAAGTGTCCTCCTGACGCAAACATCGAAGTGGTAATAGGAAAATCATTCCTAGATGAAACGATTGACGGAACTACAGATGTCGCGGTTGGTAGATCTGAATGACTCGTGGTCGATCGATTCGGATGAGTCGTGGTCGGCAGACCGAAACGACTAACGGTTCGTCCTACAACCGAATTGTCAACCCGAGCCTGAAATTTCTTCTTCTTTTGAGGAACGTTGACTCCTCTGGGATTTGAGCGCTTCGACGCGGATCTACCTCCATGAGGAGAAGCTGGGGTAGAAGTATCATCTTGTCCATCGCCATCATTGCTATCAGGACTAAGAGAGGCGCCTATGGATTGGGATTCACGCGCCAAGCCTTTTTTCGAGGATCTATGCGATGCCTCAATATGCCTTAAGAAGGAATGATTAACCTGATAGTCGCCAGGGATAATATCTGCAAGATGATACCAATTGCAGAATCCCATTGATGCAAAAAGGGAGGGTGACTGGCTTGGAAGGGTAAAAGATACTTTTGTACCTCCGGCCGCAAAATGGTACCATCCTCGCGCACCCTCGAGAAGATTTCCGTCACGACGGAGATAAGAGTTCGGATTGCCAACATATAGCTGATCATATCTGAACTGACGTGCGAAGCGACTGGGTGTATAGGACTCCATGAGGCAAATTCGACCCTGTCGAAAAACCAGATGACTTGGCTGGATGCTAATAAGCCACCAGAAGCAACCCGATGGCAAGGATGTATAGCCATCATTTCCAGAACTATCTTCAAATTGGCTACTATAACTTCCTCCGAGAAATTTTGGGAAACAACGGTAAATATGGTAATTTTGATGTCGCCCAAGGATTTGCCGAATCTTAGCCATGTACCTCCCATTCCATGAGCAATTTTCGAAACGCTGTACATGAGGAATGGCATGATCAATAAGTCCTGAAGGAGAAGTCATCAATTCTGGACATTGTAATACGAACCAAGCCATTAGATAAGTGAATGGCAGGTCGATGCATGGATTAGGCGTTTTGAAGATAGTGTTACCACCCTTATCTTCCGCCTGTTGGACTTTGCAAAATTGGGCAATTATGTCCCTCAAGCCACGTTGCAAACTGCAAACCATAGCTGGCAATAACCCCAGAGGCTGGCCAAACGCTAACAGGACTGCAGGGTAAATAACATCAACGGTAACGGTTTCGCGGCACGAGGTAGGCACTACACAGCGCTTCAACCACAACATTAGATATCCGGCGAGAACAGCATTGTCTGATATGGGGGAAGCTGCTTGGTAGTGATAACTTTCGAAAACAGTCTGAGCTTTGAACCCGTCTTCATCAGATTCTGCAGTGTAGGTAGTTGCAAAGCATGTGCCAATCCTCTCATGGACAGTATCCATATCGCAAGCAACCCGTACTTGGATGCTGCGCTCATATCTTTCCAGATTCTGAAATAGATACTCTGCCCATACCTTATGGCGCACCCCTTGATTTCGGGCCTGGCGCGCCCCTTGATTTCGTGGCCTGGAGATATCAGCACAAATGTTGTAATGACACATCAACTCCCAGTAAGTTGAGTATGCATTAGGAACAGCCTTGAGGCGAAGCAATTCCTTCGTATTCGGAACATACTCCTCATAAGGGGTTTCGCCTATGGATAATGCTGAAATCTCATGCATTTCGTGAAGCGCAAATCCCAATTCTCCAACAGGGGTGAAGAAGGTATTGGTCTCCGGATTATACATCTCCAGTATGCAGAAAAAGTGAGGAGAACTATGTGGAATTCCAAATTGCACGTTGCGCACCGCACGATAGAGGCCAAGCTTCTCTAAACGTGTCTTGAAATTTTCCAGAACGAAATGGGTCATCCGAGACCACCATGATCGCGAAGTGGAGTGAATCCATCCAGGAGTGCGGAAATCATGAGCTGGGAATTGACCATAGGCATCCGAAAATTGATTCATAAAGGTGTCTGCTCGTTTCGGGTGCTCTCCAACAGGTAAGTCTTTACCGAATCTACTGGGCAACAGACCTGTAACATACTTTGCCGGGCCGTCGACAAATGGGCCGTTTCTGTTAAATCTCCCGGTCGCAACGCCATGACTGCTACGGGTAATTGGCCAAGACATCATGCGGGGATATGAAATCCGCTGTAGATAGGATAAAGAATAGCTGCGCTCCAGATCCGGGATAAACATATGGCGACCTCCAACATTGCTCAACCACTTGGTGCTGTCCCATAAATCTTCGTCTCGTTGGTTGACAGCATCCCCAAAAGGAAATTGCGGTTTCTTCAAAATCTGTCTATTGGCGCCTTCGAAGACGGAATTCGTGATTAATTCACGAGCTGTGAGGGGGTTGCAGCTAATAATTTTCTGTTGTCGATCTGCACTATTTCGCTCCTCAACCAAAGGGATGTGACCGTCGAATCCAAAGTGAGATTGATTATTCGGACTGCTCGAAAATCCAAAGTAATTATTCTTAGACAAAGGATCCGTCGAGTACTGGACTGTGAAAAAAAAAAAAAAAAACTTTAGTCCAAGTTAAAAAAAAAAAAAAAAAAAAAAAAGGGGGTAGGCACCCACGGGTGCCACCCGCGGGTGAGCACCCGCGGGGTGCCCCCCGCGGGTGAGCACCCGCGGGTGGCCACCCGCGGGGTGCCACCCGCGGGGTGCCACCCGCGGAGTGCCTCCCGCGGGCACCCGCGGGCGAGCACCCGCAGGGTGCCACCCGCGGAGTGCCACCCGCGGGGTGCCACCCGCAGGCGGGCGCCCGCGCCGCGGGATGCCATTCCCCGGTGGACACCCATGGGATACCACTCCTCGGTGGACACCCCAGTGTCAGATTTGTGAGATTTGTGATCAATCCTGTGGTCATCACTGTGTAGTCGTGCATGATGTTATATTTACATCATAACGAAGTCTCTTTCGCGTGTTATATTACATCATAACGAAATCTCTTTCGTAATAACCGCAAAAGCGATTTTAAAGTAAACGGATGACCGTTTGTTTACCTGATATCAGGGAAGAGAGATCAACAGCGGCGGTGACGCCTGCGTGTCGATCCTCATCGGCGATAACGCCCACTGATCGATCTTCAGCAGTTAAATCATGTGGTTGCGAAGTGCCTGCGGAAGCCATGAGAAAGGAGAAAGTAATCGTACAAAATAAAAGAACGAGAGATTTTCTGATTATGAGAAAAAAGTTGGAGATCTATGGGTATTTATAGTGAATTAGCAGGAGTTCAAATAGGGAAAGGAATCAAAGTTCTGACCAAAATCAGAGTTTGATTAGAGTCCAAACAGGACTTGGATATTTATTTAAAATCCTTTTCCTATTCTAATGCTAATTCCTACTCAAACTAAGATCCAAATAACAAACAATCCCACTTAAAAAGAAAAAATCCAAAGTATTTTGAAATTCATTACAAATAAATTAAAGAATTCCAAAAACTTTGGAGGGGGTTATGTAAACACTAAAAATAATTAAATAAAATAATTAAATAAAATAAAATAAAATTATATGGAAACGACAATAGGAGAACCCAAAAGTGCAACCCGGGAGAGCTCCCGTGGGTTGCTACCCGCAGGAGAATCCCATGGGTTGCAACCCGCGGGAGAATCCCGCGGGTTGCAACCCGTGGGACATCCCGCGGGTTGCAACCCGCGGGACATGCAACCCGCGGGATGTCCCGCGGGTTGCAACCCGCGGGATGTCCCGCGGGTTGCATCCCGCGGGGGCTCCCGCGGGTTGCATCCCGCGGGAACTCCCGCGGGATGCAACCGCGGGAGCCTCCCGCGGGTTGCAACCCGCGGGAGCTCCCGCGGGTTGGCACCCGCGGGAGCGATCCCGCAGGTACCAACCCGCGGGTTATTTTCCGTATTTTTGTTTTTTTTTTCTTTAATTATTTTATTTAATTATTTTTAGTGTCTACAATGTGCATATGTTTTTTTATATCAATTCATATTTTACTTGTTAGTACATATTGTATGCTCCCTACCATACAAGTCTATTTATTCACCATTAGTCTCCATACTTGATAGCATTTACATTCTTTGTTGATATCATTACTTGATCATTTAATATTTTCCACACATGCGCATAATTTCATATCCGCACCCATATCTTAACTATTTGTTTATATTACACGCTCCGTATTTCTTATTATTTTACTTGCCGGGTTAGCTCCCTCACACGCTCAGGTACTGAAAATGTGAGTGAGGATCGCCACTGTATGATCCGTACTTTCTAGAGAAGACCGAGCAACAATAGATTTATAGGCCACCGCTTTTGTATTTTTTTGTTTGGTATGTATCACCCATTTGGAACTTTATTTCTAACTTTTGTATCAGTATTATATTTGTTACTGCTTATCTTAAACATGTATATCTTCTCTTTTATATGGCAGTAGACTAACTTTCAAGATTCTGGTTGATGACTAGTATTCAGTTCCATTCATTTCTTCTTTTACATACTTATGGGCCTCGTGCACGTTGACTTACACGTGCCCGCCGGTAACGCACTCTGTTTTCATAACCCTCCGGAAAATGGGGCGTTACAATTGGACATCCACATCTACGATGATTGTGGAAGAGAAAAAGAAGGGAAAAAGGGGATCTTGCTATCAGTAGGTTTTAGAGAGCTCAGAAAGGCTGTAGGACCACATATGTGGCAAAACATGAGGATGAGCTTGCTAAGTTCCTTGCCTTCTCCATACTTGGGTACGGTGTTCGTCAAGTGCCTCCAGCTCACCAATATACTTTCTGTTCATTGAAGCCAGCCCTAAATAAAGAAAAGGGCAGAATCATACCTTTAATTCTTTTGAGAATCAATCTTATGACCATACTCCTTAGGAGGAGTATTTCATGCATTAGCTGGGCACCTGATTCGTATTGACCAAGAGTGAACACTCCTCATTTATGGCATGAACTACTAGGATATCTAATCATATTTGAGCTCCCCTGGGTTAAAAAATTAACGGCCTCTTTAGAATCCAATGAAAGGAGTTTGGGAGCCCAAGGAAAAGACAGTTTGTTACATCAACTCAAAATTACAAGTTGTATTGGAATCAATATAGTTTTTGAGAAAACAGAAGATGAGATTTTTTTGCTTTCATATTGTTGCAATCATCACACACCAATTTTAATTGACCCTAGTGGGTTTCCTTATTGGCGAATGACATTCAAGCAATTGGGAAATCCTGCTCCCTCATTGCAAGAAACTTCACTCTCCACACCAATTTCATTGATGCAGAATTTTTTTTACTTTTCCACTTTTTCTATACTGCCTTTTTTCCTACCTTCCTACCACTAGATCTTCTTTGTTGTAGTAATAGTCATCTAGCACAATCTTTCTCTTTGTTTATAAACTTTCATATGCAATTTTTATTTAAAATCATAAAGATAAATTTAAAAAGAAAGAAATTAAATATACATATTTATCTTCTCATTAGTGTAATAAATGGTAATCTCTAAATGTGCTTTAATAGAAACCCTAAAACATAAATTAGCATTTAAGAAGCTCCATTCCCCATGCATTAGAAGGAGCATAATTAACTATCCTTATTCATACCTATGTGGGCCCAACTTCCTAATAGGAAATGGAAAGTTGAAAAGGATATTAAAATTATGATGTTTATTAAGTCATAATTATTCTCTTACTAATGGTTATAAGTTAGACAAATTGATCTCCATTTTTCTTTCGTTTGGATCTTGATTATTTATGTTGCCTTCATTATGCCATCATTAGCACTTTTAATAAAATTACAATAACATACTTAATATCTCAAAATTAATACTACTCATATTATTTTTTTGGATCCAAACATATGAAATTAAGCATACTGTGAGTCAATTTGGATATCGAAATGATTTTCGGTGAGTGTAACTTTAAATTCATAACTTCAAATGATATTTAATCTTCATAGTTATTAGTTTTCTAATATTTATATTTTTTAGATTTTTTTGGGAAGTCCAAAATATCCCCGAATTTTGTTAATTTCAAAATATTTAAGTATTCTTTTAATTATTTTAGAATTTTATTTCTCTCATTCTGAACATTGAAATAATAAATAGATAATTTTCTAGTATTTCTCTCGTTGAGCACTACGTCTTGTATAATTTGGTAGTATTTGAAAAATTTTAAACGGAGCTGTAAATAATAAAATATTAAATAAATTAAAATTTTCTTTCTACACACCCAATTTTCTATATCATTTCTAAGGGCATACCCTAGGTAATAGGACGGTCTTGTGTTGTTAGGAGGAAGAAAGGGTGGCATTACATGGGATAATGTAGTTTAAAGAGAAATAATGCTTAATAAAAAAGTTTCTCAAAATTACAATTTTGTCACTCTGAAATAAATAACTTTCCCCTCCATTTCATTGAAAGCCCATACACTTCTCTCCCACACAATTCGTTCTCTGCACACAGAGATACAGAGAAGAAGCTTGTGTGGTTTTTCTTAAGAAAACGAAAAAAGGAGATTTAAGAAATCGAAGAAAATTAAAAGGAATTCAATATAACATTGCAATTCTTTATTCTTTTCTTGGAAATTTACTTAATTTATATTTTTTGCACATAATTTATTTTATTTTACGAATATTCTTATCTCACATTTTGAACTATTATTTTTTGAATATGTTTGCTCACATTTTGGACTATTATTTGATCTTGATAATTAAACTAGATTATTAGGTAATTTGATACCCGAACTCTAAACATGCCTATCAAAATTCATTTTGATTAATTTCAATATATACAAATATCATAATATTTATACTTATGAAAGTTAAAAATAATATAATTTAAATATATTAGTCCATCAAACATTTAGAATCATATAATTATGTTGAATATTCACGGTAAAATTTATATTTTAGACTAGAACATTTCAGACTATTAATTATTTATTTAGATGTGTTATTACTGTCAACCTCGTATATTCAACAACTTAAAAAAGAAATCCAAACAATCTGCCACATAAGATTTGTTTAAAAGTAAGAAATTTAGTGAATTTTCTTATGTTATTATGGTTATGTTAATTAATATTATTTATGTTGGCTGATTTTGTAAATATAGAAACAAAAGATTATTTGGTTCTATTTATTATAAAGACATGGTCATTACGAAATGTTAATTACTTACTAAAATAGTTTGCATGACATAGTCACAAATGTTTTTAATAATGGTCGTGGTCACAAAAATATAAGAATGACCACGGTCATAATATTTTAGTTAATAACTAACATGCAATAATCATAAATACAATATTCATAACCACTAAAATATTTTAGTTAAAATATAAGAATGTTGTAATGTAAAAATTAACATGGTCATATTTTACATTCAGAGCCCAGAAATTTGCATGAAAAAAGAATTAATATAATAGACAATATAACTAATTAATACAATTGAAAATTTAAATGTATATCTATGATTGTATAGTAATTGGCATATTGTAGGGTTGTATTTAAATGTGCTGTAACACTAAATTTAAATATAGTGCAGTAAAGAAAGTGAGAGATATGAGACTTTATTTAAATATATTGTTATCATTACTTTTCTTATTAATTTTTGTACTATCAAATAATTATTTTTTCCTTACTCTTATTCCATAAACTCGTGCTTTCAACACCAAATTGTCCTTATAGATTCGACCTTGAACTTATCAAGACTATATTACTTGTCGGTTTCTTGCACTTGAGAGTGTATGATTTAGATTCGATCAGTGCCTTTTCATGTAATCAATCTTGTGTTTTATCAATATAACTTTAGTTTTAGACATGTTATTTATTCATCTGTTGTAACAGTAGTTACAGTTATTGCAACGGCCTACCATCCATAATGTTAGATAACCAAGTCATTCGGTAATGTACTTGTGAAATATACTAAGTCTCAATACAGTATCAATTATTTCCATATTTATAAAATTATATTAATGAAAAATTAAACTTTTATTTACAAATTTGGATTACAATGAATAATGACATAAATAAGGATAGAGAAATAACTAAGAATGAAGATATTTTTTAAGAGTAAAAACAACCTAAGATAATAAATACAAGGCTGAAAAAGAAGCATGTTAGTAGCTTCAATTGCTCATTATAATGCTTTAGAACTTCAATCTACTCTTTTGAATCTATCTCGATATCTGGGCATGTACACCTAGATCGTCAAATCACGACCAAATATAAAGTTAATAACAATATGAAAAAAAATAAAGAGTAAAAGTAACTTAAATAAACTTGAATAATACATATGAATGTAAATATAGAATATGAATTAATTTATTAATTAAGTTCTTGATAATATTTATTACAACTATGCTCTAGTCTATAAGTCAAGTATTTTAATATATTGGAGAATCTAATTGATATTATACCCATGTTTCAATTATCTCTCATACAGACCTGAAAAAATGGTCATCATGATTGTCAGGAGCTGATCTGGACATGCATAATGACAATACTAATTTTCAGATATGATCCAGTAATCACCATGTACTAATACTGTGCACAAAAATTAGTTGTACAACTTAAAAGTACAGTCGAAATATAATTTTCACATCAATAAGTATTTCTCCAAACCAGTATTACTTATAGTTATCAAGATTGTATCAAGTAGCCTACCCCAAATACTTGGGATAAAAGGCTTAGTTATTGTAGTTGTAGTTGTAAGATTGTATCAAGTTCAGTACAATCAATATGATCTTGATTCAGTTCGAGTTCAAAAGTAGTTCAAGTTCATTATAGTTCAGTGATTCTTAGATAGATATTTTAATTGTAACATCTAGCAAAATTTCAACCATTAATTTTAGAGATTTCTGACTGCATAGCATAATGACACACAGCCAGGTAAGAGCAAGGAAGTTGAAGGTTTTCCGTATAAGTATATTTCTTAATTAAATAACCAGTATTCTTTAGAACTCTTTTCTAGACACAGTAGCTATATAACACTACAATCATCATCACTATCAATTAGCATTCCATTTACTATTTTTTTAGTCAATTTGTAACGTATACTTCATTTGAATAAATTTTGTAAGGTAATCAAATTGCATGTGAAACAATTCTTAGAAATAAGATATAATTTATTTAAATAGTTCTTGTCGATGTAAATAATAACTATATCATGGCATAAATAAATAATTGTATAAATTTGAAACGTAATTCATTCCTATCTAATAGGAATGGTGCATGGAATAATGAGTTCGAGAATGAACTCACCTTGGCCTGAAAGAGCATTCAGCCTGATTAAAATCAACATCTATATAACATATTATTGCATAAATATTAAAATAGGTAAATCTAGATTTTAGTGATTTTCAAGATCTTTCTTAAATTTATAAAAGTCCGTTTTTTAGATATGAAAGGCTAGTAAGGTTGAAATAAATAAATGAGAAAGTCATCTTATTGGGTTTATATGATGAAGGGTTATAGATTTTAGTTAGGTTCTTATTACGTGTTATCTTCCTAGTCCAAAAAGACATAATCTAAATAATAAAGGGAGATAGTTCCTACCTCTTGATGTATTTTAATGAAGAAGAAGGGAAAGGAGTTGCCTTGGTGAGTGGTGCTCTGGCGAGGGTTGTTCCAACATCATAGTTGTCGGTAGGATGACTCAAATAGCATGGTGCTTATTCGGATAGCAGAGAGTGCTTACTAGATGGCTCCTCTAGTAGTTTACAGTAATCTAGTAATCGACGATACTCCGGCAGTCAACGACGCTTTGGCAATGACAAACTTTGCTGGTGGCAACGGTGTCGGTGATCGGTGGTGCTCCAGTAGTCGGCGGTGTTCTCGCGATCGGTAGCACTTCGATGTCAGCAAAGGTGGAGAGAAGGAGAAAAGAGAGAGTTTGGTTTGTAGAAGGAGGACTAAGATAAATAGAGGGGTTTAAATAGGAGTTAGAGGGTTTGACATAATGAAGAAATTAATAAAATTAAATAGGGTCTTAAAGGAAAGTTTGAAATGAAGTCAATTGGCCCATAAATTGAATAAGTTTAGAAGGATTTTAAACGTATATTTGAAATTCGTTAAATCTCATAATTGTAGTAAACTAGGATTTTAATGACAAGTTTTTTAATTGGATTCAAATAAGTCAAATGAGCTTATAAATATAGTTGACTAATGAGATATTTTAGGAATTGAATGATGGAAATAATTTGAAAATTCAAAATGAAAGTTATTATTTCATTATTACAAAATAAAAGTTGACCAAGTGATTGATTGTAATTGGTTTTGGGTTTAAATAATGGATTAAGTTTTAATTTTATTATTATTATTATTATTATTATTATTATTATTATATTATTATTTTGAGTTTGGGCCAAGCAAATGGGCAGGGCTTGCATTAGATAATTTATGGGTTTTAGGAAAATATAATAAAATATTTATAGCTTTAAAATAATTTTATAAAAAATTTGGTAAATCTATTTTGAAATTATATACAACAATATTTCTTTATTAAAATATATGAAAATAATCATACAAAAAATTTCATAAGTAGATAATTAATTAATAATATGTGTGTCGGTTTTTGGTAGTTATAATTATTCCAAAATCTTACGACTGTTGGGTAATTTAGTGAAATTTTAAGTAGTATTATCCGTTTTGGAAAGTAGCTAAAAAATAAGGGTATTATAGAATGATATCAGAACCTATATTTAGGTGGAAGACAATAAGACTACTATCACATAAAAACATGTCTTTGACCATTCTTGATAATATTTCCTCTCTCTTTGATATATCTACTTGATCTTCTATGATGGCAATCATATCATGTCGTATTTGTTTGAAATATCTATCTTTGTAATTACTTTTTTGATCCCTGTCTAGTCTGTTACAGAATGATATCAATTTAATCTTCTACCAATATGTTTCTTAGTAATTAATGGTTGAGAATTTTATACTAACTAACTAGTTACAAATGGAAGAGGATATGATATTATCATAGTTATGGTTTGGTTGAGTGTCTTTCCTGTGATGATATATTGTAGGAAAAAAGGATAATATTTCAGATTTCTAATTATTCAGAATTTAAGTTTGTTGGTGGAAGTTAATCCTTGGAACTAGTTGAATTTAAGGTGTCTTTGAAAGGAGAAGTTTTGAAAGCAATGGAAGTAGGAGAAAGCATAATTCTGTAGCATCAGAATTTAGATATATTCTAAGAAGAGATTCCTAGACTACTGATAGTAAATGTAGTAGAATTTATTATTGATATTATCATTGAAACTGAACTACTTTGTAAACCATCTTATCGAATGTGAATTGTAGAATTAGATGAACTTAAGAGACGAGTAGATAAACTATTAAACTTAGGTTTCGTAAGACCTAGTCACTTTAAGGAGCTCCAGTATTAGTAACAGGAAAGAAGGATATGAGTCAAAAATTGTGTATGGACTATAGGGATTTGAATGTATTAACTAAGAACTGATCTGTTTCATCAGCTGGGAGGACTAAAGGTATTCTCGGGGATAAATCTTCATTCTGGGTTCCATTAAGTAATGATCTGAACAGTAGATATTCCAGATTGCATTTAGAACCGGACATTGTCATTATGAATATTTGTTGATATCATTTGGAGTGGCTAATGCACCAACGGTATTAATGAATTTGATAAACCATATTTTTAATTAGTAACTAGATAAGTTTGTGGTAGTATTTATTGATTATATCTTGATTTATTCCAAAAATACAGAAGACTATGATGAGCATTTGATGATAGTTTTACAGACTCTCAAAGAATAAAAGTTATAGAAATCTAAATTAATGTAAGTTTTGGTTGGATATAGTTGTCTTCTTGAGTCATATAGTTTCTGGAGATAATTTATTGGCTAACCCCCCTAGAAAGATAGAAGTTATGATGGATTGACCTATACCAAAATCAGTACTGGAGAATTGAAATTTTCTAGGGATGGCTGAGCATTACAAAATGTTTGTATATGACTTTGCAAAGATCATATCCCTTTTAACTAAACTGACTAGAAAAGTAGTGGGATATGTCTAGATGAAGGAGTGTGGTTAAGGAATTTGGAGAATTAAAACAGAGATTGACTATGACACCGATATTAGTAATTTCAGACAAGTCTAGAGCAATGAAAGTTTATAGTGATGCTTCATGTCAGGATGTGTATTGACACATAATAGAAGAGTGATTGAATTTAGATCTTACTCTTATGTTCCTTAAAAAAAATAGGATGAATGTCATGCCTGGATTTTTTTAAGAAGATTGGGGAGACTAAGTATAAGAGATAAGGTTTTGATTATGAACTATTGAAGGGAAATGAATGATTAAAACAAAAATATTGATGAATTCAATAATCGATATCGGTAGCTTGGCAGAGTAAGTATAATTGGCAATATTAACTAGGCAAATGGACTATAAGATAAGGAACAATTTGCAAAGAGTAAATGTAAAGGATATTAAGAGATCTTAAAAAGTATAAATTTTTTTTTAGAATTAGCGAAGTTGGAAACAGGGGACAAGAAATCGATGATGAATTATATTAGGAAAAGATAAATTTTATCAGGCCAGAGCATAATATTTGTATCTTATTTCTCAAGTTTGGTTTTATCTTTCCATTTGATTATCTTACTCTTTTACTTTTATTGGTCATTCCTATCAGACATGTCGCATTTCCTATATGAACTTTATTCTAATATGGTTCATGTTTTGA
Source organism: Dracaena cambodiana (assembly GCA_036321105.1). Classification (NCBI taxonomy): domain Eukaryota; kingdom Viridiplantae; phylum Streptophyta; class Magnoliopsida; order Asparagales; family Asparagaceae; genus Dracaena; species Dracaena cambodiana. Next base: position 11,432,260 of record JAYEPQ010000005.1, on the reverse strand, counting down.
GTATTTTGTATCTCACAAGTCTTATTAAATCGACGAGGCAATTATAAAAATTTATTCTCTGGCACCAACAATTACAATCGCTTATTAAGATCATTTTGTATGATTGAATTTTTTATATTCAGTCACGAATTTATTTTGATCTTGTATCTCTACCATTTGTAGTTCTGTTACATCGGCATGGTAATAGTTGAGATTTATTTCTCTTATGGAGTTTATTACAACTAATATACTGGGATCGTAGGAGTGAACTTTATAAAGATATTTACCACTTATATCTTACCCATTGTACTTATTGATCATGATGTCGTGGCACCCCAAATTGGTAGTACATATTTCTGATTAGCTCTATCTTACTTTTGCGTTCCTCCACGCAAAATAAAATTTTGAGGACGAATTGGAAATCTTAACTATAGATTATCATTTCTACTAGTAATGGAAATAATTCATGATATATTTCATGTATTACAGTTTAGAAAGTGGTTTGGTAAAAAGTATAGGGTATTAGTCTATCAGAGATGGATTTGAGATCGAATTTAAAATACGTAAAGTGACCTATAGCGATCATTTGCAACTGGTAGAAAGTCTTGAAAATCAACATAACAGTTCTTGTTTCACAGGGCGCACATTCACTCAAGGAATCTACTTGGGAGAAAAATGAAGTATTAATATCTTTTCTCACGATCAGATATACTAATTTTATTCGTTTCTTATCCATATATATACTCGTATATATTGCCATGCCCCTGAATTTAAAATTTTAAAAATAAAATTCTTTTGTTAGGTGGATAGGATGTAATATCCCAAAATTTGTGCTACTCGTATTCATCTTTTGGATCCGAACATGCCAAATTAAGCTATCGAGAGTCAATTTGGACATTGAAATAATTTTTCATAAGCATAACTTTTGATCCGCAACTCCAAATAATATTCAGTTTTAGCAGTTATTAGTTTTCTAATATTTATATTTTTTAAAATTTTAACGAAAAGCCTAAAAATATTCCAGAATTTTGCTAATTTTAAAATATTATATTATTTTTCTAATTTCTTCATAATTTTATTTCTCGCATTTCGGACATCAAAATGATAAATGGATAATTTTTAGTGTTTCTCTCATTGCACACTATGCCTTGTATTACTTTGGTAGTATTTGAAAAACGTTTATTGGAGCCGTAAATAATAAAATATTAAATAAATTAAAACTTCTTTTCACACACCTAATTTTCTATATCGTTTCTAAGAAGTGGCGTTACATGGAATAATGTGGCTTAAGGAGAAAAAGGCTTAATGAAAACGTTTCTCAAAATTACAATTATGCGACTTTGAAACAAATAACCTTCCTCTCCACTTCATTGAAAGTCCATACACTTCACTCCCTCACAATTCGTTCTCTACACACATAGATACAAAGAAGAAGCTCATGTGATTTTTTTAAAAAACGAAGAAAGGAGATTCAAGAAATTGAAGGAAATTAAAAGGAATTCGATATAAGCAACGCTGTTATTCTTTATTCTTTTCTTGAAAAATTTATTTAATTTATATATTATATACATAATTATTTTATTTTATTTTATGAATATTCTTGGTTCACATTTTGGACTACTATGAATATGCTTCAGCAACATTTTAAATTATTAATTGATATTGATAATTGAACCGAATTATTGGGTAATTTTATAGCCAAACTCTAAACATGCCTAACAAATTTCGTATTGGGTCAATTTCGATATATACAGATATTATAATATTTATATATATGGATGTTAAAAATAATATAATTTTAATATAATTATCCATCAAACACTTAGAATCGTTGGGTTGATTTTGTAAATATAGAAACAAATAGATTATTTAGTGCTATTTGTTATACAAATATGGTAATTAGTAAATATTAATTAATCACTAAAATAGTTTGCATGATATGGTCACAAAAATTTTAAGCAATGGCCATGGTCATAAAAATATAAGAATGATCTTGGTCACAATGTTTTAGTTAATAATTAACATGCAATAATCATATATATAATATTAATAACTACTACACTATTTTAGTTAAAATATAAGGATGTTGTGATATAAAACTTAACATGGTCAGATTTTAAATCCATAGCTCAGACATTTGCATGAAAAGAGAATCAATACAATAGAAAATATAACTAACTAATACAATAGAAAATTTAAATGTGTATCTATAATTGTATAGTAATTGGCATATTGTAGGGTGTTATTTAATTATGTTCTAACACTATATTTAAATATAGTGCGGTGAAGAAAGTGGAAAATATGGGGGTTTATTTAAATGTGTTGTTATCATTACTCTTTATTATAAGTTGTATTTATTTCTGTTTGCCATAAAGTTGAATTTTATTGAAAACTTCTCAATAAAGTATTACAATATGAACGGTTTCCCAATAAGTTCTTTAGTAGCTATGGAGGACGATGAGGAAAGTGATTTCCTTTTTATTTAAGGTCAGGTTCTGTAGTAGCTATGGAGGACGATTCTACTATCCGTTGACACTCCAAATAAGTTCTTCAGTTGGCAGCTTTTTTAAACCTCTTGGATGCAAGGATTTTAGATTTTAGCACTAGTGCTCCAATAGAGATGATTCACTCTGTATGTAATGGTGTATAATCAACCGATTAACCCCTTTCTTAGTTCTACATTGAGCTATTTATAGAGATTTAGAGAACTTTGAATTGGTGTAATGGTCCAATTAGTGACCTTATTGATTGAGCTTTAATTCTCTGTCTTTTAATCTGATGGATTTGTGTTAAATCTCTAGGATTTGTAACCGACGTTTTTAATCATTTGAATTTATAACTGAAATGTCGATCTCAGTTTTAGATCTGCGTTTTGGCTTTAGATAGTTCACATGGTATGCTCAAACCTGCGTTTGAGTGTCACTGAATGTGATTTTCATCTGTTGAGACTCTAAAGTAAAAACGTGACCTTATGGAGTTCGCATATTGGTTGCACTTAGCTCGAATTATGAGCTCTAAAATGTCAGACGCGGATCTCCCTATAGTAGAAGATCCGCGTTTTGCCTCCCGCAGCATGTCTTGCTTTATTAAACCCTCATTTGGAAGTAAATGAGAATAATTTTCATCCTTTAAGAGTTTGAATTAGAAATGTGACCCTCAAGAGTTCACATAAATTATATTTACCTCTAGTTGGGAGCTCAAAAGATAACTAAAATCGCGAATATATCTTATTTTGATGATCCGCATTTTTGCCTTTTAGCTGAACTGGCATTTTTTTTTTTGAAAAGGGGTCATGTTTGGCTTTTATGAGCCTTATCGTGATCTTGTGTTTGAGTCATGGATTAGATCCGCATTTTAATGCAAGTTTAAAGGTCTGTGCAGATCATTTTTCCATGCAAAATGCGACTCTATGGGGGCTCATCTCTGTGCACTCAATTTGCCGGTCTCTTCTGGATGAAGATCCGTGTTTTGGCCAGTTATAAGGTTAAAACGTGACTATGTGAGGATCGCCTTTTAGTCTTTCTTGGCTCCGAGACGTGGATCTCCATATGGCAGATAATCCACATGTCAGTCAATTTTTGGCCAACATTATAAGTCTTTCTTTTCTTCAAAAATTTTGCCAATAAATGTCCCTCCAAAGTTTTCAAAACTTCATGGCTTTAGAGGTATTTTGAAATACTTTGGATAAAATTGATGATAAAAAAACGTGACTTGATAGTTAAAAACGCGCTTCATTAAAAATTCGGGTCTGCATTTTATGTGACATATCTGGAACTTCACTGCTTTCTCTGCCTTTTCTGGCACAGAGATCAAAGCGTCTCATTAATGAGAAAATCTTTACAAGATTTGGGCCAGAAATCTTGTTCGTTAAATCCTTTGGCCGCAGATTTCGTTTATCTTCTATATGATGTATCCAGTCTCTTCAAATGCAGATATCGAAGCATCCCATGCAGTGATTAATGATGAAATCTTCACAAGATTTGGGTTGAAAATCTTGACCGCGAATCTCGCTCATCAAATGTTCTGGCTGAAGATCTCAGTCACCAAATCTTCTATATAAGACACCCTGGCCTTTTCTTAGAAGTTATTTTGAAAACATTTCGAGCTTTCAAAATTTCTTAAAATTATTTTTAAGTTTCTTCTTCTTTTCCTTCAGGCTCTTCTGATAGGGAATGACAATGAAATTTCCATCGTTTAATCAAGCTGCTGGTGACTCTAGCTCTTTTTCAGCATGGCTCAAGAAATACTCATGATTTGTGGTAAGTCAATGAGTTTTTATATCGTGTGACTTTTGTAGTTTTGTTAACATGTACGCAGGTCTGTACTTCGCGTTTTGGATTTGCCCGGACTTCTTTCTTTATTCTTTTTTTTATTGGTACAGTGAACTGAGATTGGCATTTAACAAGACCTCCAGATAGTATGTCTCTTGAAAATGTGGGCAACTCTATGACCAGTTTGATGCCAGGTTCGTTAAAGAAGGAATATCCTATTGGAAAAATCCATATAACCGTAATCATCTTCATTATTATGGTAATTTTCCTTGTCAAAATTCCATCAACCCCCGCAGATTTCTTTCCATTTATGTCTCTTGACAAAACTTTGGATCTGATGTAGGATATTACTCTCCAGAATTTCTAAAACAATGTTTATACCTATTTGGTTATCAACTTTTTCTAATATCTTTGGAGACAGAAAGTCTCATGTGTTTTACATGAGATAAAAGATTTCGGGTCTGTGGAATTGTTATCTTCTCGTCTTTCATCCTCCTTCATAGATAAAGTAAGGATGATAAATAGTTGTAAGCAACTTTATGGCTTCTGAAATGCCCTTTATAGTTCCCAATTTCTATGGATCTACATGTTGTGCATTGGAAACATGTCTTTGGTACACCCAACTTTGAACTAATCAAATCTGGTGATGTTGATATTAACATAGCTGAGCGCAAAGGATTGGCAATTCTTAACCATCAGCGAGAAAGAATTGCGGAAGCAAGATTTTGTCCAAACTTATAAAGTCATCCAATTAGAGACAAGGGATATTAAAGAAAAGATCAAGATTCTCTTGACTCAGTAGTTTGTAATAATTTTTCATTTACTGTATAATGTCAAGGAATAGTTGTAATGAATTTACGAGAATGAATGAAAAAAAATTTGAGAATGAAGAATTTTTTATGTCATTCATTCAGATGTAACTGCTACTTGATGAATGAATAATTTTCTTGAAAAGATAGAAGTAATTATTAACTTTTTTGAATAAGTTATAATTTTAGTTGTTCAATGACTTATAGTATGACAACTTATTGAGTTGCTAGAGGTAATATTTAACTTAACAAATTTTGGTGGAAATAAAATTTTATTTTGCCACAGGTAATTTTTAATTTAGCAAATTTTGATAGAAATGAAATTTTATTTTGTCAGAGATAATTTTTAACTTAGCAAATTTTGGTGGAAATGAAATTTTGTTTTGCAAGAGGTAGTTTTTAACTTAGCAAATTTTGGTGGAAGGAAATTTTGTTTTGCTAGAAGTAATTTTTAACTTAGCAAATTTTGGCGGAAATAAAATTTTGTTTTGTAAGAGGTAATTTTTAACTTAGCAAATTTCGATAGAAGGAAATTTTATTTTGTTAGATGTAATTTTTAACTTAGCAAATTTTGGTGGAAATAAAATTTTATTTTGCAGAGGTAATTTTTAACTTAGCAAATTTTGGTGGAGGGAATTTTTATTTTGGTAGAGATAATTTTTAACTTAGCAAACTTCAGTGGAATGAAATTTTAATCCTGTCAAAGATGAGAGCTTAACATGACATGTCTACGGGATTTTTTGCAAACCCCCAATTATAAATGGATTTGATTAGTTTTTACCGATCACCATTTGCATTGGGCTAGCCATGCTATTCCTCTCAGCATGATGAGTTTTAAGGATTTTGTTTGGGCTTAAATGCCAAACTTTCCTCTTCTGTTAACCTTGACAGGTTAGAGTAGTTAATGCTTCTTACTACCAGTATGGTGGGATTGGCGAGAAATTTGTTCTCTTCTCATTATCTTAATGGTATTGGGCATTTCATGCTTTTTACCCCCAGCATTGTGAGATTGTTGAGGATTTTATTTGGGTTTAAATGCCAAACTTTTCTTTATCCTTAGTCATAGAGACATAGAATTTGCTTTTATTTGATACCCCTATTTGGAGTATAGAGTTGCACGTTAGTGGCCGGCTAATATATTTTCATTTGCTATACTCCGTTAGGAAAATTGATGAAGTAGCGAGCCACAAAATATTGACTGTTCCTTAGTAGAAATGAACTCCTTTCAGACGAGCTCCATTTGATTGGTGGACAAATTGGTCCTATTTTGGAGATAATAGTATCAAGAATTAGACACATTCATTAATCTCTTTATAACCTTCATATGCTCGGCGTTTGAGCGAACCAATGATCAAGTCATACTGTTGAATTTTTCTTTCTATTGAGAGAAAAATTTGAGTATGTGTATCAAATGATTTAATACTTCTGTACTCTTGTTCGAGATACCGGTTGAGAATACACTGAATAACTTATACCAAGAAGCTGCTTCATTCTTTGTTGCATTCTTTCGAAGGAGTACTACAAGAAATTTCTCTATAAAATCTTCCTATTACCGTTTCTCTGGGTATTGGTTGAGGAATCGCTAATTCGGTTGAGGACACGATTAAGGATTACTGAAGAGAATATGTATCTTAAACCACTCAATCTTTTTGACTTGATTGCTTCTTACTATTACATAAGTTGTTTATATGCAATCTATTTTGCCTTTGAAAGGTCCGAGTTTTTTTCTTGATACCCATCGAAAACTTCTTTCATCATTCTTCGAAAACTAAATAATTAGCTTAACCTTCTGTAATGGATTTCTTGAATATTACATCAAGAGTAATATTTCTTTAGAAACTTCCCGTTGATTGACATCGTTATTTTGTTGCCATTTGGTTTCGCTAGCCGATACACACCATTTGAATATATTGCATCAATAACAAAAGATCCCTCCCATTTCGGCTGGAATAGGTCTTTGGATTTTTGATTAGTTATGATCAGCCTTCTTACTGAAAGGACTAGATCACCTTTCTTGAAAGTTCTCTACTTGACCTTTTTATTAAATGTTTTAGAGATTCGTACTTAATAAAGCTCAATGCTCTGTTGGGCTTCAAGACGCTTGTCATCAAGAGCTTCTAACTCTAGAAGTTTTTACTAATGCTTCTCTTCTTGAGTCATTTTGGTTGCTAATGCAACTCATGATGACGAAATTTGAATTTCCAAAGGAAGTACTGCTTCGAATCCGTACACCAAAGAAAAAGGTGTAGCCTTTGTAGGAGTCCTAACAATAGTTCTGTATATCCAAAGATATTCCCCAAACTTTTCATCCCAATTGCGTTGGTTGGATGAAATGAACTTCTTAAGGAGCTTCACAATGGTTTTGTTGAAGGTTTCTGCTAAACCATTGGCTGCAGGATAGTATGGAGATGAGACCACACTTTCGACCATATATTTGTTACAAAATCTAAACAATAACTGACTCACGAACTGAGATCCGTTGTCATGACCATGTCTCCTACGCACCCACCCCGAACCGGTATATGGCATGATACTTGATGAATTTGATCACATATGATGTCTTCATTTCAGTTAAGGGGATGACTTCTGTTCACTTTGAAAAGTAATCTGTTATAACCAATATAAACCGGTGACCCCTTGTTGATGGTGGCGAAATTGTCCCAATAATATCCATTTTCCACTGTTCAAATGGCCATAATGTAGCCGTTGGATGAAAATATTCTGATACTTGATGTATGAAATATGCATGTATTTGACAGACTCTGTATTTTCTTGTGTAAGCAACTGCGTCTATTATCATTTTGGGCCAGTAATATCCCATTCTTCGAAGTCTATTCTAGAGTTTTGGTCATGATTGATGTGCTCCACAAATGCCGCTATAAACTTCTTCAAGTTCTTCCTTGGCTTTTTGTTAGAAAGGCAATGAAACAAGATTCCATCATAGGATTTTCTATATAATGTCTGAACTTCAGTATTATAATAGATCAGATAGCTTTTCTTTGAATTACTGCCACTTTTTTGGGATCTTCTGATAATATTCCATAAAGAACATAGTGATAGAGATTTGATTAGGATTTGGTTAGATTTAGTACTATCTTGTTGCATTAGGATTTGATTAGATTTGATTAGAGATTTGGGTAGATTTGGTATTATTTTGTTGTTTTAGAATTCTCTATATATATGGCTTGTAAAACCCTAATTAAATAGGGAGTTCTTTTGAGAGTATGTGATTTGCTTTATCAAATCTTTCTCGAGTGATTCGTGAGAGAGTGGACGTGTGATTCGCCTAGGCGTGAAGTCCAAACACTAATTTATCCTCCAAAATTCTAATTTTCTCCAATTTCCCACCATAAACCTTAAATCGCTCCCGTCCGTCGTCAAATTGGTATCAGAGCTCAAGATTCACATCTTCAAGCATCAGAGTTCAAGATTCGCATCTTCATGTATCAGAGCTAAAGTTCCACATCTTCAGGTATCAGAGTCCAAACCCATCTCCATCTTCTTATCTTTTCATCTTTTTATTTTATATTTGAGAGAAAAAAATCAGAAAAAAACTATAAAAAAAAAATCTGACAGCAGATCAGATCTAAAAAAAGAGAAAAAAAGAGAGAAACAGATAGAAAAAAGAAAAAAATCGAGTGAGAAAAAGAAGAAGAAGAGAGAGAGAGATAAAAAAAAAGAGAGAAAAAATCGAGTGAAAAAAGAAGTCAAAAAAAAGAGAGAGAAAGAAAGAAAAAAAAAAACCAAAATTTCCCTCTCATTCTCCCACAACAGCAACAACAAGCAACATCAACAAATCAACACTTACAGAGCACCCTCACCACTGCAGCGCCCTCCCACTGCCCACAGCCCGACCGAATCCGATTTGCTTCCAATGACATTGGATTGGGTCTAGCGAAGCAGATTTGAACTGTTTGCAAGGTGATAGATCCGTTAATGAGAATTCAGACCCGTTAAGAGTTTTCTAGAGTGATTTTGAAGCCATTTCGAGCTCGGCTCGCATCAGATTCGAGATATAATCGACACATTTCAATTTTGGTATTTTCTGAACTTGATTTAAATATGAGATTCATATTTTGTGAAAAATACATCAACACTGATGTCGATTTTAAGAAAGTGGAGTGTGATATATATGATGCAGTCTTATATTTTCATGGTTATAATGATCATAATCGTTATGATAATTGGGAGAGCAATTTGAAGCAATTTTTTCGTTACTTTCCGTTGACTTCAGAGCAAAAATATAATTATACCAAATTAAAGTTGGTTAGAGAAGTTTCTGATTGGCACCGCAGCAATTATAAATCTCGTCCAACTTGAAAAGGGTTGCAGTTTTTTCTTCGTGCACAGTATGCACCGCATCTTATTTTTAAACAATATTCTAAATGTGAAGGATCTGGACACTCTGCTCACCAATGTCCATGTATTAAGTATTCAGCCGTGGATAATTTTGGCATTACGAATATCAGTGCCCTTCAAAGAGTACAGATATTGACACATCAGTTTTCGAGAATTTAGGTGATTATGTTATAGTTGAGACCGAAGCTATCATAGAGACCGTCACAGGTCCAAAAGTTGTTGATCCAGTTTTTCTGCCAGAGCCAACTACAGAAATATTTATTTGCCATGTTCATAAGGATCGTGTTTTCAGTGACTTTTCAACTCACATTTCAAATTCTTCATTTTCTACAAAACAGATTTTGACTTCTCTCTAGACTTTCTACAATTGTTACTGTCGCCACCATGAAAATGTCAGATAGCATACATTTGCTTCCAAACTGTTCGATTTTCTTATATTTAGTTCGGTGGAAAGGTTTGCCAGATCTCGAGAAGATTGACCAATTTCAGTTGACCGTACTTGACTTTCTTCTTATCGCTATTCACCAGGTGGTGAATATTTCCAAGCGCGGGAGAATTGATAGAGATTTGATTAGGATTTGATTAGAATTTGGTTAGATTTGATACTATCTTGTTGCATTAGAATTTGAGTAGATTTGATTAGAGATTTGGTATTATTTTGTTGCTTTAGAATTCTCTATATATATGGCTTGTAAAATCCTAATTAAATAGAAAGTGAAATATGATTTCTTTTGAGAACATGTGATTTGATTTATCAAATCTTTCCTCGAGTGATTCGTGAGAGAGTGGGCATGTGATTCACCTGGGCGTGAGGTCTAAATCCTAATTTATCCCCCAAAATCTTAAGTTCTTCTCCAATTTTCCACCACAAATCCTAAATCGCTCCCGTCCTGCGTCACATTGTCTATATAAGGAAATCGTCAATCCCTTGGCTCGAGATCAGTCTCGAGAGCATGCACTTCATGTCCTCATTTCTTATCCAAATTTGACTCCACTTTGAATTTATTTTTTGGGCAAAACAATTCTTTGCTTCTTACCGTTATGTATTTGTTAGCATCCTTGGGTGGCTAATGAGTCCGCATAGCTGTTCTGTTAATGTGACACATGATTGATATAGAAGCCATTGAAACATCAACCATTTTTATGACTGTTTGGTAATATGATAGGAGATCTTTATTCTTGACTTCATATTCTCCTTTAACTTGGTTAATGATGAGCTAAGAGTCTCCATATGATTCTAAATATCTTACCCCAGCTATTTGACTATCTTCAGACCAATCATCAGGGCATTGTATTCAGCAACATTGTTGGAGCATGTCTCTGTTAGTAAATATGCTCGAGGGATGATGTGATTGTAAGGAGAAACAAAGACAATCCCCACTCCTGCTACCACCTTTCATTTAGATCCCATTCTGAAAGCACCATCAAAGAAAAGTTGTCAGACTTCTTTTGTAATGGTATTTGCTTAAGCCATTTCTTGTGGATTATCTTCTCCTGCAATTGTGTTTCTTTTAGCTATTTCATTAGAAATGTCTTCGCACAATTTCGAAGATGTTGGAATTGGGTGCTCGACTAGGAAATTAGCTATAGCTTGACCCTTAATTGCCTTTTGTGGGATAAAATGTATATCATATTGCGATAGCAAAGTAGCTCAATTGGATAATCTTGAATTTAATGATCCTGGTTTGGTCATCAATATTCTTAGTGGATTAATAATGTGTTAAATTTACTGCAAGCGCACAGTGTCGGTTGTAGTGCTATACAGATCGTCCCACAGGGGTCTAAGGTGTTTTTGCGATTCTTACTTTCTCCTCAGTCTAACGGATTAACAAAAGATTCTAGGTTGAAGTTGGATTAATCTAAATAGCCTAGGATCTAGAATCCACTAATTTCCAACCATGTTCTTACTTCTATTATTTTCTTCTATCATAAAAATTTGATTTTTTTAGTTTAATTTTTACTTAAAGTGCCCTAAGCATGAGCTATTAAGTGTTGTGCAAGTGTAACTCATAAAACATGCTACTTCTTATAAAAATAAACTAAATCTTTTAGATAATTCAAAGAAAAAGATAAAACCAACAACTCCAAACCCTAACTAAGTATAGATTATCAAGAAACATAATTCAAGTATAACCTATCAAAGCTCTAATCTTCGAGTCCTTGTGTTTTAATCTTTTTATTGAAAAATCATGTCTTTATTAATTTTATTTAAGAAGAAAAATATTAGAAAATAATTACATAGTGGATCTTAGCTTCATCTACATCCTAGAGCTAATATAATTAGCTACTCATGATTTTTACTAAGGAAGATCAAATTTTTATTCATGAAATAATAAACCCTAATCTAGAAAGCAGTTAACCCTAAAATAGAATGCGATTAAATCTATGTAGAAAGCAAGTAAAAATGTCAAGAACAATGGTTTACCTCTGGACACGGTGTTGTGGCCGTCAACCTTCAGCAAAAACCCTAACTTTATTAATCAGAAAAAACGAATACAAAAATTCCAGAATCCCGTCAAAATACAAGGATCGGCCAATCTATAGGCCTCGGAAACCAAACCCTATTTCTAGCAGAATCATAAAAACTAAAAATTTATATTTAAGCCCTCGAAGAAAATCTCTCTGGAACGGCTACTGTTTAGCCGCTATTTGGCAGTAGAAACCTCCAATTGGCGGCTAAACAAAGTCCAATTGCCCTGAAGTTTCTTCTACAGAAGTATCTTGTCTTTTTATTCTTTATTTGATTGACTGTATTTGACTTTTACTTCCTACAGTAATTTGATTTTGTAGTCTTGCCCACTATAGAAACTTTTCGGCCATTGATTTCCTAGTTCAACTCTGATTTCATGCCATCTCCTTGTATAAATCGGATTACCTGCAAAAGACACTAAAAATACCCGAGTAACATTTATTTATATACAAAAATAGATAAAGTATGGGAGGAAAAATGCAATATATGATATTCATCACACCCCCACGCCTATCTTTTGCTAGTCCTCGAGCAAAACCTAAATCTAAAAAGAAAAATAAAAAACCTAACTTACTTTCGCAGGAATCGCGATTGCACTTAGCACGTGCAACAAGCCTTTAAACCCCTAAGTTACCCTAGTGAACGAGTGTTGTCTCGTGAGGGTTTGCAGTGAATATACCCACAAAATTCATGAAGAAGATAGATTAAGGAATAAAGAAAAGAAAAATAAGGATAACCGAAAATCAAGAAAAATAAAAATTTTATACAAAAGAAAGAAAAAATCTCTGTTTTTTTATAATATTTTCATCAATTGGTCTCACTAATATACAAACTCAAGAACGCATTTAGATTATCAATTTTTAAATCGAGCGTCATATCAGATACACTTATCATTTTAATCAAAAATTTAAATCTTATTTTTCAATACCTACTAATGAATAATCTTTTGGCTCCTATACATCTACGTGCATGTGTGATAGTCTACTTTGGTTTTGGACTCCAACTCTAACTCATGATTCATCTCCTCTCTCATAACAATTTTTTCCCTCTTTTTTTTTCTTTTTAAGAATATTTCACCTTTCATGCGAATATTCACGCTTGCTTAGGCGCAACATACCCGATTACTCAGTTCATACTCTTTTCTTTTTTTTTTAGAATATTTCACCTTTCATGCGAATATTCACGCTTGCTTAGGCGCAAAGTACCCGATTATTTGGATCATACTCATTTTTTTTTCACTCTTGAGGCTATTGCCTTAATACCAGGCGCACCCCATTATTTTATTCTCACTTCTTTTTTTTTCTTCGTTTAGAGAGAGAAAACTTACTCATTCGTTATCATCTTTATCCTTAACCTAATAAACTATTGTGAAGTGAAAAATAGATGTATACTTGCCTCAAAACTACTGTTAGCGATATTTATTTTTCGGATTTTAATCTTTTTTTCATAAAATTCAAAGTGTATCGTCCAATCTACTCTCATATCCAATTTCAAATCTAAATTTGTTCTTTTATCTGTAATTAATTTGATCTATTGATGAAAATAAATTTTTTTTGGTCACCCTAAAAACTACCCAAAGTGTAAAATAAAGAAACCCAAAAACCTAATAAAAATAAAAATAAAATCCTAGAAATCCTAAAAAAAAATAAAAAAATCTCCTAATACACTTCCCTATACCTAAACTTGTGTATGTCCTCATACACAAATCATTGGTGCCGTCCTCTTTGCCTTCTACTAGACTCACCGGGTGCAGGACGTGCTCATGCTGTATAAGACTCACCCCTATCAATTTGTTTCAACCGGTGCCAAATTTTTCCTAGACCTTACCAGACTATATTGATTTGCTCAGTGGGATCAGCTGGCAAGTCTTGGTCAAAGAAGACATCATCCTCCTCCTCTTGTGTCAAGTCAGTGGCATATATATTCTCGTTATCAGCATGTCTGTTCCAATCTTCGGGAACAGCAACATGATATGTCACTGAAATATGTTCGGTAGCAATAAACACGCGTGAGGGTGCATATGCGTCAAATTCGGCACTAGATATAAACTTGCGACACAACTATGTAATTAAACACGGCAGAGGCAAACTAGTTCTCGACCGCATCTTAGCATCAATAATAGTGTCGAGTAGCTGTGTGCACATACATAAGTGAGTATCTTGACGCATAATATAATCAACAATATAAAGTGTGAGCGTGTAAAAAGATGACATATGTGTAATTCCCATAATATTAGTGTTGACCCAGCGGCAACTTGCGTGAATATTGCGATAGAGTGTCTTGCTGCTGATTCCTTTATCACGTGTTATTTTGCAGTTTGGGCCCATCCGTGTAATATAGTCATCAATCCTACTGGGATTGTGATTCCCGGTGTGAAGGAGGATACCCGTAGAAGCCGAGATGGCCGCTGCGTGCATTTCATATAATTGGCCACGCCAATAGAGGTTTATGGTTTTGCGATCATCCGAAATGTCGGATTTCGCAAAACTCGCATAAAATTCCTCCACCAACTCTGGGATGTAGAATGCATTTGGTGAATATATGAGGTAATTCCAACCCAGAGTTTCGATCGCAGCGGCAAAATAAACACTAAATACCGCAAAAATTTCGCCGAAAATTTTCTCACAAGCAAATCTACCCATTATATCGTACTGTAATTAAAAATTTGAAATCTGATCAAACCAGTAAACAGAGAAGAGAAGAAGAGCACCTCCCCTGAAGTTTCAGGGGCAAATTCCCAGAAATAGCTGCTGAATGGCGGTGAAAACCACTATTTGGCGGCTCGGTCTCCAAGTTTGGCCGAGAGTTTCGGGATGAGTCTCTAATCTGGTGAGATGGATCTTTGGAGCACCACTGGTCGGAGAAAAACTTGAAAATCCTACACTGTCCTGCAAAGAGAGAAGCAAAAACCAAAGGAGGAAGTGGGGAAGGGAGGGGGGCAGCTAGGGTTTTGGAAGAATGGATTTGGGAAAGATGAGAGCTGCTTGGGTTTATATAGGGATGGAAAATTACAGTCAGCTCCTCATCTTTCCCTAATTTTGCTTTAAAACCCTGCATCACGTTAGTAACATAATATACATGCTATTATACACATGACTACATGCCTTTATGCATAGATTGGATCGTGAAGTGTCACGACCTCTACATTATCGCTCACTCGAGGTTCTAAAAATGGTTTTAATCGGTGACTGTTTACTTTGAATAAATTACCATTTTTATGATTCTCGAGATCAATTACACCGTGATGGTGTACCATCCGTACTATGTACGGTCCACTTCATCTTGACCTCAATTTTCCTGGGAATAAATGTAGCCTCGAATTATATAAGAGAACTTTTTGTCCAGGTGTAAACGACTTGCGAATGATCGCTTTGTCATGGAACACTTTAGTTTTCTCTTTATAAATCGTAGCACTATCATATGCATCCCGTCTAATCTCATCAAGCTCATTCAGTTGTAGTTTCTGCTGCTCGCCAGCTTTTTCGAGCTCAAAATTTAGAAATTTGATTGCCCATAAAGCCTTATGCTCAAGCTCTACCAGTAAATGACACGCTTTTCCAAATATCAAACGATATGGAGACATACCTAGATTAGTCTTATAAGCGGTACGGTAGGCCCATAATACATCCGCTAGTTTACAAGACCAATCTTTTCTATTGTGATTTACTGTCTTGTCCAAAATCAGTTTGATTTGGCGATTGGAAACTTCTACTTGCCCACTAGTTTGCGGATGATACGGTGTAGCTAATTTGTGGATAATGGAATATTTCCGCATAAGCGCCTCAAATGACCGGTTGGTAAAATGGGTACCGTTATCACTAATAATAGCTCGAGGAACGCCAATATTAGCTATACCCCATACATTAAAATGATGATAACTACTTTAATATGCCAATATTAAAATGATATTGGTTTCCAAACGAGTTGGGTAACGGTCCCATAAAATCTATACCCCATACATCAAAGATTTCGATCTCAAGGATGGATTGCAGAGGCATCATATTGCGTCGTGAAATTTTGCCTATGAATTGGCATCGTGTGCATGCTTTGCAAAATTCCACGGCGTCTTTGAAAAGATTTGGCCAATAGAAACCACTCTGCAATACCTTTTCAGCCGTTTTCCTGAGACCAAAGTGTCCTCCACAAGCTAAATCATGACAAAAAGAGAGGACACTTTGTATCTCATCGTTAGGTATGCATCGACGTATGATCTGGTCTGAACAACATTTGAACAGAAATGGTTCATCTCAGTAAAAGAATTTTACTTGGGACAAGAATCTATATCGATCTTGCTTGGACCAATGGGATGGAATCTCCTTAGTCACAAGATAGTTCACAATGTCAGCAAACCATGGTTCGTGCATCAATGCAAACAATTGCTCGTCAGGAAATGATTCGTTTATGGAGCACGAATTAGTTGGAGCGTTGGGCAGATGAGACAAGTGATCAGCTACTGAATTATCAGCACATTTCTTGTCTAATATCTCAAGATCAAACTCTTGTAGCAAGAGGATCCATCGAATAAGCCTTGCTTTTGCATCTTTCTTGGTTAACAAGTATTTCAAAGCAGCATGATCAGTGTATACTATAATTCATGATCCAATCAAGTAGGAACAAAACTTCTCAAGTGCAAAGACGACTGCCAGAAGCTCTTTCTTTTTGGTAGAGTAATTCAACTGGGCGTCATTGAGTATCCTACTTGCATAGTAAATCACATGTGGCTGCTTATTAATACGTTGACCAAGGACGGCACGGATAGTGTAATCGGATGCATCACACATGAGCTCGAAGAGTAAGCTCCAGTCTGGCGCATGAATAATAGGAGTGGTGGTCAGCGCCTTCTTGAGCTGCTCAAGTGCTCTTAGACAATCAGGTGTGAAATTGAATGGTACTTGCTTGGCTAGTAGATGTGTCAAAGGCCTAGCAATTTTGCTAAAGTCTTTGATAAATCTTCTATAAAAACCAGCATGACCAAGGAAGGATCGTATATCTTTCACTGATCGCGGAGGTGGCAGATTATTGATGAGGTCTACCTTGGTTTTGTCAACCTCGATATCATCCTTCGAGATGAAATGACCTAGGACTATGCCATTTTTGACCATAACATGGCATTTTTCCCAATTGAGTGTCAAATGCTTCTCACTACAACGCGTGAGAACTAACTCTAGATGATGCAGACACTCTTGGAATGAATCTCCGAAGATAGAGAAATCATCCATGAAAATTTCAAGAAATCGTTCAACCGTGTCAGAGAAAATACTTACCATGCACCTTTGGAATGTGGCAGGTGCATTGCATAACCCGAAGGGCATGCGTCTGTATGCAAAGGTGCCGAATGGACATGTGAACGTGGTCTTTTCTTGATCCTCCGGAGTGATGGGAATTTGGTTGTAACTGGAGTATCCATCTAGAAAACAATAGAACTCATATCCAACCAACCGTTCCAACATCTGATCAATGAATGGTAAGGGGAAATGGTCCTTCCTAGTTGCAACATTAAGCTTCCTATAATCAATGCAGACTCTCCATCTCGTCTGCAAACGCATCGGGATAAGTTTATTTGCATCGTTCTTGACTACAGTGATTCTGGATTTCTTAGGCACTACTTGAACTGGGCTTACCCATGAGCTATCAGAGATAGGATAGATAATCCCATTGTCAAGACACTTAAGAATATCCTTCCTCACAACTTCTTTCATTACCGGATTCAACATATGCTGAGGATCTCTTGTAGGTCGTGCATTGTCTAGTAAATGAATTCTATGCTGCACTATAGAAGGACTTATCCCCTTAATATCGGCCATACTCCAGCCTATGGCTTCCCTATGTGCTTTCAACACTGATATGAGTTTTTCCTCCTGAGCGTCAGTCAATTCTGCAGAGATAATGACTGGTAGTATGTCGTGTTCACCCAAGAAAGCGTACTTGAGATGACTCGGAAGGGTCTTCATCTCAAGGTCAGGTGGACACTCAATAGATGGTCACAACTGAACTCGTGGTTCAGTCATCAATGGCTCAGGTAGAGGTTTCCATTGAGTGGAAGATACATAATTAGATGATTCATCGAGCGTCTCCAAGAATACACTCTCATCAACTAAACCATTCAGCTCATCAAAGAATTTCTCCTCTTGGTGTTCACTGGACGACCCTTGGATCATATTCACTTCTAGGGGCTCGTCATGTGGATCACTTGGTTGGCGCCCTAGATTGAATATATTTAAGTCAAATGTCATATTTCCAAAGGAAAGTCTCATCGATCCACTCCGGCAATTAATAACAGTATTAGAAGTGGCCAAGAATGGACGTCCCAAAATAACTGGGATACAATGGTGTGGATTCACCACAGGTTGAGTCTCGAGAACTATGAAATTAACTGGGAAGATAAACTCCCCAATCTTAATCAAGACATCCTCAATCTCTCCCATAGGTGTCTTCACAGATCTATCAGCTAGCTGTAACGTAATCCTTGTAAGTCTCAACTCTCCCAGTCCTAACTGCTGGTACACTGAATAAGGAAGCAAGTTGACACTTGCTCCTAGATCTAGTAAAGCCCTTTCAATCACTGTAGTCCCTATAGTGCAGGGGACAGTAGGACTTTCAGGGTCTTTATACTTTACGGGTGCTGACTGAGAGAGGATGCTAGATATGTTAGCAGCTAGGAAGACTTTCTTTGGAACATTGGTTGTTATCTTCTTTGTGCATAATCCTTTAAGAATTTTGCATAAGCAGGTACTTGTTGGATTGCATCAAGAAGAGGAACATTGACCTTAACTTACTTGAATAACTCAAGAATGTGCTCCACCTGAGGAGAATTTTTCTTCAGTCGATTTGGATAGGGAGCCTTTGGCTTATAAGTTAGTCAATAGGAGGATCAGAATTAGAAGGATCAGATTCTTCTGTCGTGCCAGTGGGTAGATCGTAGGATGATGATGATGAATCATGAGGTAATGATGGAATCGTGGTATCAGGGAGTGTAGCTTGCCGTGCAATAGGAGTGGAATCAGGTGGCATGGCTACGTGATTGTCAACCAGTTTGCCAGATCGAAGTGTGTAAATGGCATTAATTTGGTTGACATGCGACTGATTCAAATTTGAGGAACTGGCATTAGGATTTGTTATGAGTTGACTTGGAAAAGTGCCCTTGCCACGTTCACTCATTTGATTTGCTGGTTGTCCAACCTGCTGCTCTACATTCTTAATAGATTGAGAGTTTACGAGCAGGTGCTGATCTGTTCTTTGAATAAAATCAGTTGATACTTTCATAAGATTTTGCATGTATGTGTCAAGGTTGGATGACACTTGAGAAGACTTTCAACATTCTTCTCAAGTGATTGAAGTCGCTTTTCTTGATCATTATTAGACCCCTGTTGTGGATATGATTGGTTTTGTACAGGTGGTCTATTCTGGTTGTTCTCATGGTTTGAAGCATTTGGGTGTTGATAAGCACCCATATTTGGTCTTGGGAACTGACCAATAGCTGGAGGCTGCATGTTGGAGTTCGGGGCTCCCTGATATTTCCCTTGACCCCATGAGAGATTTGGATGGCTCCTCCAACCAGGATTGTATGTCGGAGCGTATGGATTATTAACGAATCTTTGATACATGGCGTTAGCCTGCTCAAGTGTGGGACCCATAGGATTTACTAACAATGGACACTCCTCCATAACGTGACTGGGAGTTACGCAATTAAAGCATGTGGGACTTTGGATTTGATTCACTTGACCCACTGATGGAGTACTAGGAGTCTCCAGTGCCTCAATTCTCTTTATAAGTGCTGCGATCTTAGCTTCGGCAGCTATAGAGCTATCGACGCTATGGATCCCACTCTTATGAGCAGAAGTTGATATACTGGGTTTCTCAGTAGGACTCTCCCACTGCATAGTCTTCCATGATAAGTCCTCAAGAAAGTACCATGCTTCATCCTCGTTTTTCCTCATAAACTCCCCTTGACACATGGATTCCAAAAGAGTTTTGGATGTGTAATCAAGTCCTTCATACATGATTTGACACAACCGCCACTTTTCTATCGCATGGTGGGGGCACTGAGCTAATAAATCCTTGAACCGTTCTAAGTATTTCCAGAAGGGTTCTCCCGACACTTGACGGAATTGATTAATTTGATTTCTGATTCTTGCCGTCTTGTGCGTGGGATAATATTTCTTGAGAAACACTGTAACAAATTCATCCCAAGTAGTGATTGAATCAGAAGGCATACTGTACAACCACTTCTTGGCATTATCCTTAAGTGCAAAAGGGATGAAGCGGAGTTTAATTACGTCCTCCGATAATGTCTGCAGTTTAATCATTACGCATACTTTTTGAAATTTACTGATAAAGAGATATGCATCTTCTGAATCAGAACCAGTGAATTTAGGAAGCATACTAATGTACTGTTGTTTCAATTCATAGTGATTACTCGCTACGTGTGGAAGTTTGATGCATGATGGTAATGATGTACGCAACGGGTAACATCGATCCTGAAGAATCTGGATCGGCTGGTCTATCTTGTCTCCCATGAACAAATCTGATCTCACTAGTTGACCAAATTGATCACGGGTCCAATGTGACATAAACCAGCGACCGTGAGTATATGCGTGAACTTCCTAAACTAATGCAAGAAGTGAGATGTGGTGGAGAGATAAAACGGTGGAATAGATATAATCAAATAAAAATGTGATTTCTACTGTTCCTAATTTTTTATTTTTTATTTTTTTTAATTTTTCTACAGAACCAGGAAACAAAACTACAGAAACAGAGAAAATTTGGGTTCAGAACGTACCTTTCAGGCCGCTAAATAGCGGTTATAGCCGCTGAATAGCGGCTAAAGTAGCAAATTTGACTTGTGCTTTTCTTCCACTTGGTCCAGAGGCTCTTCCAATCCTTTAAATCTTCCTGTATCTGCAATTTCTATTTTCTGCACACTCACACACACTGTTAACTCGTAAAATGCTAGAAAAAGCAAGAAAAACACCGTCGATCCCTGGTAACGGCGCCAAAAACTTGATGTGTTAAATTTACTGCAAGCACACAGTGTCGGTTGTAGCGCTATACAGGTCGTCCCACAGGGATCTAAGGTGTTTTTGCGATTCTTACTTTCTCCTCAGTCAACGGACTAACCAAAGATTCTAGGTTGAAGTCGGATTAATCTAAATAACATAGGATCTAGAATCCACCAATTTCCAACCATGTTCTTACTTCTATTATTTTCTTCTATCATAAAAATTCGATCTTTTTAGTTTAATTTTTACTTAAAGTGCCCTAAGCATGAGCTATCAAGTGTTGTACAAGTGTAACTCATCAAAGATACTACTTCTTATAAAAATAAACTAAATCTTTTAGATAATTCAAAGAAAAAGATAAAACCAGCAACCCCAAACCCTAACTAAGCATGGATTATCAAGAAACATAATTCAAGTATAACCTATCAAAGTTCTAATCTTCGAGTCCTTGTGTTTTAATCTTTTTATTGAAAAATCATGTCTTTATTAATTTTATTTAAGAAAAAAATATTAGAAAATAATTACATGGTGGATCTTACCTTCATCTACATCTTAGAGCTAATATAATTAGCTACTCATGGTTTTTACTAAGGAAGATCAAAATTTTATTCATGAAATAATAAACCCTAATCTAGAAAGCAGTAAACCCTAAAATAGAATGCGCTTAAATCTATGTAGAAAGCAAGTAAAAATCTCAAGAACAATAGTTTACCTCTGGACACGGTGTTGTGGCCGTCAACCTTCAGCAAAAACCCTAACTTTATTAATCAGAAAAAACGAATACAAAAATTCTAGAATCCCATCAAAATACAAGGATCGGCCAATATATAGGCCTCGGAAACCAAACCCTATTTCTAGCAGAACCATAAAAACTACAAATTTATATTTAAGCCCTCGAAGAAAATCTCTCTGGAACGGCTACTGTTTAGCCGCTATTTGGCTGTAGAAACCGCCAATTGGCGGCTAAACAAAGTCCAATTGCCCTGAAGTTTCTTCTACAAAAGTATCTTATCTTGTATTCTTTATTTGATTGACTGTATTTGATTTTTACTTCCTGCAGTAATTTGATTTTGTAGTCTTGCCCACTTTAGAAACTTTTCGGCCTTTGATTTCCTAGTCCAACTCTGATTTTATGCCATCTCCTTGTATAAATCGGATTACTTGCAAAAGACACTAAAAATACCCTAATAGCATTTATTTATATACAAAAATAGATAAAATATGGGAGGAAAAATACAATATATGATATTCATCAATTAACCCTTGATATAATATGGATTGTTTACCCGACCAAATAGTATCACATTTTCTGTATTGCGAACACCAAAGCCAAACATTCTTTTTCCATTGGGTTATATCGATGTTCAGCTCAAATCATTATTCTACTTAAGTAATAGATAGCTTGCTCTTGTCCCAATTCATTCTTTTGAGCTAATAAGGCTCTCAAAGAATGATCCATGGCTCTCACATGTAACGGAAAAGGTATTTCTGTTATTTGAGCTACACGGACAGGCGGTTTCGTGATATATCCTTTGATATTTTCAAAATCTTTCTGACATGCATTGTTCCAGGCGAACGATACTCCTTTCTTTATCAATCGTCTGAATGGTTGACATTTTTTTTAGACAAGTTTGATGTGAAGCTGCGAATGTATACCAGCCTTCCCTACAGCCCTCTTAATTCTTTGAGATTTTTATGTGGCAGCATGTCTTGAACGTCTTTGATCATGCCTGGATCAAGATGAATCTCTCGGAAGTGACTACGAAGCATATGAATTTTCTGCTGGAAACTCCTACAAAAGACTTAGTTGAATTCATCTTAAACTGGCGCTTTCGCATGAGGTCAAACATCATTCTCAGATCATAAAGATGATCATCTTTGCTTTTGCTTTTGATCAACAAGTCATCTATGTAACATTCCACCGTCTTTCGGAGATACTCTTGAAATATAGTATTCATGGCATGTTGATATGTGGCACCAACATTCTTCAAATTGAAGGGCAAACTGTATAACAGGACACCCCAGTGGTGTTAAAAAAGACTTATATTTCTCATCGTCATAATACATTTTAATATAATTGTATCCTGAAAATCTATCCATGAACGACATCCGTTCATAACCGCAAGTGTTGTCGATCATGACGTCTGTAATGGGCATGCTTGTTCAAGTCTTTGAAGTCGATGCAGACCCTAATTTTTCCATTCTTCTTAGTCACATGGACTATGTTTGTGACCCAATTAGGATGTTGTTTTTCACAGATGAAGCCTGATTTAATTAACTTCTTGATTTCAGCTTCAATAGCTTCTATTATTTTTGGACGTAACCTTTGTTGTTGCTGTTTAACAAGTTTCGCATCCGGTAGCATGTTTAACTTGTGCATCACCATTTTTGGGTCTAATCTTGGCATATTTTTATAATTCTAGGCAAAAACATCAATGTATTCTCGAATAAGAGAAATTATTTCTTCTTTTACTTCAAAAGATAAATTTTCTCTTATAAATATGGGTTTAGCATTAGTTTCATCGCCTATATTTATTTGGATCACTTTATTTTCAGTTGGAGGTTCACATTATTCGAACTGAACTTCCCACTTCATGTTGAGATGTTTCGCCTAGGAATCATTCTTGATTGGCATAGTTCTTCATCATCTCCTTCTTCTTTCTGTTCTGCAGAAACCATGTTGATGGAGACTTTTTGAAAAATAGCTCCAAGACTTACATCTGACTCCTAGCATAATGATTCGGATGAATGAGCTTGTTGAAGTTCTTCATAATTTGTTTCTTTAACACCCACTTTTTTGTCACGTCGGATTTTCAAGTTTTACAATTTATTAAAAATAATATTTTATTTTAAGAACATATTTTAATCATATGACACCCACCATACACCCAAATCAAGCTATCTAATCAAGTAATTATGATTAAGAAAACTAGTAGGATTAATTCTCAAGATGAGAATCTATTTAGTTTTCTTTAACCAACTGGATTCTAATTTGACTAGATATTAAATATAAATAGAAAGCCAATCCAAATCCTAGTTGAGTTAGTGAAATATACTAGCCTAATTAATGTAAGATTCAACTCTCATCCAATTAATTGGATGTAGTTTAATTTGGTTCCTATACCTATTAGGGTTCGGATTCAAATTTGTTTCCTATATCTTTTAGGATTTCTATTAAAATTTGATTTTCATATCTTTTGGGATTCCTATTTAAATTTGGGTTCACAACTTTTGGGATTTCATCTTTAATTAGGATAATGAATTCGATTAGAATTCATATTAGACTTTCTTATTATGAGTAGGAATATGACTCTTAATTTCCTATAAATAGGCCCCTCAAGCCCACTTTTCCTAAACAATAAAGAAAAGAGAAGTAAGAGAGCAAAATATGGGAGGCAAGAAGAGAAATAGAGAAAGAAAGATAATAGGGTTCAACCAGGAGAGTTTTTGAGAATCTTGGAAGACTTCCTCGCTTAGACCAAAAACTTTATCCGAAATCAAGACCAAGGTGAATCATTTGACTCACTATAAACATGCTAATGATTATATTTTATTTTAATGTGAGTTCTATAACTCACTATAATATGCTACTGTTTATATTTTATCTTAAAGTGAGTCCAACTCACTCAAAGACATGCTATTAATTACATTATTTTCTATGTTCTCTGTTTTATTTTTTTTAAGATTTAATTATGTACGTGAAAACTTAATGAATACCGAACAAGACATGATAAGACATGATTGTTATAATGTGTGATAGATGATAGAATATTAATTACTGAACTGTTACATTATTTCTTAATGTTACCACTACTGTACTGAATGCTGAATTTTATTAATACTCACAAATCCATATAATGAATTGAATTTACTGAACTAAACAACTGACACTAAAATTGATATGAAATTAACATACACTGGGTTTATGGGAGAAATTGAGGATCTATATGATTTGATGGCTAAACGTAACTGTGCCACTATTTTCCATTTTTGGGAGGGTCGGGATAGGTTCCGATCAAAATTGTCACTGTTTTCCTTTTGGGAGGATCGAGATAGGCTCCGATCAACTTATTGTTCCGTTTTCTCGGGGGTACACGGAGATGCATTCAGACAAGCCAAGTTCATATTTTCCTAAATTTCTAAATATCGTAATTAAAAGATATTAACTGAAAGATTAACGATAAACTACCTAATATCTTAAGATTTGAGATTTCTTATTTATTTTAATTATACTGACTTTTTTGTATTGTCAAGATATTTTTGTTTCATATATTTTTATTATATATTTTTGGTTCGCTTTACTTACGATCCTGGTTATGCATGGCAAGATGCAGATTATTACGTACAGGTAGACCCGTCAGAGATAGTACGACTCAATATATTTTCAAGAGTAGGCGGAGCTACAAGATTGACAGACTTTCTAGTTTATATATTAAAGTTTATGTAAGAAGAAAAATTATTATTGTAACTAAAGAAATTATTTCTTATTTGTTGCCTATATTTTCGTTGTATTATGACTATAATATTTACTGAGGCTTGTTGAATTATCATTCGACGCTGAAAGTTTCCAGCTTTCCACACTACGGAAAGTGGAGCGTTACAGTTTCTGAGAGATTATCAAAAGTAGTAACATATCCCAAGTCCCTGCTAGTTTTATCATAGTAATCTGACATTTTTTTCTTTTGGAACAAAAGATCGAAGTATGCTCTTTTTCCTTTTTCAAAATTCAACACCCTACTTTTGGCTAAGTTATATCCCATATTTTTCATCATTTTATGGAAATTCTTATCATAATGGAAGAACTCGGGATTTACCTGTTCTTCCTGATAATCTAAACATTTTTCTTTATTTGTATTGTTTGCTTTTCCACATAATATAGGTCTTTGGCCTTTATATTTGAGTGGGATTTCAAAGATCGCTTCACTCGCATCTCTATCGTCATCACTCTGCATACAAAAAAGGATGATCGGATGGGTGCTTGGAATGATACTAAGGAGTATATTTTATTTAGTTGATCACTGGCCATGTTAGCACTAATACTTGAGAGTTTAGTGTCTACACCCGACGAATAAGCAAACTCTATATCTTCATTAATTATCCACTCGCCATTAGAATTGGTAGTGTTATTTATATCAAGGCCTTAAAGGTTTATTACAATGAGTTCAACTTTCATATTTTCATCATCGGATCTCGAATCTTCAGATCCTGTTTCAGTATCGGTTTCATTGCGGCTATCTGATTCTTCGGGGGTAGGTTGTTCAGCTGCTTCAAATGTGTCTTGATATAGCAGCGCATCGACAAAGTAGTTTTCAACCTCTTAAAGGGGTGCTTTTCTACCACCAGAATTTTTACATTCCTTTATTGAATACATACTTCACACACTGGTCAGTGTAGAATGGACAATGAGGTTGAGGTGAATCCATGGCCTTCCAAATAAGATGTTGTAAGACGTGTTAGTATCTATCACATAGTATGTGACTTTCCTGTTTAGATCACCAATCTGGCATTTCAGCCTCACCTTGCCCAAGGGTTTACTACTATTAGCGTTGAACCCAAAAATGGTTGTATTTATTGATGTCAGTCTACTGATTGGGACTCCTAAATACCGCAACACTTTCCTTGGCATTACGCTTAGAGCGGATCTATGATCGACTTTAATTCTGTCAATCTCAGTTTACCCTATGTAGCCTTTGTAATACAAAGGCCGGCGGTGCTTGTTATTCTTCATTTGCATATCTTCTGGAGAGAAAGTTATGCAAGCTATCTTTTTAGAAGTCTGATGGCATGTTGCACAGATTTCTTCTTTTTCTATTGTTTCTGGAATTTGGGCTAGAAATACTTCAGAATCTTACAGAGCCTCTCTTAAGGCTTCTCTGGTGTGCTTAGATAACCTCAAGAATGTTTGCAAATTGTGCTAACACATCGAATTGGAAAAGCTTCTTAGAATCTTTTGTTAGCTCTTTTTCTTTATTTTTAAGAGTTTTGTCAAACCTAAACTCTTTTTTCTTGTTTTTTTTTTTGGAGGGTGAGGTTCAACCACTTGGCCATAACTTTTCAAGTAGTTTTTTCTGGAATGACTCCTAGATGGTTTCTGCTAGTCTTCATTAACTACTAATGATTCTTTGAATTCCTCTTCTGAGTCTGAAAGAGGATGAACTTCTGCATCGTCTTCAGGAACCGTAGTGATAGCATTGGAAGTGCGCGTCTTTTCTATTGACTTCTTTTTAGATGAACTCGAAGTCCATTGCTTATTTTCAAGGAGACCTGAATGCACCCACATTATCTCTCCTTTAGATGTTTCAAAAGGAGATAATCATTTCTTTTGTTACTAATGAGGATCATAATTTACGATCTTCATTGTGCCTTTAGGAATTGATTGAAATATGTCTTAAACAGTTGATTCTATCCAATCTGGAGCCTTTCCAAAATTTGAAAGTTACCATATTTTCTGGCACCTTCTTTTGGTCTTCTTGCAGCTAGATGACATTAGCATCCACCAAAGTCTGAATCTTATCCTTTATGATGTAGCAATTCTTGGTAGGATAATTAATGATCCTATAATACACACAGTAATTATGATTATTAACATTTCCTACTTCTTTAGGTCGTTTTGACTCTGACAACTTCAATCTATTTTTGGTCATGAGGAGGTTGAAAATAGTGGTGGTGTGCTCATCTTTCAAAAAATATTGTTTCTGAGAAACCCATGTTGAGGAGGGGGTCTTTGGAGGAGGCTTAGTAGGGCTTGGAGCATTTACTGCCATCGTCTCTTTCCTTTTTGGTCGAGATGATTCAGGTGTTTCAAGATTGTTTCTCCTTTGTCTTCCTCCTTCTTCAACCTCCAACCTTTGTATAATTTCTTCGCTTTTTTGGCTTGCAGTGAGAGATCATTTTAAGTGGATGACTTTACGGCCCCCATTCTGATAAGAACTTTGGTAGAGAGATTATATCGGTAGGTCTCTACCAAAGTCTTCTCGGGCATTCCGTGTGGACATTATAAAGAATCATTCCTGAATTTTTTGATAAAATCTAAAATGACTCCCCTCTCTTTTGCTTTGTCGCAAAGAGTGCTGGTATTGAGATCTCCATATCATTTTCGTAGAACCTTATCAGGAAAGCCTTCTCCATGTCGTTCCTCAAATTGATGGTTCCCGGCTCCAATCTCCGAAACCATTCAAATGCTAGACCCGTGAGGGTACTAACAAAAACTCGAGTGATGATCGGATCATTTCTAGTCAAATGGCTCGTCTGTGATTTGAAATAGTAAAGGTGCTGATTTGGTGAACTTTTATCATAGAAGGATTTGAGTTTCAAAGGCTTGTAATTTTTCGAGAATGGTATACTCTCCCATTCCAACAGATACGGCCTTACGATCCCTAGTTCTTGCAAATTGTTTCTATGCATAAAAGCATTGAGTTGATTATGAAAACTCTCCATCAAGGTGGCATTTGGATTGTCTTCATGTTCTAAATTTTCAGATTGATGGTGAGAATGTTCATAATGGTTATCTTCTTCTTCATTTTTCTCATTATTAGCATTAGTGTTTTCGGGAGGAGAATGAGGTTTACCTTCTTTTCCTTCCTTTTATCCTTCTTCGGGTGGTGGGAACCTTTAGAAGAAGATTTTCCTTTCTTCTTCTTTCTCTCTTCGATCAAGAGCTGAAGCATGTCCCTGATCTCATGTATGGTACCCTGCTATTTCCAGATGATCTTGTCTTTTTCATCCATCCTCTTCATGAATTCTCTCGGAGCTCCCTGCATCATATATGCAAAGGCAAACTCCTCCAGGAATGAGTCTAAAGTCTGAGATCTAGGTACAACAGAGTTTTTTGTGTCCTCTTCTTCGGAGGAGACTCCAACCATCTTTCTGTAGTCCAATGGCACTGTCACTCCTTTCTTGAGTCGGGTGTTTTGAAAAACACTCTGCATCTCACTGAACACATTCTTCTAGCTAGATGAATGCTCAGGATCCGATGAATCTGTTCAAGAAAGACTCTTCGTCTTCTTCTTCTTTCCCCCCTAAAGTTTAGCATATTGGATGGCACTTTGAGCTACTCTGGTTCAGAGAACTCTTGTTTGACGGCGCATCACCTTCTCTTTGTAGGTTTGACTAGAAACGACGCGAATTTGTTAAAAATCGATAGCTTTGCAGGAGTTGTGATGCAGCGACAATGGGAGAGCACTGCATTGATTAACTATTCACAATTATAGTGGAACTCTCGGGATTTTTCTCTTTTCTTGTTGAAAAATTCCCTAAGGTCTCCTGTGTTGGAACTCATAGATTTGTTGGTAGGAGAAACTTCCCTTCCAAATAGTATCTCTGGGACAGGAGTTTCTACTCTCTTAAAATTCTCTGGAGCAAACTTTACTCTGGCCATAGTGGCTAGAGGATGAGTTTTTGACGAAGTCGGGACTGGAGATCCTTGAGCCTTAGAGACTAATTCTTTTTCGGAAGCACGAGTCTGTGGGTTGCGCTTTTCTATTGGAAAACGAATTTGAAATCCGCATTTGGCTTCAGGAATGCGAGTCTATGGCTCACGTTTTGCTTCTGGAACGCAACCTGGAAGTCCGTGTTTCAAGAACGCGAGTGTGGGACTCACATTTGGTCTGCAAAACGCGGATGTAAACTCCACATTTATGATCAAAGATGTACTTGGTGGAGTGACGTTTCTTGTAAAAAAATGCGGATGAACCCATCTACATCTTGGTCCAGCTTTTTATTGGGGACCACAACTTCGCTCTTTGGTTGCCATACACGAATTGGAGCTTCACGTGGTTGTTCCATGTCAACTGGTTTTTCTTTTATGGCTCTGCAGGTAGTGCAAGTCTTGCTTCTTCTCAGGTTCCTTCTCATGGTGTGAGTGAGAAGAACCTTATCTTCTGAATCATCTCCTTGAAGATCGGAGAATGGTCGTTTTCCCTTACTGTTGTTGGGATCCTGACCCATCCTCTTGGGATCAATACAAGTCTTGAGCAAGACATACCTAGAGCCTTGTGCTGATGAAGGAGACATCTCTCCTAGGGAGTCCTTTGGCAGGACTATCATCTTGGGGGTCTCATTGGAGGCTATGTTGCTTGAGATCTTGCAGCATTTCCACAAGGATCTTGGGCTCATGAAGCTAGAGGAGAGGAATTCCTCGTATTTCTCCTGATCGAACTCGATGACGAGTGACTCGATCACGGTGCCAACTAGAACTTTGTTGGACTGGGCTACAACCTTATCATTAGAGATGATAGGTTTCCTCAGTGGAGTCGTTAATCTTCTATTTGCCATAATGTTGAATTTTATTGAAAACTTTTCAATAAAAGATTACAATAGGAATGGTTTCCTATTTACAGAAGATGAGAAAAGTGATTTTCTCTTTGTTTAAGGTTAGGTTCTGTAGTAGCTGTGGATGACAATCCTGCTCTCCGTTGACACTTTGAATAAGTTCTTCAGTTGATAGTCTTTTTAAAGCTCTTGGATGCAAGGGTTTTAGATTTAAGCACCAGTGCTGTAGTGGAGATGACTCACTCTGGATATAATGGTGTATAATCAACTGATTAACCCCTTTATTAGCCCAACCTTTGACATTTATAGAGTTTTTGAGACCTTTGAACTGGTGTAACGGTCCAATTTATGCCCTCCTTGATTGAAGATTAATTCTATGTCTTTTAATCCATTTGTTTTGTGTTAAATCTCTAGGATTTGTAACTGACTTTTTTAATCCTCTGGATTTGCAATTGAAACGCATAAATTAGCCTACAGATCTGCATTTTGGCTTCTGGTAGTTCGCGTGGCATGCTTAGACCAGCATTTGAGTGTCATTGAAGATGATTTTCATCTTTCTCAACTCTAAAGTAAAAATGCGACCTTCTGAGGTTTGCGTGTTGGTTGCACTTAGTTTCAATTATGAGCTCATAAAAGTCAGATGCGGATCTCTCTATAGTAAATGATTTGCATTGTGGCTCCTAGCAGCATGTCTTGTTTGATTAGACCCACATTTGAAAGTAAATGAGGATAATTTTTTTCCTTTAAAAGTTTGAAATAGAAACACAACCCTTTGGAATTCGCGTGAATTGTATTTAGCTCTAGTTAGGAGCTCAAAAGATAGCTAAAATTGCGGATCTCTGTTATTTTGATGATTTGCATTTTTGCCTTTTAGCTGGACCCACTTTTTTGTTGAAAATGGGTCATCTTTGGCTTCTATGAGCCTTTGTGGGCCATATCGAGATCTTGCTTTTGAGTCACGGATTATATCCGCATTTTAATGCAAGTTTAAAGGTCTGCGCGGACCATTTTTCCAGGCAAGACACGACTCTATGGGAGCCCATCTCTGTCCACTCAATTTGCGGGTCTCTTCTGGAAGATGATCCGTATTTTGGCCGGCTAGAAGGTTAAAATGTGACTCTGTGAGGGTTGCATTTTAGTCTTTCTTGGCTCCAAGACGTGAATCTTTATATGGCATATAATCCACATGCCAGCCAATGTTTGGCCAACATTATAAGTCTTTCTTTTCTTCAAAAATTTTATTAACAATTTTGAATTGAATAAGAATTTATAGAATCGGTGACCTAAATTATTTCATAAAATCTAGATCATATAGCATGACATGCAACACTTATTTGTGATATGACATATTGTACTAATATGAATGATACGTGACAGATATAATAGTGAGTATAGTGACATGACAAGGGAATAAAATATAGCAATATTGCGTATACATGATCCGATAATAAATTGTTAATAATATTATGGATGATAGAAATTAATATGTATATGTGAATGAATAAATCATGTCATGATATCATTATAAATCATGTGCATCAGGTATCTGAACTTGGGGATGGAGAGAAATTATATAATGGATAAGAGCCATAATATATATAAATTCTTGCAATATAAGGGTCGTGAATGTTTTGCTGCAGTAGCCTGTGTGATACTACATCACAGATTGGTGATTAGTGTCCGTATAGTATGTTTATTACTATAAAATAATATGGGATGTAAATTGTAGTACCTAGCGGTATTGCATGGTTTAGCGTTATACGATTGAGGCTGGGACCCGGGTATGTACGGACACTTATACAATAATGAAGAATATAGCTATATTATTCATTAATATAGTTTCTATAACTAATTTGGACGATAACTGAGACTAATAAAATACATGATCAAGAAATACAGAGTAATTATTTTGTCATATTTATTTATTTATTTATCTATACTTGCTTACATGCTTAATTTTATATGTTCACGACTAACATTTATATAAGCATGCCCACCTGCACTGATACTCCTGTACTATGATAGTACACTTTTTTTTTCTTTTTTTTAAGTGTTACTTGCTGGATTTAATCCTTTAGGTTCTGAACCTAGGTTTCGAGGAAATAGAAGAAAAGCCTGCACCAGTCGAAGATCCATATTGATCAAACCAAATGTCAGTAAGTTGTGGATCTATTGTCATAATCTTGTATGTATTGTTTATTTTTTATTTTGTCGGGCACTGCTGCTTTTTATTCTTTTGTTGTGTATATTTAGAATAGTGTGCTTTTTCATATAATCAACCTTGTGTTTTATAAATATAACTTTAGTTTCAGAAATGTTATTTATTCATGTGTTGTGGCAGTATTTACAGTTATTTCTTGATCCCGTGACTGTTGAGTTGTCTAGTAAAATTTTAAGTAGCGTTTTCCGTTTTGGAAAGTAGCTGACAAACGGGAGCGTTACACATATCAAAATTTTAGTTTAAAAAGTAACATAGAAATCTTACTTTTAAATATATATATATATTTTATTATTTTTTTTATTTATTTGTGCATGACAAATGCAATTTTAAATACTGTTGTACTGAATACGCTTATCTTGGTTGCAGTTAAAAATTTTTCTTTCAAGATCCTAAAATCGAACCTAATTTCTTTTAGAATATTAATAATTAGAGAAATTTCATAATAAATTATAGTAATATTCACATAGTTCATATGAACACTCCATGTACTTCCCGTACATGCTTCTTATTTAACCTATCAAAAAGTCCTAAAACTTCAAGAAAAATACTTCAATTTCAAGCGTAAAAGAACCAATTGAAGTGATTATACTACCTATTTTAGGCATCAACTTCCAAACCATAACCCTGGTGTTCGTAGATAGTCGTTTTCTCTGTGCTCAACTAATCTCCATCCATTATAGAAAAGAAGAACAATATCTAGTTAGTGATTTTGCTTTTGAATTGCATCACTCCCTAAATCATTATCAGCCTAAACAACAATAACAACTAAGCCTTTTATCCCAAGTATTTGGGGGTAGGCTACATGAACCAAAAAAAGAATCACGTCGGATCGATCACTTTGATAGTAAACGCATTCCAAAATATAAACCCATTTAAAATCACTAAAAAGAAGTAGCATTACATTAAAATTAAAATTAAAATCTCTTACTATGAGAATGTGAAACCAATTGATAAATCCTGACTTTCAAGCTGAATTCTGAACCTGAGAACAATAAAGTAGGCAGAGTTGAGATGACACAAATCTCTCTCACAATCCTTTTGAGCCAACTTCTCTCCCATCTCTATTTTCTGGATGATCCCAAAAACTTAAATATTGTAACATTCCAAATCCTATTAAACCAAAAAAATAATAAAATAAATAAATAATAATATCCAATCTTAATTTTAAAAATCTAAAAGATAATATTCAATCTTAATAAATAATTATATCTTATTAGAACAACTTAATTATCTAATTTTACTTAATAATTATATCTAAAATAATACGTAATCTTAATCTATTTTATCCTAGTAATTTAACAAGTCAACAACTCTTCTTCCCAACTCTCTTTATACATACAAGAGAAAGGGAACAAAGTGTGCATTGAAAGAAAAAGAGAGCGCAGAAGAAAAAAAAAGGAAAAACAAATAACAGAGATAAAAAAAAGGAAAGAGAAGAAAGGGGCAAGAAGAAGATCATGTTGGCAATTAATTTCCAAAGTGGAGATCCCCTCATCTTTGAGTCTTCTATAAAGACTAGTGCTAATCCCATCATTTTCTATTTTGTAATTAACTTGAAACCAATGTTTAAAATAGCAATTATGATAACGTAACATTTTGTCTCTGTTAGGTTATGTCGCACATAACGTAACACATAACGTAGATTATGTAATTACTTATTTATTTAATTAAAAATAAATATAAAACTATATAAAATAATTTTTATAAATTCAAAAATAAATTTAAAATATCTAAAAAAAGAATATAAAACTATTTTGTAATACATATTCTAATCTAATTTTATATTAAGCTTTACTATAATTTTCATATTTATCTTCATAAATTATATTAACTCTTCAACCGTAATTCCAGTTATCATTTAAACAAGAAAATAAAATTTTAATTTTTATTTCAGTTCCAGTTATTATCATTATTGTAATTTATATTTTGTAATGTTCAATTTATCTTATTTGTAATTGTTAATTTCAGTTCAATTAAAAATTCAATAAAATCAACAAGATATTTCAGCAATCAGAGAGGAATACAACAAGCGAACAAGGAAATAATCGCAAATTAACAAGTTAGCAATTTCATAAACAATCAAACAAGCCAACAACTAATCAAGAAAATTACAACAATTCACTAATAAGCAAAATAATAATCAACAATAATATAGAAATTACTAAAAAAATAATTGTAAATAACGTAACATAACGTAACTTAACGTAACGTTATGTAATATAACGTAAAATAGCATAAAAAATATATTGTTATGGTGCACTGAGTTATTTTCAGTTGTTACGTAGCGTTGGAGCTCCGTTAGGTTACATAACGTAATATAATGGGTTTCATAACGTGTTATTTTCAACATTGCTTGAAACATAAGAACTAAATTATAACTTTTTTTTACGATACCCCGATTATGGTTTTATATTTAATCAATTAGCAATTCATGATTGTTAGGACCTTACTATTAATTCTCTTATTAAAATAAATTACTATCAACATTTAGCAATAGCAATATTTATACTACTAGTGTTTTTTTTTTTAATAAAATAAAGAACCATTTCTTCTCTCTGTCAACAGAGATGCAAATATTAAAATAAAAAAAAAGAAAACTCTTGTTCAGTGCTGAACAGAGAGAAAAATTAAAAAAAATAAAAATAAAAGAAAATAAAACTCTGTTCATTGAAAAGAACAGGCAATGAAAAAAAAAAGAATTTTAGATTTAACTCTTGCCTGGATAAACCACAACTTTGGTCAATTATGATAGTGTAATCAAAATTGTTAAGAATTGCATTTTTTTTATGTTGTACATTTCACCGAGAACTATATATGGTGTTCTAGGTTACCATTGCATTATTTGATACCCTAAGATCTGCCTATTTCTTATGCATCTGATATTTCTTGAAGTATTCATTTTATTTACTTTTAATAAATAAGATTCATTTATATTGACCAAAGTTTCTTCAGAATGAAAGAGTAGCTAAGATGTAATATTCCAACTCATATACTCCAAAATACTATATTTATTGTTTTATTTATTTTATTTAAGATGCATATTACTATTTAAATTAATCTAATTAGAAAAATTAATTTCAAATCCTCCAACCATCTCAACATCCGTACTCATACTAATGTATACATGATCAGTGCATTTTTGTGGTTTGTTTTGTATGCAATAATATGTCGTTTCTCTTACATTTGTTTCAAGTATTTTCTCATGCAAATATTAAATTCATTTGCGCCAGAAATCACTTTATCTTTCTAATTAGGAAAAAAAAGAAAATAGAAATAAAAATTTATCTTTTGTGTTTAAGCATGCCATTAAATATTTTAATATTATTTTCTGATCACTTTCATGTATTATTAACTTTGCTATTTAATTCTTAATATATTTTTTAATTTTTTGTACAAATTTTTGCTTTGATACATTTTGGTTGCTTAATATATCGCATTTGTATGTTCTTTTGAACTATGCGTTACATGTTAGTGTTGTTTCTTTGTATGCTTAAAGCAAAAATATAAAATAACGAGGATAAAGGGGTAACTGGATGGAGAAACTTGAACACATATTTTGGGAGGTTTATTTTTTAGATTGTGCAGCTGAATTTTAGGGATTTAACCTAAGGGGCCCTGGGTTGATTATTGGACACTATCATGTTATGTTATATGGCTTCAGATTCGGGAGCATAAGCTCGTTTATCATGTTTTTTGAGTACCTAGCAATACGGTCTTATAACAGTACCAGGATCATAAGACCGTTATCCTATATATGTACGGAACGCTCTTAAAATATGTAATCTTTTCTCCTAACAGTTCCAAATAAATTCACAATAAACATAATATGACATATCATATTTTATATGCATGCTTATTTCTATTTTCCTATATTTACTACAATGGCATCCTT
Source organism: Dracaena cambodiana (assembly GCA_036321105.1). Lineage (NCBI taxonomy): Eukaryota > Viridiplantae > Streptophyta > Magnoliopsida > Asparagales > Asparagaceae > Dracaena > Dracaena cambodiana. Next base: position 11,395,990 of record JAYEPQ010000005.1, on the reverse strand, counting down.
AATAGGCATATACTATCAGTTGACATTATCATCTCCAAAACAAATATAATAAAATCTATGATTCATTTTACAAGATGTATTTTCCATGATGCCCTTATTTGTTTCATATTTTACTAATATTTTGCACATTATATGTGTGCGTGTGCGCGCGTGTTATTATCTCTCTTTTTGTAGTGCTTGCTAGTCATTCTAATGACCCTGATTTGGCATGCTCAGACACTAATTTGCATGTTACTGAGGAGGAGGACTCACTACAGTTGGAACTATAATTTGAGGAGTTAGCAGATATTTAATAGGTGTGTTCGCTGCAAGAGGGACATGAGAGAGAACATTTCTATTGCTTGTTTTTATAAGAGAAACTTTATTCATTTTTAATCAAACTAAAAATTTTGGGATTATATGATAAGAATTCTTTCTGATCTTTCTATAAACTTGTCTTGATCATTATTATTTAGAATAATTTATTGTTTTAATTCCATATTGTTATCTGATTGTATATGAGTATGTATTTGTGGCAGTTATATATATATATATATATATATATATATATATATATATATATATATATATATATATATATATATATATATATATATATATATATATATATATATATATATATATATATATATATATATATATTTGTATTTATGTGTTTTAGGCTTGGCGTATTCTTTTATGATACGTTGTCGAACGCTAGCCGTATTTTGGGATGCAGGGTGTACAAATATAATAAAAATGAGACATTTAATTTAATAAGTTATTGGATTTTTAATTATTATAAATTTATAATTATTAGGTTAAGTGAGAAAGTTGATAATTTTGGAACAATTAAATTTTTGAGGTTGTTGTTTTTGAGATTTTCAGAGATAGAGAGAGCAATATAGAGAAAGGGTAGTTTACATTGAGGAATTTTCTGAATAGAAAGGTGGATAAAAGAGAGAGAATGGTTATAACTAACTCTCATTTTTCTCTCATTCTTTTTAAAAGAATTTAAAATTTCAAAAATCTCAAATATTGGGAAAGTCCCAATGAAATTCTCTCTAATTTTCTAATTATTTATTTTTCAAATTAGAAATTTTCTCTACCCTTCAATTAGTAGTAAAGAAGATGGGTACATTGCATAGTGGGATCAGATCATGGGAAGATTAAGCACAAGAGCCCCACTACAACTTGTTGCATGGATGAAAACTTGGGAGTAAAAAGTTAACAGACTTCAAAATTCAAATTCAATAAAGAAAATTCTAAATGCGCCCACTTTTCTTTTAAGTACCCTAAAAAAAATTTAATTATATTACAAATTTGTCATTATCATTTAATAAATTTATTCTTGACTTCAATTTTATTACAAGTTCGTTTTTCTATGATACTTTTTTCTTAATATCTCTCAAATTGAAACCATAATTATTCTCAATACTTAGAAAAAAAAAAATAAAAGTACTCAAACTAATAATTCTCTATAAGAAGAAATAGAAGAAATTAAAAATAAATTAAAAGTAGTTAAAAAATATTTTTTAGAATTTTTCTGAGAGGAGGTTAGGGCGTTTAAGAGGCTAGGGTTTTGATAGGGGTTGGTCAGGCCATTGGGGAGGAGGCCGATGGTGGGATCAGAATGCAGGGAGAAGGCGACTACGGGGTTGGACGGCTGGGAGGCGGTGGCTCTGAGGGGATAGGTTGGGGACAATGAGAGAGAAAGGAGAGAGAAAAAATTAAAAAATAAGAGTAACTCGGGTATTTAGTGGTTGTACTAAAAAAATCTCTTATTTTTGAACTTGATGGGGAGTGTACTTATTTCCATGCATAAAACAATGGTGTGTGCATTTAGAATTTCCAATAAAAAGAAAAAAAAACTAGATGAGTATTATTGAGGTTAGGGTCAAGATGGTAAGAACAAGTGCAAAGCCCATGTAATGCTTGGCAATATTCGGACGTGTATAATTTTTAGGAAGGTGGAGTTCTTGGTGTGTGTTTGTGCGAAAATCCATTGTACTAGATTGCTCATAGTGAAATCCTTCATAGATTTAATATTCCTGTATATTTATAGAAGAAATTTTAAAGGGTCTAATAAGGTCGAGATGTTCTCGGATCTATGCCCTCAAGATTAATAACCGTTTGGCGAGCATTTTTATTAGTGAAAAAAGAATAAAGTCTCTCAAGGACTCTCTCCCTCTATTTGATACAGCTGCTAGACTCTCTTGATAGCTTTAGAATCGACCATTTGGTGTCTTCTCTTTTTGTGATACTAAATTGATCAGTCGATCCCCTTTTCTTGTGGAGGGTGAAGGATATTTATAGCAGAGGGTCCTGAGAAGATGGAGTCATAGCAGATCTCAACATCTTAAGTTTCCATAATACGGATGGGATGTAGTATCTTGGCAAGGTATACTTTCCTTTTCTATGTTGATTTAGCAAGTGTTAATTTTATTTGTAATTTTGTTGCCTTCTAAATAGATCCTGGGCTCATAGGCTTCACCACCTCATGGGCTTTTTGCTTATTGGGCTTTTGCCTTTTGAAAGAATTAGATAACTGTTGCAATAACAATAACTTCCACTCCTGAGTTTAGTTCGCCGAGCACTAAGAGTGTCGATGTGGTCATAACGAGTGAAATTCTCAATTGATTTTGTTTCCCAACCTTCATAGTTGTAAGAATGTTAGGCTTATTTGCCTTTAATGTTGGATACTCGCTTGCTTGAACGGAGTTAATTCACCTTGATTGACCGTCTCTGCATTCTTTTATGGCCTTTCTGAGTTGGGTTCTCAGTTGACTCATACGGGTGACTTTTGGTTTTTCACTTTCATGGTTGTTTGGATGATCAAGTTTATGCACCTTTAAAACTAAGTGCTTGTTCACTTGAAATGAGTTAATTTGTCACAGTGGACCATTGTCGTGTTGTGCTAAGGTTGCTAGATGAAGACCAAATTCTCATAGGACTTCCAGGTTTAGCAGAGCATTTACAGCTAGTGGTAGTAGATTCTGTGTCTAACGGACTAAGCAATAGGTGTTATGCCCACTTGAAGCGATTTGGATTCGCTAGATTGGACCATCTGCGCACTTCATGGGTGTCGAGTAAAGACCAAGTTTCCACGAGTCCCCCATTAGTGCCTAGGCCTTCATAGCAGGTGGTAAAAGGTTCACCCATTTGCATACACTTACTTCAATCTTGGAGCGAAAAGAGAGAGGAGAGAATTTTGAGTGTCAATTATTAGCTAATTGTCTTAGTGGCTAAGATTTCTTAACTGCTTGATTTGTTGCCGAGATAAAAATTTAGTTTACTCATCTTGTCTTCTCAAGAATGACTTGTTGCATGGCCTTGGGGACTATTTATGCAAAGAAGAGATGGACAATTAAGACTTTTTAACTACTTGATCTTCATAGTTTGAAGATTTGAATGACCTCCTTAATTTTCAAGCTGCTTGAATAGTCGGAAATAAATGTAGCTTAGAATTGAATTATCATATCAATAATTACTTTGGAAAGAGAGATATTTCATCATTACTTCTGCTGATGAGATTTCTATTGCTGATGCATGTAGGTTTCCTCAAGTGGCCTCCATGCTTGATTGTGTGGTCATTATGAATTATTGGTTTGAATTCTAACTACCAATACTTTGGACAACTAAGATGGGCTTAAAGAGTCGAATAAATATTACTATCCAAGTTTGTCGTGTTCTTGAACCCTAGCCTCCCAGGGATATATATCCCCATATTTGGTAGTAGATACTCTTTACATGCTCCAAATTCTTGAGCATACAGAGTTATGAGCATTTAGTGCATGTGGATTGTGTTGATTTCATTTGCGCTTTCAATGTTAGTCCTAAAGTTTCAAATTCAAACTTCCATTAGCATATTTTCTCCTTTTTGGAATAATTTTGTTCTCGCGTTATATGTCATGCATGACTCGAGCCCTTCTCAAGAATTCTGTTTATTCTTAGTCATGTTCTTCCAACTTAGACTCCCAGTCTCTTTATTCATACTCAAACTCTCAAATGGCTGAATTCAGTGTTCAGTTCGAGACCATGTTGACACTGTTGAGGAGATCTTTAAAGAAGAGGGTATCCACAAAGTCACCTAGAATATGTATGACGCATTTGATCATCATGATCCAAAAGGCTTGCAAAGATGCCATTAAGGCTAAGTCAGATGAGAAAATGAAGGAAACCTTCTTGTCCATCATAGCTTTTGAGGCCGACACCTTCTAAGATGATCTCCTTGTCTTGGGGGTTCATCAATTATCTTTTCTCCTCCTAACCACTCGATCTGTCATCCACTAGACAACTTTCAAGAACTGAGATTTCCGAAAGACAAAAGAGCCACTCGATTTGTCATCCACTAGACAACTTTTAAGAATTGAGATTTTCGAAAGACAAAAGAGCCAGTCGAGAAGAAGTCCATAGTGTGCAAATTGAATCCACCAATCTCACGAAAAATGCCCAAGTTGGCAAATATATGCCAATGAATACACCTCAAGCTCAATTCTCAGCTTGATCTAGAAGGACAGATTCCTCCATCAACCACCACAGCTGATCAGGATGTTTGTGGATAGAAGGGGATCCCGGTTATTCTATGAGTATCATAGAGATGTTGGACATGATACTAAAGAGTGCTTTCAATTGAAAAAGGATATTGAAAATCTCATTTAACAAGATCACATTAAGAAGTTCATTGATAAAGGAAAGTCGAAGAGATAGTTGCCTAGTCCTCCCCTAAAACCTTGAACCGATGGAACAATCTAATATGTCGGGAGAATTATATCATGAAGGCTGTCATCATGAGGTAAGATGAAGCTATTAGAGTACTTAACAATATGCTGACAACATATTCTGCTTTGTGCCCTTTGAGTGCATTTCTCCATACCCAATAAGTACTCGATTTCTGAATAAAGCTACTCTTGTTTTTCCCACTCATTTATATTCTAAATAGAAGGTACTTAGAGTCATTATTATCTTTGTATAATTGTTTACTCAGTGAAAGCCCATCTATTTGGTGAATACCCATTTACTTGGTGATAGTACATTTATTCGGCAAAAGCCTATTTATTCATGAATGCCCATCTACTCAGCAAAAGTCCCTTTATGTGATGAATATCTATCTGTTGGCGAATGCCCATTTATTCAGGAAAGCCCATTCATATGACGAATACCGGTAAATTCAGCAAATGCCCATTACTCCGCGAAAGCCCATTTACATAATGAATGCCTATCTACCTATTTGCTTGGTGGAAACCTATTTATGCGATAAATGTCCATCTATTTGATGAATGCCCATTTATTCAGTAAAAACCTACTCATGCAACGAAGACCATCTATTTGGTGATGACCATTTACGTAGCGAAAATCCATTATTCAGTTAATGCCCATCTACTTCAGAAAAATCCATTCATGCAACGAATGTCCATCTATTCAATGAATGTACATTTACTTGGAGAAAGTTCATTCATGCAACGAATGTCAACTTATTCGGCGAATGTACATTTACTCGATGAAAATTCATTTATGCGACGAATATCCATCTATTACACAAATATCCATCTAGTCGGTGAAATGCCATTTATACCATCTATTCGACTAAAACCTATTTATTTGGCAAATGGCCATCTACTCGGCAAAAGTCCATTTGTTCAACAAATGTCCATCTATTTAGCGAATACCTATCTACTATCTGAAAAATCATTTATGTAATGAATATCTATCTATTCGATGATATTCCCATAAATTCCACTATCATGAAAGTACAACCCTAATAACCCTCTTGGAAGGTCACTAATACCGAGGTAGCAACCCCAAATTGTGTGATACAGGTGCCAGCATGGAAGACTCCCGATTCTTTTGTACAAATCTAAGTTTATGGCACAAGCCTGCCACTTCTTCGAGGTACCTTATGCAACCTAATTAGTGCATTCTCAAGTGCAAGAAATTGTCAAATAATATTCGGGAATTAATACAAGATCATTCACTCAAGGATCCTATATCTAAAACTAAGACACTTAGACTGAAAGCTACGACTAAAGAAAAAGTGGAAGTTTCGGAATAAGCAAAAGTGATGTTTGAATGGTTTGGAAATAACAGGGAGAGGTATTAGCTCGAATGAGGCAACTCCCCCAAGACCTTATCGCTAGATGGTTTACTACTTATTTTTTATCTCGGTTTAATAGAACACCTGCTCTTATCCAATCATAATATAATTCTTTTAAAGCATGTAACTTTATATGATAATTTTGTTACAAACTTATTCTTTCAATTAAATTCTATATGAAAGTTGAAGTTAAATTTAAGTATAGTTTATGGATGAAGAAATAACTATTCAAAATCTAAGTATAAGTCATGTTTAGATCATCTATGTCATATTAAAAGTCAAACAATAATCATACCCTCATGAAAATAGACCATCAAATATTCAAGTTCATATATCACCATAGAAAGATACATAGGAAAACTATAAAGAAGATTATATAAGTAATAAAATCCAAGAAGTAAGTTTAGAAACCGCACCAGATCGAAGACCAAAGGTTTGTCTTCTCATTTGCCGAACATAAATTAGTTACTTATAGTTATCATAGTCATGAAATAAAAGATAAAAATCTTTTATTATCAAACGTACAAAGAAAAAAAGAAACAATATTTAACCTCTCTAAAAAAATAAAAATAAAACAAAACTAAATCTAACCCACTATATCTCTCTACATCTAGTACAAGGGGTATTTATAACCCCCTTAACACCCCAATCCCATTAAATCCAAGAAAATTATTTTAAAAAGTAAAATAAATGAGATAGAGTCAGTTTTATTAAAAAAAAAAAATCTAAATAATAACACCCAATCTTAATCAATAATCCTGTCTTATCCTAACAATCTAATTATCCAATAGCTCGCTCTTCCCTTGATCACTTTTACATAAATAAAGAAATGGAACATATAGGTTGAAGGAAAAAAGAGAGAATTAACAGAGAGAAGGAAAAAAAGATATAGAGAAAACTTACTCCAAGAAAGCCAAAGAGAGTTTTCTCCTTTTTGGAGAAGTTTAAAAGGAGGCCATCATATATATATATATATATATATATATATATATATATATATATATATATATATATATATATATATAAGAAGAAGAAGAAGAAGAAGAAGGGAGAAACTCTACTTTCTATTATCTTTTTTCTCTTCTTTATCAATTCCTCCAACTCTTCCATTTCAAAGAGGGATTCTCCTCAGTTAGAAATACACCATCAGGTAGAGGATTCTCCTATCAAGCCATCCACGGATCTAGAAAGTAACATCTAACATCAATTGAGTACGAGAGCCATCAAAAAGAGGATTTTTATATCAACAAGATCTCTCTTTTTTTATTTTCCTAATCGAGATCTTCATTATTGCTTCCACTTTTCATATCTAGTCAATTTTAAATCATTGAAGATCAAGTTATCAAAGAGAGTCTTTATATCAATAAAATCTCTTGTGTCTTTCTCATCTTCAAGAAGACCTCTTTTGCTATGCATAGAGGATATGTTCCGACACCATCAAGAGCTTTCTTTCTATATTCAAAAGTACATTTCCAACAAATAAGCCTTTCATTCCTACTTCATCTTTGAAACTTAACCATTAAGTTTTGCTATGATCAAGGCGAGACTTTCAGATTAAGTCAATATGGAGAGGTTCATATCACCACAAAAGAAGTCTCTTACTATGTTGATATGATGCCTCAGGCAAGAAAATTCTTTCTGCTTGTTCTTTGCAGTCACCATGGCAAGATAATTGTCGGATCATCAAAGGGGATTAGAAGAATCACTTTGATCAAATCTATATTTATTATAGATTCCTAAAATAACATGAAAGTTAAACAATATGGATATTATTAGATGTTTGGATCTACTCAATAATTTATTGAGTGGGTAGTCTGGCATGCGGTGCTGGGCTCTGGCTTTGTGTTGGCGCTCCTCCTACTTTGGTGATGAAAACCCTAGATTTTAACTTGGGGGCTTGGGCTATGATAGATAGGGAGATTAAAAAATAGTAATAATAAGTTAAATAGGGTTTGAAATTTTGCTAAAAAACTGTAAAACAATCTAGAAAAATTTGAAAGTAAGACCGTTTTGAAGAGATAATTAGCAAGAGAAAATGCAAAAAATCTTTTTTGGTCTATCCCTTTATATTAATTTTTCTTGTTTAAATATTTAAAAATACAAGAAATTCTCAAAATTATTTACAACATCACTAAAATTATTTATAAGTATTGAGGATTATAGTGAACCACAACCTCAGTAGTCCCTCCTAGTTGAGTTTCTAAAAATGGTTCAATCATTAACCATTAACTTTGGATATACCACTATTCTTTGGATTCTCAATTTCCACTGCACCATGTGGGTGCACAAATAGCACAATAAATGACCCACCTCATTGCGATTGCAACTTTTCAGGAAAACAAATATAAATGAGAATTGTAAAGACGAACTTTCAATCCCAACAATTGATTTTCGAAGAATTACATTATCATTGAACATGTTAGTTTTCTCCTTGTACAACCTGGTACCCTTGTGAGAATCCCTTCTTAGATCATTTAACTCATTAAGTTGTAGTCTCTACTTCTCATATGCTTTGTTTATCTCAAAATTCAAGTAGTTGATCATCTACAAAGTACGATGTTCCAACTCTACAAGCATATAACACACTTTTCCAAATATTAGTCAGATATCTAAACATATCAAGATTGGTCTTATAAGTGGCACAATATGTCCATAATGTACCTGTTTATTTTACAGACCAATCATTGCTATTTTTGTCCATATTCATCTCCAATATATATTAAATTTGGCAATTTGAGACATCTACTCGCCCACTCGTCTGAAAATGATATGATGTTGTAAGCTTGTGGGTAATTGATTATTTTCTCATTGACATTCAAATGACCTGTTGCAAAAATAGATCTCGTTGTCACTTAATATAGTGTGAGGAGTGCCAAATTATGAAAAATTATTCTATTTCATGAACTTAATAACAACTATATTGTCATTTGATCTGCAAGCAACTGCTCAGCATTTGGAAATATAATCAAGATCAATGAGAATATACTAGTTTCTAAGCAAGTTAGTTAATGGGCCAATGATGACAATCTCCCATACATCAAGAATCTCAACCTCCATAATGAGTTGCAACTGCATCATGTTTCGCCAAGAGAGCCTATCCAATTGTTGACACTATGGACAACTCTTGCAAAATTCGTAAGTATCTTTGAATAGACTTGGCCAATAAAATTCATACTACAACACTTTTTTTGTTGTTTTCCTGAAATGAAGCCACCCTTTGCAAACCTGATTATAACAAATAGATGAGACATTGCATGTCTCATCATCAGACATGTATTTTCTCATTATCTAATCCATCCAATATTTGAACAAGTATGAATCATCCCAATAGAAATACTTAACATGGGGGAGAAACTGATATGACAAGATAGTATACATTATCAGTGAATAAGGGTTTATGATGGAGTGAAAGAATAATTGCTCATCAGGAAAATACTAATTAATGAGAGGCCTATAGTTGGAGCATTGTCAAGTGCGACATGTGATTGACTAGTAGAATATCAGTTTCATTTTTATCTCTAATCTCTATATCAAACTCTTGAAGCCAGAGGATTCTCCTAAAGAGTCACGCCTTTGTACCTTTCTTAATCAACAAATATTTTAAACCAGCATGATTTGCATACATGATAATCTATGATCCTATCAAGTATTATATAAACTTTTAGTGCGAAAGCAACTGCTAGTAACTCTTTTTCCATAATAGAATAGTTCAACTGAGCATTATTTAGTATTCTACTCATATGTGGCTGCTTTTCAATACGTTGACATAAAACTTTGCTGATCACATAATAAGATGCATCGTATATTAGCTCAAAAGGTCGAATCCAATAGGCATATGAATGATGAGAATGGTAGTGAGCATCTTTTTAGGAGCTAAAAGCCTTGAGACAAGAAGGAATAAATTCGAATTGCACAGCTTTGACTAGCAAATTAGTCAAGGGTGCATGAATTTTGTTGAAGTCCTTGATAAATCACCTTGAAAAGCCCACATTACTGAGGAAAGATCTTGTTGAATATGAGATATTCCCTATCAACTATGCTGACCATAAGGTCTCAAGGCTAGTTGGGTATCCTGGCCTCTCCTGAGAGGGCAGGCGATGCAATCACAAACCCCTTGCATGGGGCAAAAGATCTTGATGCCCCAGCCACCTAGGCAAAATTCCATGAACTCACCACCCAGAAGATTGATACCATCAATCAAGTCTTGACAAATGCCTTGATCACATGTGTCAATCCGGGAAAATAACCACTCCAACATCCCGAGGAGCAACACTCAAATCTCTTGAGAACCAAGATGGCTCCATTGCTCGTCGCCACTTGAAGGGACCAAGTCGCACCATGAGGCAACCAAACACTCCCAAGAAAATGATAAAGTTGAATCCGTCTCGGCTCTTCGGAAGAAGACCCTGGTGGAATCAAACTTCAAGTCTGAGAACCATGAGCCTCTTTTGAGTGTCATCATCCAACAAGTATCCAAGTTCAAGCTCCCAAATCAGGGAAAGAGGTACAACGACACATTGGCTCCCTCCAACCATGTAGCCAACTATCGCACTCTAATGCAACTGTAAGGTGACATGGATGACATCCTCTATATTACTTTCTCCATGACCTGGAAAAAGGAGCAATAAGTTGGTACAATGCCTGCCCATAGGATCCATCCCACTCTTTTCACTAGCTGCATCATAGATTCACTCAACAATTCACCGCCAACAAGGTCAGGAAGGAGAATGTCACTTCCCTCCTTGGAGTTGAGTAGGTGTTCGATGAATCACTCCTCGATTTCCCTGAGCAGTTCAGTAAGGAAAAACTCTAGATGGAGGATTGCTCCTTCAACATAAAATTTACCACTCTAATTAGTGGGGTGAGACATATTGAGCTCCACAACTCTATTAGAATGCGAAAGCCCACATTACTGTCAAATTTATTCGAACAATTCGAAAAATACATTGGGCAAAACGAGTTTGACTTGGCTTTCAAAAAACAAGACTCCCAGCAGGCAAAAACTCGTTTGAGAAGAAGTAGTCCAAGAGAAAATGGGGCTCTCCGAAATGCTAGGATGACTCACCTAGAAAACATCTTATTCGGCAATACATGTCCTTGAATATACCTTGGTCCCAAATTCTGAACCTGATTTGGAAAGAGGGATTGCTTTCTCAATTATCACTAACGATCATAGTTTTTGTATGTATGAGAGCTATCCGATAGTTTGGTGAATATCACCAGAACATCTGACATGGTTCCAAAGACTGACACCAGCTCCTAAAGGACATTGAGAATTTCATCCGATGAGGCCTCCTTAACAAAAACAAAGAGAAAGGGAAGGGGTAGTCAGCTAGTCCTCTCCCGAAACCCCTAGTTGACGAGATGATCGGGCTAATCTAGCAAGGCGGGAAGGTTTTAACCTCTCTAAAGAGGATGCTGACATATAAACTTACGCGACTTAAAGCCCATGGTTTCGATATCTATCTAGAAGATAATTGAATCTCTTGTAGAGTCAAACACTTGTCAAATCCCCTAAGTAACTACATTGAGATTTCTCCTATCCGCATACATGGAAAGAGAAGATTGGCAATCTAGTCAGACGAATTTTAGTGCAAACACTACGCATATAGGTGATATTTATTGTTAATTCACTAAAACAATAACATAGATTACCATAACGACAATAAAGCCTTTATTCATTAGCAACTGATGATATTGAAATTACAAGCCCAAAACCAACTGCTTGGTTTACAATTTGTTTTTGAGAATGTAATTATGGTGTTGGTTTGACAGAATGGTTGACACTGACATCAAGAGAGGATAAAAAAACCTCAGCTCTAAAATTACAGGATATCATATATTTGATTATCTATTGCTGTCAATGCTTAACCAACAAGCATATCCCTGTCTCAACTCAATAGCTAGCCTTGTAGTCATGCTAGATTTTCTGAGCATGCTCAACTACTAATTCCAGTCTCCAAACACTTCACCAAATCACACTCACCAACAAGTTACAGTACTTAAAATGCAGTTGACACAATCCCGTCACAAACAAAATAGTTACAGAAAAGACAGATTATTTTGTAGTCTTGTGTTATTTTAACCAGGCACAAAACAACAAAGATGCTTCGCTTTCACCTGCACATGTATGACAACATTCACATGCATAATTAGATTAATACAAACTAAACATCATGTTACTACACGCCATCATCATCACTAGTCCTAATTTGGGAGGAATCCTAAGACATAAAATCCAAATTTAGTGGACACCCCTGGAAAGATTAATAATTACAAAAAGGAAAACAAGAACATGGGCCCAAGTCCAAGTGTGGAATCAAAACTCCTTTTTGTTTGCCAACACTAGTAGTAATATACTTTGGAGTCTCACACTCTCTTAAATCCCAAGTCAGATGAGGGCTGAGAGCTTGAGGACAACAAGGAGAGGGACCATACAGAAGCTGAAGCTGCTAGTAGTAGGAGAAGGAGCATCACTTGTATCAGTGCTGCTGATGCTGTTGCCTGAGGGGCCAAGCCCACCCAGTACACCCCCAGCGCCACTCCCGCCGGTTGGGGTAAGGGTGTTGGGAGTTGTTGAGCCTCCTGCTGTCGAAGTTGACGAGCCTGGGGGGCTGTTGCTGCTGCTGCTAGCGGTGCCAGCAGAACTGTGGGGAGAAAAAAGATGCACGCAAGTAAATAACATGATGGTTATTATTTGCAACACCCCAAAAGATGTGAATAGCTCGCTTTATCATGAACTCGAGAATTAATCGCACCTAGTTGTTTTTTTAAGATGGGAATGATGAAAGTTACATTATTAGTTAACTTCAATTCTGTTTGCATATATCACAGAGACAAACCTCCTATTGAATTGATTTAGAGCATAACCCTCTTTGCTCTACTTATGGTGATATATACTCATATTTTTTGCTCCGCATTTTCACCTCTGCTTTGTAAAAATTCGACAACTCTAGTCTTATGATGATAATATCAGTACTGTTAAAACTTGGCACAAATTGATAGAACAGGAGTGTCATCTGCCAGATCTAATAAAACTAAGAATGTTTGCTCAATCCTTGACGTTAGAAGGGTTTTTCAGCTATTTAACTTTCTTTTTTTTTTTTTGGATAAACTGTTACCAATGGTTGCTAGAAGCAACTCCATAGAAGAGGGAGGGAGATATTCCCCACTTTCAACAAAAATAGGTAACAAAATTCCCCTCTATATACAAGATATAGATTCTCAGTTGAGTCAGAAAAAGGCAAGGTGGCAAGAGAGCCTCTTCGAGCATTACTGAAGGATCAGATTCCTCCTCTCCAAAAGCTATATATCCTTCTCAAAATAATGGTGAATGTTAGGTCCTTATTCCTTGAGAAAAGTATCTCTATTTTTTTTTTGCCCCCCTTTAAATAATTTATTTTGGAGGATCTGTTTAATTCGTAAACATGTAAATAAAATAAAACTGGACATTAATACAAGCCTCTCTTCTTCTTTTTTCCTCTGCACCCTCTTGCTTATTCTGTATTGAGGAGGATGATATCATGTGCTGATCATTTACATTTCTCATATATGTAACTTTTATGTTTGCTCCGCAGAGGGAGAAACTCTTATGCAGCGTATATATAATAGGATTAATTACATTTAGATTACTGTAGTATGGGAGATATACAACTTCGCACCCTTAAAGTTTAAAACTCTCATTTACACTTTCTGAACTATCTAAATCACTGTATTTTAATTATACTTAGACTCCCTAGTTCTAACTGAGAATTTTAAATTTTAGAGATGATAAAGTTATATATCCCTATACTGCATAGCATAGAGTCTGAAATTAATCCTATGCAATATATTTCGTTAACCTCTTTAAATGTTGACAAGGTGCTATAGTCTTAGGGGAAAAAAAATAAATAAATAAAAGCCAAAATAAAACTACCAAAGCCCCAACTTTTGGCTCAATCACAATAAAGGGTTATGAAAAGGCACGATAAAGAACATAGGAAAAAACAAAAAGGCAACTTGTGACTAGTCAAGGCAAAACTTATAAGATCATTAATTTGAACAGAAAGAAAAAGTTAGGAGCCAAAAAGAACACACAAATTGTTACCTGGCACTAGCAGGGTAAGTGCAGCCATTTCCACCTGCATTTTTTTTTTTAAATAAAGGCAAATTAATAGATCTCCCCTTTTTTGTGTAGGGGAAGGAACTAAGAATCTGAAAAAAAAAAAAAAAAAATTAAAAGGTGGAAGAAATTATTTACTTGGGTCAGAATTGGTGAGGGTGGCAGTGCCAGAGAAGTCACAGGCTTGCTGGGTCTGGCCTTTCCTCTGGTAGTAGCTGTTGGCAGCATAGGAGCAATGGGCTCGTACAGTGTTTGGGTTGAAGCAGGCTCCCGCTTGCTGGATGGTGCTGCAGTCTGCCCCAGCTCCACATGCATAGTCCAGTGTCTTCTGCAGGGCACTGTCACTCACATCTGACCTACACACACACCAACCACCCTCTACCCCCCAAAAATAAAATATATTTCATTTCATCTTAATTTTACCCAGGATAAAAAATTTAAAATTAAAAATGGAAAGAAAAGATAGAAACTGGTTCTTGTAAAAAAAAAAAAAAAAAAGTCCAAAAAGATGTAGATCTTGGGGGAAGATTCACTAATTAGCAAATGATAAATGTCAAGAATGAGCAAACAGAGGAGAGGGAAGCTCACCTGAGACACCAACCATGGCCAACATGAGCACAAAGCACACTAAAGCAGCCATTAGCAAGCTTACCCCTCAGTAGACTGTAGTAGAAAAACTGTGAAGAAAAAAATCGACGTGGCTGTGCAGGCTCTCGAGAGAGAGAGAGGGGAGGAGAGAGTTGGGGAAAGTGTTGAGAAGTGATAATGTAGTATAGCTGTTGCTTTATGAGTACAAGCGCTTCTATTTTAGTAATTTGTCTTCCCTCTTTCTTCTTGTCATCTTATGAGAGTACCTCTGTGCGTGTGTCTCTATGAAATATGTGTCTGTGTGTTTCACCTTGGGAAGTGAGCTATCCTTTCGTCTGGGGTTTCTGCCTTTATTTACCGTGGTCATAATTCATAAACCCAAGTGTCCATGGGGTTTAGAGAGGAGGGGATCTATCTCCTATCTCCTGTTAGGGTTTGTTAGTTTGCAGCCAAGAAAAATGAAAGCAGTGGAATGGTTCGTACTATTATTTTATATGTTTGTTTAATTAAGTAATATATTAAAAGTAAAAAGGAAAATGACTGTATAGAGAAACTTTCGAGCATTTTTTAATTACAGATATGTCTATATCAATGGAACACGTGATTTATTATTTCGATAAATCATTTCTTGGGATAGAAAAAGATTCTATAAATACTTATTTGAATTCTCACTTATCATAATCCATTGTAGAAAAATAATATGATAATATAGATAATATATGTTACTATTACTTTCACTTTTCTCATTCCCTCGGAAAAAATCTTGAAACTCAGGAAACTAAATAAAATATTACTTTTTCTTGGTTTTCCATAATTATCATTCAAAACTAGTTTCATTTATATCCAAGAATCAATAAATTATTTTATCTAATCAATAAAATAATACTTCCTTCACTTATCCCTTTTTCAAAAGAGTAGCAAACAAACTCCACAAGCTCAAGAAATATCATCATCCTAAACTTTCATTTTGAAAATAATAACTCCTTAGTTTCTTTCTCTCTTATGCTGTTTTAGGTGAGCCATACATATCCTTGGACTTAAAAGCTAGCTAGTTCCTGAGTTTCTGCTTTGGTTGTTGGATTGGGCATGGGCCTTGTACTTTGTAAGATGGCCCACCTACCATTTTAGTGTTATCCAAATGGACGGCTCGAGCTGGGCTTTACTCTGGCCGGACCTGGACTCAGACTCGGTAGGGCACTGAGGATTCATTAGGGCTGAGCATAAAATCGAAAAAATCGAACCGAACTGCAAAATCGAACCGAATCGAACCGATCGGTTCAGTTTATTCGGTTTTCGGTTCGGTTCGGTTTAAAAACCGAAATTATTTACGGGTTTCGGGTCGGGTTTCGGTGGTTTTAGCTCCAATCGAAACCGACAGAAAAAACCGAACTTTTGGAATTATAGCTTATTTTTTTTCTTTGATTTATTTTCAATGTGTTTTTCTTTTAAATTTTTAATGAAAAACATGTGATTGTTATTTTAATAAGTAGAAAAAGAAAAAAATAGAAAGAAAATTATTATTTTTCCTATAAAAAACATGCATTTATCACATAATTAGTTTCAAACCCTAAAAACCGAAAACCAAACCGAACAGAAAATTCGGTTCGGTTTTCGGTTTTCACTTTTTTTTGGTCGGTTCGGTTTCGGTTTTATAACTTCGATTCGATTTTCGGTTAGATTTTTTTTCAAAAAACCGAACCGAACTGACCGATGCTGACCCCTACTAAGGAACTAAGCCGATCAGAGTATCCGAACAAAATTTTGATTTTTTTTTAAAAATTTAAAACATAGAAAAGATAAAAATATATTAGAAATAGCTTAAAATATAACAACACACATGGTGTTTTTAAAATAAATAAAATAAAGCTTAATTCATCATTGACTTGATAATACTACAAATTTACCCTTTATGTCATTCAATTAAAAAATATTAGTAAATTACTACATCACAATAGAGTAGTAATATTTGTATTTATGCAAATATTTGCTAAAGAAAAAAATAGAATGTAGATTTCTATTTTGCCATTTCTATTTCTAATTTTTTCTAGTGCTTTTTATGTGATATCAATATCATTAAAACCATGTTATTTCTTTTCTATTATCCACCAATCCCTTAGCCACATGGGTGCTCATACCATATTTACATCTAGACTTATCTTGTGATTATCGATTAACTGTCCTCCTATACTGTATGCATCTCAGAAGATATAATAGAAACTTGCACTAGTAGCAAATTGTGCCATGATAAAAATAATTGGATATATTGTTGATCCAATTTGCTTCTACTATTATAAAATATCAAAATTAGGATTATCAGCTAGACAATTTCTCATGAAGCATTTAAATTTATATCAAAGTTTAGAAACTTGCCTCATAGATGATGATGATTTCAAGCTGCCACTTCCTCCAATTATAAATTAATCAAGGAGTTTCTCAGTATAAATCCTAATTTTTATATGGATTGGATCTTTGTTGAGGTTATCAAGTCTCAAACCTAAAATTATACTCATCAAATAATTTTTTTAACATTGCTTAATATTAGCCTTATATTGTACTATTTTTTGGCATGGTTTATGATATAAAAGATTAAACAAAATTTTAAGACTTGTTTCCTTAATATAAGGGATAATAATACACAAAAACCAAAAATGACATGAATAGGGAAATAATATTTATCATTTTTTTTTTTTAACATTTTGATTACTGATGTGATAAATTTACTACGATTATACAATGTCGGTTGTAGTGCTTTACATATCGTTTCCACAGAGATTTAGAGTATTTTGCTATCTTACTAATCCTATTATTCTAACAAGCTAACTAAGGGTTCTAAGTTGTTTTTGTAATTCTAATTAGCCTAGAATATGAAATCCACTAGTTCATAACTGTTGACAGTGAAAATTTCCAGATAAATGGAGTTTTCCGCAACAGAACGCGGAGCTAATTTAGTAGCTCCGTGTTTGGCTATTTTAGCCTTGCGTTTGAATAAAAAGCGGAGCTATTTAATAGCTCCGCATTCTGGTTTCTTAGCTCCGCGTTTCTGATGCAATTAGCTCCGTGTGAGCAGATGACCAGAATCATAAATAGATTGTGATTGAGATTTAGGCTTATCCAATACCCAAATTAAGTCCAATCAGAATTCTAAATCAAGAGATTTAAATTATAACTAAGATATTTGATTGGAATCCTTGATGAATACAAATTCTATTTAAATAGAAACTCTCATATTATCCTAAGGCTATAAATACCCCATTGAGGAAGCCCTAGGGATCTTTTTCGCATTTTAGAGAATTCGAGTTATGCGTGAGAGGCTTGAATTCGTGAAGACCAGAGAAGATCAAGATCAAGTCGGTCGCCGTTATCTTTATAAGAGAAGATCATCGTCGTCAGATCGTCAAAAGGAACTACTAGTTAGATCCCATTGCTATGAGATCCCATGTTTTTATTGTAAAAGAGAGCGATAATTATAAATCCTCTCGTTTGTTCCTTTTCTTGTTCACTTTCGTTGTAATCAAAGTTGAATTCAATGGAAGGAAAGCAAATTTCTGCTGTGAACAAACTGGCGACCACAGTGCGAGAAGTCTCTTTCACCAGCGAAGAGATCGTGGCGCAATCTGACATCGAGAGGATCGGATCCGACGTGAACATGCTAGTCGTAAAAATCGACCAGCAGAAGTACGAGGAGTATCTCTCCTCTAAGTCAGGTAACCTGACCGAAATGCGACGCTATCGTCGCGTGCACTCCAATACCCAGGAATCGAGTAATCGGGCATCCACCGTTAATCGGGCACCCGTGGAGACCGCGGCCGTAGAGCCACCGTTTGGACAGGAAACCCTAACAGAGGATGGCCTCTTTACTGTCGAAAAAATCTTGGAAACTGGATTGACCAGAACCCAACTCCGAAACAGAAATCGGAGAGCTAGGCGAAGGCCCTCAAAGCCCGCATTGAACGCGATGCTAACTTCACAAAACGCGAGGCTATGGTCCCTTGTAAACTAGCTCGCGTTAATCGCGAGACCAACCAATATCGCGATAAATGCGAAGCTAAGACTTGCGACAAACGCAAGATTTCTGACACTCGCGTTAATCGCGAGAATAAAATTTTCTTAGAGCCAGCGTGTATTCTCCACGCGAGGCTACTACTGAGCTTAGCGATAAACGCGAAGCTAGTACAAATTGCGATAAACGCAAGATTTCTGACACTCGCGTTAATTGTGAGGATAAAGTTTCCTTGGAGCCAGTGTGTGATTCTCCATGCGAAGCTAATACTGAACTTAGCGATAAACGCGAAGCCAGTAATACTTGCATTAATCGCAAGACTCCTCAGCTCCGCGTAAATTGCGAAGATGATTGGCAAATTTGCGTTAATTTCAAAAATCGTGCTAAACGCGAAGTTATGACTTGCGTTAATCGCAAGAATAAGCCAGCGTGCAAGAATTTTCTTCGACGTGGGGCTAATATTCCAGAAGATAAATTTCTGCAAAAAAGTCAAACAAACGTAAAACGCGAGGCTAGCGTATCCAAACGCGAGGCTATTTTTTAGCCCTGCATGTCCAAACGCGAGGCTATTTCTCAGCCTCGCGTGTCAAAGCGCAAAGCTATCTCTCAGCTCCGCATAAATCAACCCGAATATAAAATCAGGATTGAGTGGGCTCCTGTACCCTAGTAGACCAGAACTGGACTCCAGTGATCTCAAGAAGTTTCAGTGGGCTCCTGGACCCTCTCAGCAGCTGAATGAGCCCCACAACTCCATATCTAAAACCACTGATCTCAGGGAGTATCTAACCAAAAAAAGAAGTATAAATCAAGTTCAATCTGAACCACTTGTCATTGCCAGCATTTTATGACAGCAGTATCTGCTGTAGTGGACAGTTGTTGCTGCAGTAAGAACATGTATCAGTGTTCGACCAATTAACTGAGTCGGACAAAAACCTACTAAGAAGACGAAGATTACTCCCCGAAGAAAAGAGTGGAGAATTGTAATATCTAATATGGTCGGAAAGGGTAAAAAAATCATAGAAAGGAATGATGATTCAGAATCAAGTGATGAAGAAGCTCATCATTTTACTCGACTTAAGTCAGGTGCTATCCCGGCTCGAAACTATAAGAAACTTGTGAAAAGTTCTTATGACGACGATAGTGACAACTCGGCCATACCTTCTCCTCGTTCTTCGGTATTATCTAAATTGCAGAAGTCAGTATCAAATATGATGGATAGATCTGACGATATCGACCAAAGATTTGAGGCCCAAGAACAAATGATTCGGGAGTAACAAAAGACAATCGAGAATCTTAAAATGATGCTCTCAAGAGTGGTGGAAAATACTCAAAAAATTATCGAGGGTAACACCAAGAAGGGAAAAGAAATTCCGTTCAATAAAATGAACGAGGAAGATAAAGAAGAAAAAGCCCACTTGATAAATGAGGACGAGGATAAATATTCTTTTCATGACCCTCATGAAAAGAAAATCGAGAAGTTACAAAGCCAACTCGAAGCACTAATGCATAAAAAGGAGTTGAAAGAATCAAGGGTCTCAAGAGCATACCCGCCTGCATGGGATTTGGCACCATACCCTGAGAAGTATAAACCACTCAAATTGGAGCATATGACGTGAAAAGACTCCCAGTCAACATATTTATTACTTTCTGTCTCAAGCAGAGCATTTAATGGGCAATGACCCAGTAATAACCAAGATATTTGCAAGTACCTTACGAGGGCCTGCCTTCGCTTGGTTTATGCAGTTACCCCCAGGTACTATTAATACCTGGTTTGATATTGAGAAGCAATTCCTCGCACATTTCTTCGAGGATGATACCGAAATTTCGTTTGATTCTCTCCTTGCAACTAAACAGGGGGAATAAGAAACGGTAAAAGACTTCATAGAAAGATTTCAGGAAAAGTTCGTGCACTGCAAACACGAAATAGTCCAGAAAGTTCTAGTAGAGACATGTCGGCATAATTTCAAGACCAACGTGCTCTTAAAAATGGGAGCCGTAGAGTCCAAGACTTGGAAGAATTTGCTCAAACGAGGAGAGCAAGCCGAAGACTTGATTTGCCGAGTTGATGAGTCTCGTGGAACAAGAAATACTGGAAATAACAGGCCGTATATGCAAAACAATAACAAGAATAAAGGGAAAGCGGCAATGGCATCAGAGGCCGCTCCACAGAAAACAAATCCTCTGAGCCCGAAGCCTCAAAATCAAAAAGCATGAGACAGAATAGGTCCCAGCAAGAGAGGACCTATACCTTTAAGGCAGAACAAACGCCTACACTCTTCCATCTGCTCCTTAGGAAGGGAATGTTGAAACTTTCGGAAAATAGAAAATCGGAGGACGCTGGTAAAATCAACGACCCTAACTATTGTCTCTACCACAGGAATATCGGACATCCTACCAGAGATTGTTATCCTCTGAAGAACAGGATCCAAGCATTGATAGAAGTTGGAGTCTTGACGCTAAAAGAGGAGCAAAAGAAGGTTACTGCTAATATGGCAATCCCTAGTGGTAGGAACCCATGAGTTCCCCGCAGGGTGACCCCAATACCGGAGGGGAAATTGGTCATGAAAAATCATGACCCACATAAAAAGGCACATAAAGGACTTGTCTCCGTAACAACTCAAAGAAGAGAAGTCATGTGGGTTCACCTTGATCTATTACAAGATGAACAGTGGACCACCTCAAACAATCAGAGGAAAAAAGCGGACTAGTAATATTATTTCTGCAAAAATAAAGGAAGAATACATGATCTCGGGAGCCTTTACAGATTCTGAAGAAGAGCCCGAAGCTATGGCCACTCATCAAGATGACCCTTCTGGCACTTGATCTGGTAAACCATACCTCAAAGACTACATCCGAGTAGATCCGAAGAATATATATGGGGAACTCGCGAAGCCTGTGAAACAAAAAGGGTTTCGTTTCCAGAAAAATCCTGCAAGAGATGAAGAAGCCAAGGAGGCTGCATTTAAGTTTGATATAAAAGCTCAGCTGACAAATATTCCAGCTCGAGTCACGCTTTATGAGTTGTTGCGATTGTCAAAATCAACTCGCGAGGCGTTAAGAGAGGTTTTGGCAGACTCTGAATCTTTCTTAGCTCAGATTGTCGAGCCAACCGGCGAAGAATAGAATTCCTGTCCCCGCTGTCATCAAGTGAGGAGGCAGGTCCTGCAGATTACTTTCTCTCCGGAGGATATGCATGTAAAGAATATAAAGTATAATAGGGCTTTATATTTCACCGGATATGTCGGATCCATAAAGGTGGACCGTATTCAAATCGATCCGGGGTCCGCATTAAGCGTCATTCCCAGAAGACTGATGCAGCTATTGGGGATTTCTCCCCATCGTTTGTCACCGACAAATACTACAATATATGGTTTTAACGCTAATGATAGCTGTCCTCTCAGCAAAATCTGATTTCGATGTCAAATCGGAGATCTGAGAACAGAAGTTACATGCTACGTTATAGACGCAGACATGTCTTATAATATTTTACTGGGGCGACCATGGATACACGCCTATATGATAGTCCCGTCGACTCTCCACTAGTGCATGAAATACTGCGATGATCAAGGAGAAGTCCGGACATTAGGTGCAGATAGGCAGCCATTCAAAGGATTAGAGAACTACTTCACGGATGCTATGCTCTACAAGCCAGCCCACGAAGTCTCCAACAATAACTGCAAAAGGTGTCAAGAACCCGAAGATAGCGGCAACAAGGCTGATACTGAGTACGAATCTCCGAAAGAGGATAACGGGGGTGATTACGAAATTAACTCTCGCATAAATCTTAAAATGAATTTTGATAATAATGTAGCCAATGTAGCAGAGGATGAGTGGATTATTAATGAAAATAGGAAGGTCTTGTCACCTGAGAGATGTTCAGCCGCACTCATCAAAGAGGGGCAGTGCATGACAAGTCACGCCATTAAATAGGTATAAGGCATCTTCACCTTGGGGTTTGGAGTCTTCGACTTGGCAGTCTCCTTTGACTTGCCTCTTCCTTTCCCCTTGTCGGCAGGAATAAAACCATTACAGAGCGCTCGTAGTCCACTCTGTAGGTTGCACACCATGGCGGGAAGGAGTCCGAAGGGTCGGCCGTATGCAAGAACTGCTGGATACACCACGTTCATTGCAATTGCCTCTTTTGGTAATGACGGCACGACGCACCTTTTCAACCATAGCATCAGAAACCCAACAATAAGACCTCTATTGGATACTGGAAACTGAGCTTGGTAGTGAAAACTCTTGAAGACGGTGCCAGGATTGAATCCACCTTTGTTGGATTCAGCAGTATAGAATATGGCACGCGTCTTGGCGATGTGGCGATCGATCTCCTTGACGTCAACAGGAGCATGGCCATGAAATGTTGCTGAACTCTCTTTGGAGTTCAGGTTTGCAAAAAGGTAATCGGCCCACTTCTGTTGACCGATACCCTGATTACGCACACCTGCCATGTCGGCGCAGATGCGGTAATGGCACATCATCTCCCAGTAAGTAGTATAGATGTGCTCATCCCTCGCCTTCAGCATATTCAGCTCTTCGGTGGTAGGAATGTACTCTTCATAGGGAACCTCACCCATTGACAACCTAGACACTTCAAACATCTCGTGGAGAGTAAATCCTAACTCACCCACTGGTGTAAAGAAGATGCCGGTTTCGGGGTTGTACATCTCCAAGAGACTGAAGAAATGATAGAAACTCTGAGGAATCCAAAATTGAACATTTCTGATGGCTTTGTATAAGCCAGTCTCCTTCAGAACTGGTTCATGAGAGTCTATCATGTATTGGACGAGGCGGGCCCACCACATATTGCCAGAAGAATAAACCCAGTCAGGCATCTTAAAGTCGTTGGCTGGGTATTGGCCTCCTTGCGCCATGAACTTACTAAAGAAAGTTCGTACACGAATTGGAACCTCTCCTACTGGGTGCTCCTTGGTGATTCTTTCCGGAAGCAACCCGGTGATACATCTAATGGGACCATCTTGGTAAGCCCCATGTGCGCCCAATTTGCCCGTATGGATACAGTCATACTCCTGGCTCAGCCCCCATTCCAATTCACGGTGCATGGCTAGCCTTTGAAGATAGACCACGGGATAGCTACGCTCCATACTGGGTAAAAATATCAGCAGGTCACCAGACTGGTAGAGCCACATGTACTCCTCTTCAAAGAAGATCTGGTCTGAATGCCCCATTGCATCTCTAAAGATAAAAGCGAGCTTCTCCAACACTTCTCGGTTGGTGGCCTCGAAAACTGTATTGGTGATGATCTCCCGTGCAGTAGTAGGGTGGTACCTGATTAATTTCTCCCAGCGCTCCCTCAAGCCCGGCTTGTATGCAGTAAGGACAGTGTGAAACAAAATTGGGCCGTCAGATCTGCACCCCCAGTGAATCCGAAGTAGTACCTATGGGGGAGAGTATCCACTGAATACCCCACTGCAAAAGAAGAATAAGAGTTAGAAAAAGTTCTACAAAACTTAGAAAATCTTCTAAGTATAGAAACGCGGAGCTAAAAATAACTCCGCGCGGAGCTGAGGAGATAGCTTCGCGTTTCAGTAAAACGCAAAGCTAAAAGATAACTTCGCGGTGATATGTAAAACGCGAAGCTAATAGCCTCGCATTTACAAACGCGAAGCTAAAATTCATAGCCTCGCGTTGAAACGCGACAGCCAACCAAAATAACCCCGCGTTTCCAAAAGCGAGGATAATGCGATAGTTTCGTGTAGAAAAAGACCATTGGCCTTTCTTCTTCTCCAAGCTGTACGGCCGGAAAACGGCGATCTCGCTAGTAAAGAAATGATTGGTCGGTTAAAACCGAGCCAAATCACTCCAAAATTGTTCTAAAGGGTCCAAAAGTTGAGATTTTTACCTCCAATGGGCGCGGCGAAGACTGTGTCGTCATTGTGACCACTCCGCGACCACTGCCGCCGCTGCTGGCGCCGGGAAGAAGCACGGGAAGAAGAGCTCCTCTTAGGTGCTATTGGGTTCGAAATCTTGAAGAAAATCGACAGAAATGGGCAGAAAATCGATCGGAAGCAAGGGTTCTTGGATCGCCTGAGCTCTGAGTTCTTGGGTTTCTGAAAATTTCTAAGTGAAGAAGAAGAAGAAGAGACTCTATTTAAATGAAAAAACCCGGCCTTTGGTAATTGGTGCGAAAATCGGAGCAACTACTGAGCAGTTACCCATTGAAATATGAAGCTATTAGCTTCGCGTAAGCACTGAAAATGCAAGGATAACTTGGTATTTTAACTCCGCATTCTAGTTTGAAGATCCAAAGCATTTTAAAATTTGCTAAGTTTTAAGTCATTTTGAAAACTTTGGAGGGGGTTCTGTTGGCAGTGAAAATTTCTAGATAAATGGAGTTTTTCACAACAGAATGCGGAGCTAACTTAGTAGCTCCGCGTTTGGCTATGTTAACCTCGCGTTTGAATAAAACGCGGAGCTATTTAATAGCTCCGCATTCTGGTTTCTTAGCTCCGCATTTCTGATGCAATTAGCTCCGCATGAGCAGATAACCAGAATCATAAATTGATTGTGATTGAGATTTGAGCTTATCCAATACCCAAATTAAGTCCAATCTGAATTCTAAATCAAGAGATTTAAATTAAAACTAAGATATTTGATTGGAATTCTTGATGAATACAAATTCTATTTAAATAGAAACTCTCATATTATCCTAAGACTATAAATACCCCTTTGAGGAAGCCCTAGAGATCTTTTTCGCATCTCAAAGAATTCGAGTTACGCGTGAGAGCCTTGAATTCGTGAAGACCAGAGAAGATCAAGATCAAGTCGGCCGCCGTCATCTTCAAGAGAGAAGATCATCATCGTCAGATCGTCAAAAGTAACTACTAGTTAGATCCCATCGCTACGAGATCCCACGTTTTTATTGTAAAAGAGAGCGATAATTATAAATCCTCTCGTTTGTTCCTTTTCTTGTTCACTTTCGTTGTAATCTAAGTTGAATTCAATGGAAGGAAAGCAAATTTCTGCTGCGAACAATAACCAAATATTATCTATCTTATCTTCTTTCTTACATAAAAATTTGATCTTTTAGTTTAATTTCTACTTAAAGCATCCTTATTATGAACTATCAATTATGTGCAAGTATAATCCATCAAAGAAATTACTTTTTATAGAAATAAACCAAATCATTAGATAAATTCAATAAACCAAATAAAAATCGATAACTCCAAACCCTAACTACGTATAGGCTATCAAAATATTTAAATTAAGTATAACATATCAAAGTTTTAATCTATAAGTTCTTATATTTTTATTGTTTTATAGAAAATCATATCTTCTTTTATTTTTATTTTAGAAGGAATACAAATAAATTAATATAAGGTTAATCTCTAGTTTCATCTACATCGTAGGACTAAACTAAATAGTTACTCATATTCCAAATTAACAAAATCCTATTTTTATTTATGAAAGCCATAAAAAATTCTATTTTCCTAATAAGCAAGATAAATCTATACTACAAAGCAAGTAAATCTATATTAGAAAGCAATGGAATTAACTCTAGAGCTCGGTATGGCAGTCGTTACCCCTTCGACAAAACCCTAATTTTTTATTAATTAATTAAGAGTACAAAATTACATCTAAAAATCTCTTCCAATTTACAAGGATTCGTAGAGTATTTATAATCCAAACACAATTCTACTCCTACTTAAACTCAATACAAAAAATATAATTCTAATCCAACATAAACTAATCTCAAGATATATAATTCTAATTTAATCCATATGTATTAGAAACTAATGGTTGATATTAAATGGCATAAAATACTAATTTTCGGGTTCAAAATCCGAAATTAAGTTCAGCACACCGGTAGCTCGTTGGATCGAATTTTCCACTCTGCAGTGCTTCAGTAAAATGACTATAAATCTTGCATACGAACTCGGATTGATCTGATCTTGGACTTGTTTCGAAGATAATTCCGAGATAAATAAATTTCTCTAAAATAAATTTTTCCAGTTTAAGTTTTATCTTGGCCGAAAATGCTCTTGGAGTTTCTGTTGCTATACTTGAGTTTCTGTTTTCACCTTAATTGACTTTCTTTATTCATATTCTTGACAAATTTGTTTCTTCTTCTTCTCTTCCTTATAAATTCTTTGTTACCTATAAAATTATACTAAATATACCTGAGTAATAATTATTTATATACAAAAATAAATAGTATGGAGGCTATAAATATGCAATATATGACACTCATTACACCCTCACACCTATTTTTTATTAGTCCTCGAGTAAAAGTTAGACCTAAAAAGAAAAAAAAGAAAAAGAAAAATCTTAACTCACTTTTGCAGGAATCACGATTGTACTTAGCATGTGTAACAAGCCGTTAAACTCCTAGGTTACCTAGTGGTCGAGTTGTGTCTCGTGAGGGTTTGCAGTGAATATACTCACAAAATTCGTAAAGAATGTAGATTAAGGAATAAAGAAAAGAAAAATAAGGATAACCAAAAATCAAGAAAAACAAAAGTTTTATACAAAAGAGATGAATTTTTTTTGATATTTTCTACAATTAATCTCACTAATATACAAACTCAAAAACGCATCCTTATGTACTTTCAACTACCTCTCAAACTTGAAGATATGCTTTTTGGGGCTCAAAAGCTCGCTTGAGTGGAGATAGATGGGCATGTGGTTCGAAGTGGGTCTGGAAACTGATACAATAAATATTGGATATATATCTACACATGATCCTTAGTTTGATGAATAACAAATTCTGTTTGCAGTATGATATACGTGGTGGAGTATATGCAAGGTGGGTGGATGTGTAAGCAAATCAAGTGAGATGATGACCGATACGACTAATTCAATCGATACGACTGACATGGCTGATTAGATGGAGTTATAATTAAAATTTAAGGATGAAGTCATATACAAAATTGTAAAGTTCAAAATAGTTTTCGTAACAATATCAAATTTACCTAAAACGGAGTTTGAATGGAGAAAATATTACTGTATTAGTGAGGAGGAAGACTACTAGTTTGCGAGGAAATCCAAGCCCATCAGGGCCCACCGATGAGTCCATTGGTGTCTCAATATACTAAGCTAACCCGAGAGCAGTAACCTATAGCTTGTATGACTGAGCCAACTTAAGATCTGATATCAGTAAAGTCACTAGTGACCCCATGGGTACCTCTACCAATGGTACAAGTCATAGCTGCAAATCAAGGGTATTTATTTGGAAATGTAATTTCGAATTTGATTTAATTTATTTTTAAACAATCCAAATTATACCAGGACTCCTTGCGTCATGCCCCGCTTTCGATATACGGTATATGAAGATGTACAATAGGTATCGATAACATATTTGATTTGAATATATTAAAGCCTCTAGTGAAATAATAATAAATTGCCACAATAATGCTAAATAAAAATGATAGAAAAATTCAATAAAATTTTGACTTTTCATTGATTGGAATGAATTTTGGATACAGTTGAAATAGCAAAAGAACACAATGAACTAAATAAGAGGAAATAAGATATTTTAGTTCTTTATTGATTTTCAATCTGCTCATCAAAATATATCAGATCTTGCATCAGTTTCAGTACGTCCATCAATAAGTCTGGATATGCACTCCTAAATCGTCAGATTGCGACCAAAATCATATATGTAGAAATAGTTGAAAGAATATAAAAATACTATAATAATCTATAATAAAAAAATTAACAGTTATAGATTAAACCTAATGTCACAGGGATATAGCCACAATTATTATTTTAATTAGAATGTCATGTAATTGAAAAAACTAACTGATGAGATGTTATTATTTCAATTATCTCCTATCCAGACTGAGGAAATAGTTATATGGATTGTCTGGTATTGAGTCGGACATGCTATTAGACAAATATAAATAATTAGGCATGATCCAACAAATCACCATACACCCACGGTGTACGAAATATTCAGCTGTACAACTTAACAAGTTTGCAGCCTAAATAGAGTATATTTCCATCGTTCAGTTTCTCTCCCAACACAGTGTTATTTAAGTATAGTCATATCAGATCCAATTCTAATTCTCATAGTTTGTATATATCATATCATGTGTAATAATCCAATTTAGTTTTATTAGGTTGTTAATAATATTGTTCAAAATTCATCTGATTTATATTTTAATGAATAGATCATAATTGGCTAAATTAAAGATTGACTGATTCGAGATATCATAGAGATATCGGTTAGGTAAGTATATGGATATTAGAAGGTTTTCCATGCGATACACGTTGCTTAATTAAGTAACCAACATATAAGATAACTTTTCTAGATACCGACACAAAAAGATACCATAAACAATATTTTTTCACAATTATAGCTTTTGTGTGATTTATCAAATATTGTGCACATCGAATATTCTAAAGTCTAACTATGAATTTAACATATTTAATAACAAAATGACAACATATCATAAGTAATTGATAAATTCCAAAATGATTTATCTCAAAATAAACAATGTAATTGAACAACAATTATATAAAATAGTATAATTAGTGAGTCAAAAAATAAATTTGTTTCACATTACCGATCACAACAAAACAATATACACATAAAAAATATTATAAGAATGTTAAAAGTAGATTAATATGAATTTAGATAATTTTTGGAGGTTTTCTCAATATTTCTAACGCATTCAAAATTAATTTTAGAGTTAATTAGTCTTGATGAATGTGAAATTAACTAACGAGCTTTGATCCATCTTATTGGGTATATAAAATTATGGATATTATTTTAAGCTATGAGGTTATTGAGTAGTGGGTAAGATAGTTCTAAAATCCAAAAATTTAACCCAATATAGAAAATAAAGGTAATATTTTATCTCCTAACAAAAGGTGAGAACCAAAAAATAAGAAAAGAGGAGAGAGAAAGTGTTCCTATCCAGCGAGGTTGCAGCTCTGATGGTAGCAGTGACTCTAGCAGCGACTCCGGCGAGGTAAGATAGAGAGAATTCTAGAGAAAAGACTATGTTTGTAATGTGTTAAGAAATATGAGATTATATAGGTTTTCAAATTGGGGGATTTATAATATGAATGGTTTTATTTAATTTAGGAAGTTTAATTTTATAATTAAAAAGAGAAGATAAATTGAGCGTTTAATTGTTGAATGTGAAAAGTTGGAAGGTAGATGTTAAAGAAGATGAAAAGCCAAAACTAGTTTTAAATATTAAATTGTTTATCTATCTAACAAACTTGCAAAATAACCTAGTAGTTTGGACTTATGACTTTATTAAGTGTGTAAGTGGGAGGTTAAGGGTCCAAATCCTATTAAAGTTACATTTTTATTTTTATTATTTGATTTTAGTTCTTGGGCCACAAAACATGGGCTTGGTTTTTAGGGAGAAAATTTTTTTGAATAAATTCTATAAATTATAATACATTACGTTTTAGATAACGGGACATTTTAAAATAAGTTATATTTTTATTTTCTTATAGAAAATTAAATTATTCAAAATAACAAAATATTATCACAAAGTAAAATAGTTTTTTTTTTTTTTTTGGTTAAAAAATGCGTTGGTGTAGGTCATTACACTTTGGAATTAAAAGTTATGGTTGATTCTTTTTTAAATCAGTGGGCTGAATTATTCTGGAGAGATAAATCATATGCTTATAAAAGGATTTTGAGAAGAAAGAAAAGAGATCTTTTGGCATTTTTTTTTTCATAAAAGTGTTTAAAGAAGAAAGGCAAAGTCTTCAATGATTTCAGAGAGCTTCTTCATCATCCACACATTTTCAAAGGCGTGTTGCATTATAGATTTTGATCTTTAAGGAGTGTTTCACAGCCAGAGTTCAACCTTATCAGCGTCTTCATCAAATATTAATCATCACCTTTCGAAGACGTTTCTATAAGAGCTGTAAGATATTTTCAACATGTACATATTTGATATTTTGGAGTGTAGATCTCAAACCTTATTTCTATAATATATGTCGTTGGTTTATGGTCCACTCAAAACTATATTAGTTGAGGTGTTTACAAACTGTGTGATTGGAGTTTGTATAGCATACTCAAGCCGGAGGAAATTTGAGGAACTCTAGTGAGTCATTAGGGTTATCCTTAATGTTGGAATAATTTACAGTAGACGACTAGTTAAGTAGACTAGAATTATGGTCTTTTATTTGCTTACTACATCAGATTGTGATCTAGGATTTCCTTCATTAGCAGTGGAAGCCCCTCTGCCGAGAAGAAGAATGGACACATGGAATTTTCTGAACCACTATTAAAATCTTATATGCTCTGCTTCTTTTGATATCTGTGGTTGTTTATTTTATTATGCTGAATAATAACTATGTTAAAAACTCCGTCAGAGTTATGCACTGCCTGTCCCAAGCCAGGATAAAGCAGGAGGATTGTGGAGGCCAGTAACAGCCAACGTAAAACATTATCACATATTATGGTATGAGCCAAAATATGAATTTCGTTGGGGCGTTTCCTACTGAGCGACGCGCTATATCGGAGCCCGAATGTAGTGAAAAATATGTGAGGTTGCTAGGTCATCGCCCAGAAGCGAGGCGCCACGTCGGTGCCCGGATGTGGTGTCAAATATAAGAGGACTCTCACATCTTAATGAGCGGGTGGGGTAAAGAACTTAGCTCATAAACATAAATTTCGATTGGTATCATGCAATATAGGTTCTCTTACAGGTAGATTAGCAGACTTAGTTGATATTATGATTAGAAAGAGGGTTAATATTTTGTGCGTTCAGGAGACTAAGTGGGTAGGTGAGAAAGCTAAAGTCATAGAGCCTTTGGGTTATAAACTTTAGTATACGGGTAGAGATAGAAATCGTAATGGGGTAGGTGTGATCATAAATAAGCAATTATTTGGGGATGTAGTGGAGCTTAGGAGGAAGAGTGATAGATTTTTATTAGTTAAATTTATTTTAGATGAAGATATTTTTAATGTCATTAGCGCCTATACACCATAAGTAGGATTTGATGAATCCAGTAAATATCAATTTTGGGAAGATCTAGATGAGATAGTATAAAAAATATCCGTTAGAGAAAAACTATTTATTGGTGGTGATCTCAATGGGCATATAAGAACTAGTCGTAATGGGTTTGATAGTGTACATGGAGGATTTGGTTTTGGAGAAAGAAATAAAGTAGGTAACTCAATTCTAGATTTTGCTTTGTTTTATAATTTAATTTTAGTGAATACTTGTTTAAAAAGAGAGTTTCTCACTTAGTTACTTTTAAAAGTTGATCGAATGCAAGCCAAATAGATTTCTTTTTAACTAGAAGGATAAATAGAGCTAGTTGTATCGATTGTAAGGTAGTGCCAGGTGAGAGTGTAGTTATCCAATATAGATTCTTAGTTTTAGATATTCAGATTAGACAGAAACTTAGAAAGATTAAGTGTAAGTTAGATCCTAAAATTAAGTGGTGGCGATTAAAATGTAATCAAAATTTTTTTGTAAATAGAGTAGTACAAGAAACAAATTGGAGGGACCATGGTGATTCTAATCTAACATGAAACAAAATGGCTAGTTGCATTAAAAGGATAACTAAAGATATATTCGGTGAGTCGAGGGGCGGTGCTCCACTATGTAAGGATACATCATGGTGGAATGAAGAGCTAAAAAATACTATTAAGATTAAGCGAGACCTTTATAGAGATTTGAAGAATAATAGTAATAATAATGGAATAAGTTTTGAGAAGTATAAACTAATAAAGAAAGAGGCTAAGAAAACTATTTAGGATGCAAAAACTAAATTATATAAAAAAGTATACGAGAAGTTGGATAATAAAGAGACAGAAAATGATATATATATATATATATATATATATATATATATATATATATATATATATATATATATATATAATTGCTCGAATAAGAGAGAGAAAGTCTAAAGACTTATGTACTGTACAGTGTATTAAAGATGAGGATCAGACGGTTCTAGTTCGAGATGAAGAGATAAAAGAAAGATGGAAAAATTATTTTGATAGATTATATAATGGTAGTTTTACTCAAGATTTGGGAGATCTTACTATTCAATGTGATGATATGAATCATAGTTTTATACGCAGAATTAAAGAGTCTGAAGTAAAAGAGGTTTTGAAGAAAATAAAATCAAGAAAAACTGTTAGTCCAGATGAGATTCCTATAGAGGTATGGAGATACTTATGAGAGATTGGTGTGATGTGGCTAACAGATCTTTTTGATAAAATTTGACAAACTAAGAAAATTCCAAATGAATGGAGAAAGAGTATCCTAATACCTCTATATAAGAATAAGGGTGATCTCTGTATAAGAACAAAGGCGATATTTAGAGTTGTTCTAATTATCGGGGAATAAAACTCATGTGTCACACTATGAAACTTTGGAAAAAGTTAATTGAATATAGATTGCAACAAACTGTTAAAATATCGGAGAACCAGTTTGGATTTATGCCGGTACGATCGACGACAAAAACTATTCATTTATTTCGTCAACTTATAGAGCGATTCCAAGAGAGAAATAGAGATTTGCATATGGTATTTATTGACTTAGAGAAAGTTTATGATAAGGTTTCACGAGAGATACTTTGGTGGACACTGATGAATAAAGGAGTTCCCATCAAATATATCGATATAATTAAGGATATGTATGATGGAGTAGTGGCCAATGTCAGAACATATGGTGGTTTAACAAGTGATTTTTCTATCACAATTGGATTGCATTAAGGATCTGCATTGAGCCCATTCTTATTTGCTATAGTGATGGATGAGCTTACTAAAACTATTCATGATGAGATACCTTGGTGTATGCTATTTGCTGATAATATTGTCTTAGTTGATGAGACAATAGCAGGGGTAGATGCCAAGTTAGAGTTATGGAGCTATACATTAGAATCTAGAGGTTTTATATTGAGTAGGTTTAAAACAGAGTATATAGAATGTAAATTTAGTAAACG
Source organism: Dracaena cambodiana (assembly GCA_036321105.1). Lineage (NCBI taxonomy): Eukaryota > Viridiplantae > Streptophyta > Magnoliopsida > Asparagales > Asparagaceae > Dracaena > Dracaena cambodiana. Next base: position 11,362,330 of record JAYEPQ010000005.1, on the reverse strand, counting down.
ACGGACCATAAATTATAATGTTGTAAAACTGGATAGGGAAGAGATACAAATGAGCAGTCAGTTTAGATATTTGGGTTCTATTATTCAGAATGATGTAGAGATCGATAATGATGTTAACTATATGATACAAACTGGTTAGTTGAAATGGAGGAGGGCAATATGAGTTTTATGCGACCGTAACATTCCGTTAAGATTGAAAGGAAAATTTTATACGACTGCTATTAGGCCAGTTTTATTATATGGTACGGAATGTTGGGCTATAAAGAAATGTCATGCATAGAAGATAAATGTAACAAAGATGCGCATGCTCCGTTGGATGTGCGACAACATTAGGAGAGATAAAGTGAGAAATCAAGATATTTGTGCTAAGCTAGGTGTAGCTCACATCGATGAGAAGATGCGAGAAAATCACTTACGATGGTCTGGTCATGTGAAACGGAGGCCTACATATGCACCGATTCGAAGAGGAGAATTTATCAATGTAGGACAAGTTAAAAGAACGAAGGAAAGACCGAAAAAAATATAGATGGAGGTAATACGCAAAGATATGGAGTCTAGATGTTTAAATATAGAGATATTACTCGATAGAAATGAATGGAGAAGGAATATCAAAGTGATCGATCCAGCGTGATTCTTTTTTGGTTCATGTAGCCTACCCCAAATACTTGGGATAAAATGCTTAGTTGTTGTTGTTGTTGTTGTATAATGACTATGTTAAAATTCATTTATAACTAAGTTAAAAATTAGTAGCAACCCTATTCACCATCCCTCTAGGACTCTTGCATCTATACTCTAATAGATCCCAATACAAACGTGTCATGAAAACAGGTTCTCCCACACATAAGAGTAAAAGATCATGTCAATCTAGCCAAGCTGGGTTGTTAGACTAAGTAAACATTCAATCTGAGAGGGGAAGGTCAATTAGCCCCAAACCAAAAATGAGGTCATTGAACGTCTCTCAATGTTAACAATAATAATCTTCACATTTATGCGCGCTAAAAAAATCTAACAACGTTAAAATCACCCCTATTTATATGAGGGATTGACCTCCGAAGCTCTAATCCTGTAAAACTTGTCCTAGAAATCAGGTCTACTATTATTAGGACCGTACCACTGATGAGACTCAATCGTCACTCTTATGGTTGACCTGACCAAGATTGATAAGAAGGCCCCCTTTGCCAACCTCTAAGATATCAAAGTTGTCTCTATCAATCTCATTCAGGATTAGAGATGGTAATGGATGCGTCCATATGTCAATTTTTGGTCTTCTCTATACAAAATTTTAAATTAAAAATGAAGATTTCGTCTTTCTAATTCAAAATTTTGTATAAAGAGTACAAAAAATTGGCCCATTCAGGATCTCGCCTGATGCACCTCTAGAGATCTTAACCTCAAAAAATAAATGTGTATTGCATGCCAGCTCCTAAAAAGTGAGGATTAGATAGCTTCTAATTCCTCTAAGGCCCTGTTTGTTTGCACTAAAATGGGGTAGGAAGTAGAGGAAGTAACTTACTTCCATAACTTCTGTTGTTTGTTTGGTTCATAAATAATTTGGAAGTTACTTCTCACTTACTGAGTTAGATCTTGCGTGGCAATATAACTCCTCAGATTTTCTTCCACTTCAAAACGATGGGAAGAGGGAGGGATCTCACATATCGAGGAAAAAAATAATTAAAAAATAAAAAGATTCCTTTTTTATTTCTTTCCCTCTTCTATAATAGCTTGAGTCCCTTCACCTCCTCTTTCTGAGTATTCTCCTTATCTCTTTCTTTTCTGGAGTAGGTCTTCCAAAAGATGAAGCTTTGACCTCAATCTTTTTCTGAGTAATTTTTTAACTTTTTTTTTCTTTGAAAATAGCTGCGAATTTTTTTCTTCTCAAATCTCTCTTACAAAATAGTTGCGGATTTTTTCTTTGAATTATAAGCATAATCTATCTATTTTTTTTTTTCATAAATTTAGGGCTTTACCTTTATCTATTCGACGCTAGCTCTCTCCATTAACTGTTTTTGTGAAAATTAGAGGGAATTTAGTTTCAGAGAATCAGAGGGAAGAAAAGGTTTTAGGTTCTTTCTTTCTTCTTCTTCATGTAGTAAACCCTAATCAGAGAAAATATTTCATCTCTTTTTTTTTTTTTTGAATTTGAGCCATAATCTATCCATTTTTTAGAAATTTTGGCTGCAATCTTAGATCTCTTGCTGCAATTTTTTTTTTCTTTTTTACCTGTGTTTTTTTTTAAAATTTTAGCCATCAGCTATCTAGTTTTTATAGAAATTTTGGTTGCAATTCCCACAATTTCCTGCAGCAATTTTCCTTTTTTACTTGTGTTTTTTTTTTTAATTTTAGTCATCATCTATGCTTTTTCAATAATTTTGGTTAAGATCTCCTGCTGCGCTTTCCTGTGTTCTGAGCAAAAAGCTAACAATTTGGAATAACAAGAACCCAAAAATCCATGGTCCAGTCTCTTAAAATCTTTGGTGCCAGTAATAGCCAATTGGCAACTAAAAGTATTTGTCAACACTATATTATCATTATTGAAGGATAAAATTAAGGGTGAAACTAGTTTACTAAGGCTGTGTTTGGATTGAGGGAAAATGAAGGAAAAGAAAAGAAAAGGAAAGGGAAAGTTATTTTTCACTGTTTGGTTAGAGGGAAAATTAGAGAAAAAATAAAAGGGAAAGAAAGTGAGAGAAAATGTATTAAGTTTTTTTTCTTTTTTATTTTCTTTCTCAAATCCAAGAGAAAATGAAAGAAAAGGAAAGTTGAGAGAAAAAGGACAAAGAGAGAGAAATTTTTGCAAAAATTTCTTTATAATTTTAGTCCCAAGATATTTTTAACTTTTGTAAAGTTTGGACCATTTAGTTATTATATTTTTAATTATTTAAAAATTAAAAATTATATCATGTAAATTAATATTAAAATTTTCTATAGTTTAATTAGAATTATATTTTTCTTTTAATTTTATATTGAGAAACCAAATATAAGAAGCTGTTTTGTTCTAAACTTTTCTTGAGATTTTCTTCTTCATTTTCTTTCTAACCAAACATAAAAAAAGGAAACCAATTTCCATATCTTTTTCTTTACTTTTCTTTTTCCCTTTCCTTTTCTTTTCTTTTCTTTCATTTTCCTTCTATCCAAACACAGCCTAAAAGATTCCATGGGCTTGAGATTTAGGACACATGATAAAGACAGACTAACAATTACATATCTTTAGAAAGGATTGATGTATCCATGGTTTTCAATTTTATGTAAATATGCAAGATTTAGTCATGGAGTTCCTTGATATGGGCAGTAATTTGATACGCCAAATTTGTATCACTTATTTAAATTAACATTTTAAAAGGTTAAGAGTAATGGAAGTCTCTGTACAATTTAAGGCAAAAAGATCACCTGAAGTGATACATAGGCAATCTACACATAATGTGTGTCATTCGTCATGTCTAATAAAAGTCCAGTATTCCGATAGAATTAAAACAATGAAGATTAGAGCTTGTTCTCCAAAATTCTGGTAGCATTTAAAGATGCTCAAGAAAATAAGCTAGGTTTGGACGTTTTAACATGCAAAGCTAATTTTTTACTTTTTCACTTAATTGAAAGTAACTGTAAGAGGAATCTTGATATTGGTCAAGCGTTTGGTTGAAAATTATAAAGATAAAATAGAGAATAAAACCATGTAATAGTCATGAAATATGAAATTCCAATTCTGATACCAGATTTCTATTTTCTCTTGCCTATTCAAACAGTCACTTGAAAGTATCACGCACATTAATATTTTTCAAATCCAACCAAAATCATGTAATTTCTTGATTTTGTTGAACAACCAAACATAAACTTAGATGTGGAAACAATGAGATTAAGACCCTGTACCAAGTCCTAGGTTGAAATGTATAATAATCAAATAAATAAGTGACAAAGACTTAAGCTCTTGTGATGATAAGAATAGGAATGTAACTTTTCTATCTTTGGACCTAGTAAGGGCCACGACATGTAATAACAGAAAATCACAATTTACTATCGGAAAATTTATCATGGCTAAGTTTCTTCACCTTATACAGAACCAAGATTGCAGATGACCATATATGTTTTTAAGGATGCTATCATGCCAATTAGATCATAGATCCCGGTACAGAGCAAGTGCATGAGAACAATCAAGCACTTCAGGATGCTAGTTTCACTTTCTCCACTAATTCGATTGAGAGAGTACATTTTTATATTATTAGAAAATGTCCAGTCCCTTGCATTAAACTGCTATTGTGAGAAAAGATAAGGCCAACTCTATAAAAGTTTCTAGTTATCTATCTAATCTATATAGAGCAATTAGGCAAGATATTTAATACAACAAGATCATAGCTTGGTGTAAGTAATGTCATTTCAATATGTGAAACTGAACACTTCCAGATCTCAATGACTCATTAACTTATGAAATTTCCCTCAGTGTGATACTGCAGAAGAAGTAAAGATAAAATTTATTTAGCTCACCTTTGGCTCATGTGAAGATGGAAAACCATTCACAGATTGTTGGGTATCATCTTTAGAGGAACAATCTGAACAAAGGAAGTGATCTGATTTCTTTACTTGTTCAATAGTCATACCCATACAGGATGGATGAAACCTGCTCTAGAAATTAAGTGCATGAGATTATTCATAATATATCCAGAACACAAAAGCAACTATTTTTTTTGCTCTTCTTTTCAGAATATAGATTTTATTTCACAAGTAGTTGAAGTAGTTGTGAGCAAACTAAGCTGGTTGCAATACTAGGAGAATGTTTGTTGTTTTAATAAAAAAAAATTCTTGAGGCATAATCTAAATCTTTGATATCCATGTGAGTTGTTTCGGATGCTTTTTACTTAATATTTATCATATTTTATTTTTATTTCTTTTAGACTATAATGTATCAGCTTGATGAGTTGTGCAACACATATCTTACTTCCGTTAGCTTCTATGCATTTGTTACTGTTGTGATTGCCTGTTATATTCTGTTTGACTGGAAAGATGAATATATACCTAGGGAGCCCACAATGCTGAGAGGTTTAGTAAGAAATCATACCTTTATCGGTTATTTTTTTGAGGAGACTTACTACATATGAGTGCCTTAGGATGAATAGAGGGCCCTTCTTCCACCTTGCAAAAATGTTGAGAAATGGTGGAAATTTGAGGGATACAAATCGAGTGACCATTGAGGAGCAACTTGCAATTTTTCTTAACATATTAGGACATAATACAAAATACAGGATGGTCATTTATTATTTTCTACGGTCAAAAGAGACTATAACTCGACATTTTAATGTTGTTTTAAGGACAATATTGAAACTACGACCTTTGCTAATGTGACAGCGGGATATGAGACGACCGAAGAAATTTGTAACAGGACTACTTGGTACCCATGGTTTCAGGTATATCATGTTTAGTTTGCTTTATTGTTAGTACCACTTTTCAAGAAATAATCAATTAGGTTACTCTAAACTATTGTACTTATTTTAAAAATCTTTAATAGGATTGTATTGGCATGATTGATGGGACTCATGTAGAAGCATTTGTTCTGGATAATATTGTTGCTCGATTTAGAGGCCGTAAGGATGTTCCAACACAAAATGTCCTTGCTGCTGTGACACCAAACAAACAATTTTGTTATGTCATGGCAGGTCAGGAAGGATCTGCACATGACTTTGCAGTTCTAAAAGATGCATTGTCCATACCTCTACCAAAAGGCATTCGTCTACTTAAAGGTAATAAAACTTCAAAAACTACATATATTAGGTACTATGTAATTAGGTATATGACATATTTATTTAATTTTGTTGGGGTAGACAAGTATTACTTATGTGATGCCGGATACACTACGATATCTGGATTCATTACTCCTTACCGTGGAGTGCGATACCACTTGAAAGAGCAAATGAGAAAAGTTCTAATGAATTATCGCGAACTTTTCAACCTTCGATATTCATCTCTCCGTTCGAAGATTGAGAGTGCATTTGGTATCTTGAAAAAACGATTCAGCATACTTAAATGTCAACCTGATTTTCCATTTGAATCACAGGTAAAAATTGTAATAGTATGTTGCATATTACATAATTATATTATGCAAGTGGACCCGGATGATAGGTTCATCCATAAAAATGTAAATTTTAATGAAGGACCATAAGAGCTTTTTGATGAAGTGATAGTATATAATACACAAGAACTGACACTGCAAGAACAAAAGGAAGCTAATCAGGAATGGTTACAAAAGAGAAATGCTTTAGCTAAACTAATATGGGTGGATTATTGTGCTAGAGAAAGGGGAGAAGATGAGACGGAGATAGGCTTAGATGGTTAGTCATATATTTGTTGTGTGATCAATGGAATGTAAAACTTCTATGTAACATTTATATTAGTTTTTATCTATGCAATAGATTTCTTCTATTTAATATTGGCATTATTTTCAGTCTATTTATGTACTTCTATGTATAGTCATATATTTGTTGAATACTCAGTGGAATGTAAAACTTCTATGTAACATTCATATTATATTTCTTCAGTCTAACATTGACATTATCTTCAGTCTAACATTAACATTATCTTCAGTCTATTTAATATTGACATTATCTTAGTCTATTTATATAAAACTTATATATGCGTCTCTGCCACAGGATAAGGGACCATATAGAAAACTTTGCTATGCGTGGAGCAGGTGCTTACTCAACAACTGGTCCAACGACTCCACCAAGCCCTATTGTGCCTAAAGGCTTTTCCTCCAATATTCAAATGATGGGAATGAGAGTTGGAGATGTTTTTAATAATGGACGCATCAATATCCTCTTTCCGATACCACAAAGGATACTCCCTGATGTTGGACTACCTGAAATGCATAGTTTTAATCCCGCACTAGGGGTATTTAAATCTGCCAATGAAACATCTCCGAGTCACAAGATGAATGGTAAAAATTCTACTTGTAGCATAGAGGTTGATTCTCCTACTAAGGAAAAATGTAAGGAAGAAAAAAAAAAGAGGAAAGGTGTACTAAATAAGAAATGAAAATCTAGTTATGATGATGTGCTTATCCCTTTTTTGGTGGATCTTGCTAGTAAGGGACTGAAATGCCACAAGACCTTCAAGCCTCAAGCTTTTGTTACTGTCGCCAACCATATCAATCAATTGTTCAATGAGAATTTTACCGCAAAACATATTGAGAATCATATGAGGAGTTTCAGAGACAAATGGAAGATTATTTGTCAATTTAAGAAACTACGTGGAGCGGGATGGGATGAGAATACGAAAACAATATTGCTGGATAAGAAAACACTTAAAGAGTATGTTGAGGTATGTTTATTATCATATATTTTGTTCTTTTAATAGAATTATGTTTTGTATTATAAATTTTAATGAAATGTTTATTTATAACTTCTATGTAGCAACATCTGAACCACATTCCATATCTCAACAAGCCAATAGAGAAATATGAAGAACTTAGGATCATTTGTGGGGAGGACATCACCACTGGAGAATTTAGAAAGACAAATTATGATTCGGATGACGAGAAGGAACCAGAGCCAATCAAACTTGATGATGAAGATGGCGATGTAGCAAAGGTGATTTCATCCGATAAATTGTGCGTCCCACAATTCAATAGGAATTCTCCAATTTCTAACTTTCATGCATCTCAATATATGAATGGGAGCACTTCTCATCCATCTAGAAAAAGAAAGAGAGATGAAATTCAAGTTTTATGTGTTCAAGAGTTAACTTGTGGGCTCAAAGATATTGCTGATGCTATTCATACTTCCCGCCAAGGAAAGTGGTTTGAAAGATTATCAGAAATCATATGAGGGCTGAAGAATTTTGATCGAAGAGACTTTAACTTGGTATTCAATGAGCTATATAAGAATGAGTTTGATGCAAAAGCCTTCATTGTTAAGTCCCAAGAAGTTCAAAAGGATGAAATTGTTGACATTTTGAAAAAATATGGAAGGATGCCAATGTCAGAAAGTGCAGGCAATGAGAGGAGTATCAATGATATTTATGGTGATGGGAGTCCCAATACTTTCTAATGAAGTCCTAATTTAACAGACGCTGGTTTTGGGTGATTAGCAACCTCGACTTCCAGTACTTTTGATTTTTGTGCATAATCATTATGTGACTCGAAGCAAATCTATTATAGGTTCTAATGTTTGCCTCGATTGACTAGTCATATTTTGTTCTATTTTTTATAGATGATGATAAACAGATTGAGACCCATCATATTGCTAGAAAAATTGTGCAGTTTAGTTTTATTTCCATAATTTTCTGTGAAGTTAATTTTTCCTTAATTTTCTATGATAATGAACAGATGGAATTTCTCTTAATTCTATGAAAAAATTGCTCAGTTTACCAAATGCATTTGGTAGGCAACCTGTGTTTGCCTTTATATTTTGGCATTCCAAATGCTCAAGAATACAATGAATTTGCACCAAATGCAGGAATTTTAATGCATAGATTCGAATTCATATTGATCTGAGTGGTTATCTGTGAACTAGGCACTGGTGTAATGTTTATGTCAGTTCTAATTGCTAGGCAACTTGTGTTTGTTTCTTCTTTATTGTGTGTGTTATTTTGGGCACCCTGTGTTGATAAACCTTTTATCAGGAAATTCTGGTTGAAGCAGATGTCTTCGTCAGCTAGATTACACTTGTTGTAATACTTGTTGCATTTATTTAACACCCATTTCTTTGGTGTTGCTTTTTTTTTTCCTAAATACGTCTCAGTATATGGTTCTTCTCTATTCTATTCTAGTATATTGTAGGCTTGTGTTATCTATTTGTGGATGTCACGGCAAATAATGTAAACTGGCTGGATGGTTAAGATAATGCCATTGACCTTTCTGGAACTTTCGCAGGTTTTGTTGCAGACTAGTGGTCAGTTGGGATTATCTTATTTGAGTTTATAACAGGGATCCTACTATTCACTGCTAGGCTTCCTGAGGTACTCTATGAAATATGAATATTCACTTCCACATTTAAATTCCTGAAATTTTTTAAATCTCCTTTGCTTGAAACTTTCACAGATTTTGCTACTTACTTCGCGGTCAAAAATATTACAAAAATTGGATGCAGTCACTAAAGAGAGAGCTCCCTTATGTTTTGACATCTCACTGATAAAATCATAGTACATATATTATAAGACTTTGATCTTTAAGCTGGAAAAGAAGAACATCGACTGATATACAGACATGTAGTTTTTTTAGAATTGCAAAAACTAAGAATTACTGCAATTTTACAAGTATTAATTTGGCATGTACACTGGAACTACCAAGATCGAACAAACAAAATAAGACAAAGCAAGGTCAAGGGACCTGAGTATAGCATGAAAACATCTATGTGGTTGTAGCTAACTTTCTTCTTCCTTATTTCTCCTTACCTGCTTTCGCTTTTCCCTTTAATTATTGAAATGTCAAACACATAGCCACATTAGATTTATGAACATAGTATGTCAATACAAGGATTAGGGATAGGTCAACTAACATGTATGAAGTGCAAATAGTATAGACTAGCTGTTAAATTTTTAAATTTGACTGAGGAGATGGCCTTCAACAGTGTTGAATGAAGAAAAGCTATTCATGGAGTTCAAAATTATTCTAAACTATTAATTTTTTTTATTTATTTAATATTTAAATATTAATTTAGTTAATATATTCATTATTATAATTATTTAAAATAATCATTATTATTTTTCTTTCTAGATTTGAAAATGTTATGGTTAAGATCTGAAAATAAAAAGAGAGATTATTTGTAATATTGATCGTGGTAATGTTACAATGGTGTTTGGATCATTACTTCCGTATTTTCTTTTAAGTAGCCAAACAAAAGAAAATGAGGAAGTACTACTTCATTGGGGTTTCTTATTTATGCAAAACAAACAACCTAACTTGTGAAAGTAAAAGAAGTATGCACTTCTTACTTTCCATATAAACTAAACAAACAAAAGAAGGTCAAGGAGAAATCTTTTCTACCCCTTCATTTTTGGAAAGTTACTTCTAATTCTCTTCCCTACTTCCTATACTTTCAAGTAGCCAAACAGGACCTAAGATGAATAATTATCAACACCAATATTGAAAATAACACGTTATGAAACTCGTTATATGGCGTTATGTAACCTAGCGGAACCCGAGCGCTACGTAACAACTGAAAATAATTCAATGCAGCGTAACAATACGTTTTTTATATTATTTTACGTTATATTACGTGACGTTATGTTAAGTTATGTTACGTTATTTATAATTTTTTTTTACTAATTCCTATATTGTTGTTATTTATTATTTTGTTTATTAACGAATTGTTATAATTTTTTTGATTAATTGTTGGCTTATTTGATTACTTATGAAATTGCTAACTTATTAATTTGTGATTGTTTCCTTATTCACTTGTTGTAATTCGGTTACTGAAATATCTTACTTGTTGATTTTATTGGATTTTTAACTGAACTGAAATCAACAATTACAAATAAGATAAATTAAACATTACAAAATATAAATTACGATAATGATAATAACTGGAATTAAAATAAAAAATTAAAATCTCGTTTTCTTTTTAAATGATAACTGGAATTATAGTTGGAGACTTGATATAATTTATGAAGATAAATGTGAAAATTATTATAAAACTTAATATAAAATTAGAGCAGATTATGTATTACAGAATGGTTTTATTTACTTTTTTTTAGATATTTTAAATTTTATTTTTGAGTTTACAAAAATTATTTTATATAGTTTTATATTTATTTTTAATTAAATAAATAGGAAATTGCATAACCTACGATTATGCGTTACGCTATATGTGATATAACTTAACA